>CM031598.1:3947999-3972999 GCA_018398815.1 Conus ventricosus
TTTGCTATTTTTATGTTAAAATGTATTTATTATCTACAATATAATATTTTTCAAAATATTAAATATTAACACGCACACAGCAAAAATATGTCCACACAATACAGTTGTCCCAATCCAAACCAAAGTTTTAAAGTCTCCAGAAAACACATCCCACTTTACAACTCAACACCAGCAATAGAAATGACGAGGCAGAGCTGCGTTGTAAGCCCTGCACTTAATTTAATAAGACTGGCGTTAGTTCAAAATGCCATGCCCAGTCACGCGGTACGTAATCGGATAGTGTAGAGTCCTTAGGTAGGCCGTCAACTAGCAATTAAAGGCTTACCTGAGGCGCGTTCAGTAACTGCTAGTTTTCCCTACGTTACTCTATGGGATGTGTTCAGTCCCAGATACTTTCCCCTACGTTCCTCTATGAAAACTTTAGTAAATTAGTATTGAAAACAGATAACCCTACACAGTATATTTGTTTGTAGGGTCGTTATTTTTTGGTTACTTGTCAGAGAACAAGAATAGGCGGCTTTTAGGCCACTTTCGCCCAAAAATGTGGTGGAGTAGCAAGTGAGTCTGAAGCCGCCTATTCCTGTTCTCTGATGGCATTAATCGGTATCTTGGTGTCATAACTGTTGCCACGAACCATCCATCGCTGACAGATGGCATTAATCGGTATCTTGGTGTCACAACTGTTGCCACGAACCATCCATCGCTGACAGATGGCATTAATCGGTATCTTGGTGTCATAACTGTTGCCACAAACCATCCATCGCTGACAGATGGCATTAATTGGTATCTTGGTGTCACAACTGTTGCCACAAACCATCCATCGCTGACAAATGGCATTAATCGTATCTTGGTGTCACAACTGTTGCCACGAACCATCCATCGCTGACAAATGGCATTAATTGGTATCTTGGTGTCACAGCTGTTGCCACAAACCATCCATCGCTGACAAATGGCATTAATTGGTATCTTGGTGTCACAACTGTTGCCACGAACCATCCATCGCTGACAAATGGCATTAATTGGTATCTTGGTGTCACAACTGTTGCCACAAACCATCCATCGCTGACAGATGGCATTAATTGGTATCTTGGTGTCACAACTGTTGCCACAACACCAAATTTTTACACCAAAGCAGACTTTGAATACAAATAGCTTTATGTCCCATTGTTTAAGAGTTACAGTTTCATGCCACAATTGTGAAAATTGACATTTTTGTGCCACAATCTCTTAAATTAACAGTTAGTACCAGAATGATGAAAATCAACAGTTTGTGTCAGAATGTTGGAAATTTAATTTTGTTGTCGCATTATTGAATTCATTTTGTTTCAGTGTTCAAGTGCTATCCATTTGAAAACATGTGAGTTGTGTGGCACAGTATTAACTTTATGTTTACCTCCTATTTTCACCTGTGCTGATCTGTAGCGTGCAACATGGTGAACACTTGGCTGTGAAAGATCAACACTTTTCATTGGTTGTCGCAGGCTGAAGTGTTACTCTCCCTTTGTTTTCAGTTCCCCCCATACGCCACCAATGAGACGGGCAGACCAGGAGCCGTCGGCCGGAGAGAATTTGGTCATGGTGGGTATAGGGCTTACAGATAGAATTTGGTCATGGTGGGTATAGGGCTTACAGAGAGAATTTGGTCATGGTGGGTATAGGGCTTACAGAGAGAATTTGGTCATGGTGGGTATAGGGCTTACAGAGAGAATTTGATCGTGGTGGGTATAGGGCTTACAGATAGAATTGGTCATGGTGGGTATAGGGCTTACAGATAGAATTTGGTCATGGTGGGTATAGGGCTTACAGAGAGAATTTGGTCATGGTGGGTATAGGGCTTACAGATAGAATTTGGTCATGGTGTGGTATAGGGCTTACAGATAGAATTTGGTCATGGTGGGTATAGGGCTTACAGAGAGAATTTGATCGTGGTGGGTATAGGGCTTACAGATAGAATTTGGTCATGGTGGTATAGGGCTTACAGAGAGAATTTGGTCATGGTGGGTATAGGGCTTACAGAGAGAATTTGGTCATGGTGGGTATGGGGCTTACAGAGAGAATTTGGTCATGGTGGGTATAGGGCTTACAGAGAGAATTTGGTCATGGTGGGTATGGGGCTTACAGAGAGAATTTGGTCATGGTGGTATAGGGCTTACAGATAGAATTTGGTCATGGTGGGTATGGGCTTACAGAGAGAATTTGGTCATGGTGGGTATAGGGCTTACAGAGAGAATTTGGTCATGGTGGGTATAGGGCTTACAGAGAGAATTTGATCATGGTGGGTATGGGGCTTACAGAGAGAATTTGGTCATGGTGGGTATAGGGCTTACAGAGAGAATTTGGTCATGGTGGGTATAGGGCTTACAGATAGAATTTGGTCATGATGGGTATGGGGCTTACAGAGAGAATTTGATCGTGGTGGGTATAGGGCTTACAGAGAGAATTTGGTCATGGTGGGTATAGGGCTTACAGAGAAAATTTGGTCATGGTGGGTATAGGGCTTACAGAGAGAATTTGATCATGGTGGGTATAGGGCTTACAGAGAGAATTTGATCGTGGTGGGTATAGGGCTTTGTGAGAGAATTTGGTCATGGTGGTATAGGGCTTACAGAGAGAATTTGGTCATGGTGGGTATAGGGCTTACAGAGAGAATTTGGTCATGGTGGGTATAGGGCTTACAGAGAGAATTTGGTCATGGTGGGTATAGGGCTTTGTGAGAGAATTTGGTCATGGTGGGTATAGGGCTTACAGAGAGAATTTGATCGTGGTGGGTATAGGGCTTACAGAGAGAATTTGGTCATGGTGGGTATGGGGCTTACAGAGAGAATTTGGTCATGGTGGGTATAGGGCTTTGTGAGAGAATTTGGTCATGGTGGGTATAGGGCTTACAGAGAGAATTTGATCGTGGTGGTATAGGGCTTACAGAGAGAATTTGGTCATGGTGGGTATGGGGCTTACAGAGAGAATTTGGTCATGGTGGGTATAGGCTTACAGAGAGAATTTGGTCATGGTGGGTATAGGGCTTACAGAGAAAATTTGGTCATGGTGGGTATAGGGCTTACAGAGAGAATTTGATCGTGGTGGGTATAGGGCTTTGTGAGAGAATTTGGTTATGGTGGGTATAGGGCTTACAGAGAGAATTTGGTCATGGTGGGTATAGGGCTTACAGAGACATGGGTGAAACTTTTCCGTCTATGGACGGAAATCCGTCAAAATGACTTTCAGTCTTGACGGAACTTTCGATCAATTAAAAAAAAAAAAAAAAAAAAAAAAAAAAAAAAAAAAAAAAAACAAACGATTTATCGGTTCCGATTTTGTATTCGATCCAAGTTTTCCATCTCATACCGGAAGTAGCTGTTTCTGTGTTTTCCGGCATCTTCACAGGCTAACATTGGCGCGTCTGACTGACAACGAAAGTTTGCACGGTGCTCCAGAAATTAAGTAGTCATGGCTTTTTTGAAAGAAGGAGATCCAGTAGCATGCGTCGAGGGCCAAATTAAAAACAAATGGAGATGACAATGGCTAAACGAAACTGATGACGACGGCAATGAATATCGCAAGTGGTGCAAGAAAATAAATGTGGCCGCACGTGTTTCTGTATCGTTTGTTCAAAAACGATCAGTTACGGAGCGAACGGAAAAAAGAAACTTCGAAGCTCAGCTGATCACCCAGAGCAATAAGAAAAACATGAAGGCGAGTTAACATTTTTGTATTCTTTGCTAAAGTAATTAGAATCAAATTAAAAAAGTTGATGGGGGGGGGGGGGGGGGGGGGGGGGGGGGGGGGTGAGGGGGATTGGGGGAGGGGGGGGGGGCTAATTATACTTATAGTTGATATTTTTTGTGGGGTGGGAGTAATTTAATGTATATCAGGGGTGGAAAATTTTCCAATTTGTTATTGTTTGGATTTTTTTAAAGAGTAAATTTCCTTCTTTTTTTTTATATTACTTTCAGGTGTGGGTGGGGGGTGATGGGATTCTTAGAATTTTATTATTGTGAGTGGGGTTTTTGTTGTTGTCAGTTTTCATTTTGTTTGTTTATTTATTAATTTTTTTTAGTTCCTTTCCTTAAAAAAATCATGTTTGTTATGATACTTTTTTTAGGAATAGAAAAGGTGGAAAAACAGAAATGACCTGAATCCTCCCTACACTTTACTTTTTTTTTTTTTTTTTTAATTTCACCAATTTCCACCTCGGAATATTTATCACAAGCAGCCAAAAAAAAAATGTCGCTACTGTCTCCTCCACGTCTAGCCTATTTCCAGCTGCAGCCCCACCTGTCAACATTTCTACATCTGTATGTCCATCTGTGCCCCGTCATGTTCAGTCTGCTTCTTCAGCTGCTCCATTGTCTCCAGTACCTGGCTCCAGTAGAAAACGAAAAGCTGGTGCTGCAGACATAGGCAGTTTTTCAAGCGCCCACTACTGGACTGAAGACTTTTTTTCTTCTTCGTCTTTCCTTTCTTTTTTCTTTTTTTTTTTTTTAGTTTTCTTTACCACTCATTGTTTGACAGGGCAAGAGAATTTCATTAATATATGACTGCTTAATCAAAATCAACAGGAATCATAATGACTCGTCCTTGCTTTTGTTTGACACCATGGAAAATGATAGAAATGTGGATGACAGCTTTGCACTTTATTGATGGACAATTCTGAAAATGATTGAAAGGATGAATTATACTTCATGTATATGGTGGCTTTTTGACAGTGAGGACAAGAGGAACTGACAAGATAAGAAGGCCACCTTTGTTCATCCATTTTTTATATGTGGTGTGGTTGCTAGGAAAGACAAAATGTGCTGACAACATGTCAACTTTGATTTCTCCTTATTTAAAATGGTGTGATTCTTTGGACTTAAAAGACAAATGGTGCCGGCAAGAATAAGGCTACTTTGGTTCCTCATTGTGCATCTCAAATGTGTGAGCATGTATATTCTTTTTACACACAGTCTTGATTCAAATAGTAAAGCGACCATTTTAAACAATTTGTGGGGGAAATTTTGTTGATTTTTGGAATGTTTTGATCAGTTCAGATTGGGTGAGAAAAATTTCCCTTTTTGAGTTTTTATATTCTGGTTTATTTCTACACTTTTAGACTTTAACTTTCCTGAGCTTGTACAATAAGCCATGAATATTATTTGTATTCATTTAAATGAATTAATGGAACATAAAGTCTAACAGTAATTCACAAAAGCATGTTGCAGTTAAGCTTTTTACTGCAGAAATCATGTTACAATTAAGCTTTTTCTGGTGCAGGAGAGCCAACGAAATTGGCCTAAAAAAAATTTAAAATCAATTTCGCCCGGGGGGCTTTGCCCCCCTGGACCCCCCAACGGGGCGCTGCCCCTGTACCCCGCCGGGGCCTAGGCGGCCCCTGGACCCCGGCCTAATTTCAGTCAAATCAAGTTTTGTAGGTTTCACCCATGCAGAGAGAATTTGATCATGGTGGGTATAGGGCTTACAGAGAGAATTTGATCATGGTGGGTATAGGGCTTACAGAGAGAATTTGATCATGGTGGGTATAGGGCTTACAGAGAGAATTTGATCGTGGTGGGTATAGGGCTTACAGAGAGAATTTGGTCATGGTGGGTATAGGGCTTACAGAGAGAATTTGATCGTGGTGCGTATAGGGCTTACAGAGAGAATTTGGTCATGGTTGGTATAGGGCTTACAGAGAGAATTTGGTCATGGTGGGTATAGGGCTTACAGAGAGAATTTGGTCATGGTGGGTATAGGGCTTACAGAGAGAATTTGATCGTGGTGGGTATAGGGCTTACAGAGAGAATTTGATCGTGGTGGGTATAGGGCTTACAGAGAGAATTTGATCGTGGTGGGTATAGGGCTTACAGAGAGAATTTGGTCATGGTGGGTATAAGGCTTACAGAGAGAATTTGGTCATGGTGGGTATAGGGCTTACAGAGAGAAAGATGGTGAAAAGAGGACTACAACACTGCTGGTGCTGCGACTGACAGAAAGACCCTTGGTGTGGCTGTGTGTGGGGGGAGATGGAATGAGCGTTGTGGGAGTGAAGCCAGTGACAGGACATAAAGATGAGAGTGGATAAAGTAACTGAAAATTGAAAAGATAAAAAGTCAACAAAAAAGTCAACAACAACAAAAATTCAGGGTAAATTTTCTTATTTACCTTTTTTTAAACAAAAAGGAAAAGTCAAAAAAAAAAAAATAGAGGTAAATTTGAATGACTTTTTTAATTTCAACAAAATATTTCTGCCCCTGCCAGCTTTTGTTTTCTAAAACATGAAACAAAGTGAAATTGCAGTTGTAAAACTTGTAAAAAAAAAGAAAAAAAAGTTTTATTTGTTTTAAGCTGCCAGACTGTTTGAATCTATATCACACCAAAATTTGTGTTACAAAATCTAGCAGTGGGTTCAGTTTTGTACATGGATCTGTTTTTGTGTACATATTTATTACTCTCTTTCATTCTGTAAATCCGGAAGCTTTGCATGATCTTGAAGCCGACTTACCGTGGTTTGGTTGTCTAACACCCAGTGCAACTTAAGTTTGAAGTGAGTGCAAGTGCACCCTTACATGGCTTTCTTAGCCTGTCATTCATTTCAGTTGTTGTTGTTGTTGTTGTCCGTACCCTGGCTAAAAGACTCCAGGGATCATCCGAACAGCCGAAGTATTTGAACACTATGGCACAAATGCATCAGCTGGGGATGAGAACATTACGTGTGTGACCGTTTTTGATTACAGTGGTGTCTGGGTTTCTGAATTGTTCACAGATGTGTTGACTGCACAGTCATCTTTCACTGTCACCTAGTCGCGTGACAGATGCTGATTCTTTCATCTTTCACTGTCACCTAGTCACACGTGACAGATGCTGATTTTTTTCGTCTTTCACTGTCACCTAGTCACACGTGACAGATGCTGATTTTTTCATCTTGCACTGTCACCTAGTCACACGTGACAGATGCTGATTTTTTTCATCTTGCACTGTCACCTAGTCACACGTGACAGATGCTGATTTTTTCATCTTTCACTGTCATGTAGTCACACGTAACAGACGCTGATTTTTTCATCTTTCTGACTGACTGAAACCAATTTATTGTCAGATTAACTCAAGGTTGTACTGACATTTAAGAAAACATTATGAACAGAATATGAACGTTTTTCATTCAAAGCAAAGAAGCATAATTAACACACAAAAATACGTGCGCACACATACACGTACACACACACACACACACACACACACACACACGTACACACATACACACACACACACGCACAAACACACGCACTTACATAAATACACAAATACACACATCTCAATACAAACACACCCATACCCTCACATATACTCAAACTTACACACTCGCACACACAGACATACACACGCCACACACACCCGCGCACACACACCCGTGCGCACACACATCCGTGCGCACACACACACACACACACACACACACACACACACACACACACGAGAGCACTCGTACACACATGCGTTCACTCTCACAAACACACTCTTTCACGCACACATACACGCGCGCACGCACTTACACACCCACACACACACGCACGCACGCACGCACGCACAGAGAAAAAAAAAATTCTGCCAATTATATACAATCCTGTACCCCTTTGCACCTCTCCCCCCCTCCCCCAGCCAGGAGCGACGGAATCAAGAGAGATCGGAGCAGCAGAACAGACGACATGAACAGGTTGGAGCTGGTCTCGGTACCACTTGTGTCGCGAATGAACTGGCCGTGCCTAACACCGAATTGGATGAACATAGTACACAACACAGGAGGAACACATCAAGCCGATTCGAGATGATGATGACACGTCGCATATTCAGGATACGCTTCGGTGTTTGTGTTCCGATCTGTAGGAGTGAAACAGCAGGGGCCCACAAATCCACCCGTCGGACATCGACACAAGTCTGGAGCAAGCTATAGACAAAATTATCGCTGGTTTTTGACACGGGAATGGTTAAGGGTTATGCCGTTACTCTTACAGAGCGACAGGTGCAGAGACGATTCCGAGATCCGCACAGAAATCAAGCTTTTCGGAAGGTCGTGCTCCATCAAACGGATGACGTGGGTGTGCTGCTGTGTGAATCAGACGACGTCGTTCTAGAATATTCCTGCGATCGTGTTCGGAAGACGATTGCTTATTCTGGTTTGACAAGCAGGAAGAAAGGCACATGTCATCGGAGGAATGTGTTAAATTGGCCTGCCTTCGGAAAAGAAGACGCAGCGGCAACACGAAGCATGCAGAGACCCAAGCATGTGCTCTATGGCGCCTGCACGCTGTCCACGGACTGATCCATCAGCATCTGTCACGTGTGACTAGGTGACAGTGAAAGATGAAAAAATCATCTTTCACTGTCACCTAGTCACACTTGACAGATGCTGATTTTTTCATCTTTCACTGTCACCTAGTCACATGTGACAGACGCTGATTTTTTCATCTTTCACTGTCACCTATCACACGTGACAGACGCTGATTTTTTCATCTTGCACTGTCACCTAGTCACACGTGACAGATGCTGATTTTTTCATCTTGCCCTGTCACCTAGTCACACGTGACAGATGCTGATTTTTTCGTCTTTCACTGTCACCTAGTCACACGTGACAGACGCTGATTTTTTCATCTTTCACTGTCACCTAGTCACACGTGACAGATGCTGATTTTTTCATCTTGCGCTGTCACCTAGTCACACAGTCACATGTGACAGAGGCTGATTTTTTCATCTTGCACTGTCACCTAGTCACACAGTCACATGTGACAGAGGCTGATTTTTTCAGAGCAGACTTGAAGCGCTTTGCACATGGTAGCCATCTTCACAGCAGCCGCTGTTCTTAAACAGCAAGTCTTAATGCTCAAAACTGTTCAGAGTCCAGTATGGGCACAAGATATTGGATAAACAGCAAGTCTTAATGCTCAAAACTGTTCAGAGTCCTCTGTGGGAAAAAATGTTGAATAAACAGCAAATCTTAATGCTCAAAACATTTCAGTCCTCTGTGGGGACAAAATGTTGGATAAACAGTAAGTGTTAATGCTCAAAACTTTTCAAAGTCCTCTATGGGGACAAAATGTTGGATAAACAGTAAGTGTTAATGCTCAAAACTTTTCAGAGTCCTCTGTGGGGACAAAATGTTGGATAAACAGTAAGTGTTAATGCTCAAAACTTTTCAAAGTCCTCTATGGGGACAATATGTTGGATAAACAGTAAGTGTTAATGCTCAAAACTTTTCAAAGTCCTCTATGGGGACAATATGTTGGAAAACAGTAAGTGTTAATGCTCAAAACTTTTCAAAGTCCTCTATGGGGACAATATGTTGGATAAACAGTAAGTGTTAATGCTCAAAACTTTTCAAAGTCCTCTATGGGGACAATATGTTGGATAAACAGTAAGTGTTAATGCTCAAAACTTTTCAAAGTCCTCTATGGGGACAATATGTTGGATAAACAGTAAGTGTTAATGCTCAAAACTTTTCAAAGTCCTCTATGGGGACAAAATGTTGGATGAGCTTGATCAGTGGAAGAGGGCAGGGTGATCATGACACAGAGTCTTGGTAAGTAGCTGGCATAGGTCGAAACTGATGTTTAAAGAAGGCATTTCCAGCATCCTACATTTCTTTTGTTTTTAAAGAATTGTATCTTTCCTGTGCTGTTTAAAATGTAGGGTGCCCTTTAGTTTTACTGCCAAGGTGTTTTGTTTTTCCTGGTGTCTTGAGGTTTTTTGTTTTTCCTGGTGTCTTGAGGTGTTTTGTTTTTCCTGGTGTCTTGAGGTGTTTTGCCTGGTGTCTTGAGGTGTTTTGCCTGGCCTGGTGTCTTGAGGTGTTTTGCCTGGTGTCTTGAGGTGTTTTTCCTGGTGTCTTGAGGTGTTTTTCCTGGTGTCTTGAGGTGTCTTGCTTGGTGTCTTGAGGTGTTTTTCCTGGTGTCTTGAGGTTTTTTGCCTTGATGAACCATTCCCCTGTCTGTGTTCTGTTGCCATGCCAGCTGTGTGATGCGTTGGGTGATAATGCTGTAAACTATCAATAGAGATAATGCTGTAAACTATCAATAGAGATAATGCTGTAAACTATCAATAGAGATAATGCTGTAAACTATCAAGTGTAACGTTGACAGGGGCGCTGGCAGAGAAGGGGTTGAGGGCGGTGGTGCCCAACAGCTGTCCCTTCACCATTCGTCTCACTGCTGAAGTGCTGGAGTCCAACGGTAACTTGTGACATTTTTGTCTCTGATTTTTGTTGAGTGGCTGGGTGTTTGCTTTGGTTTTTGTTTTTCTCTCCCAAGATTAGGAACACTGTGGCAAATTTAAGACATGCAGCAGCTGCTGTGGCTCAGTGATTAGCATCACAGACTCCTGGCTTGGAGATCATGGGTTTGATTTCCATCAGAGCCATATGAATTGGTGGGATTTGGGGTTTATAACTGGCTCTCACCCAGAGTGGAGTTTGCTGTGGGCTGAGCTGGGAAGAGTGAAACCACACAGTCAAGCTGTGTCCACTGAATGTAAGCATCCCTGAGAGCATTGCTCGAATTTCCTGGCTAACACTGCGGGTGTCTGTCTCTTGGGCCTGTTTGACACTGCGGGTGTCTGTCTCTTGGGCCTGTTTGACACTGTGGGTGTCTGTCTCTTGGGCCTGTTTGACACTGCGGGTGTCTGTCTCTTGGGCCTGTTTGACACTGTGGGTGTCTGTCTCTTGGGCCTGTTTGACACTGCGGGTGTCTGTCTCTTGGGCCTGTTTGACACTGCGGGTGTCTGTCTCTTGGGCCTGTTTGACATTGCGGGTGTCTGTCTCTTGGGCCTGTTTGACACTGCGGGTGTCTGTCTCTTGGGCCTGTTTGACACTGCGGGTGTCTGTCTCTTGGGCCTGTTTGACACTGCGGGTGTCTGTCTCTTGGGCCTGTTTGACACTGCGGGTGTCTGTCTCTTGGGCCTGTTTGACACTGCGGGTGTCTGTCTCTTGGGCCTGTTTGACACTGCGGGTGTCTGTCTCTTGGGCCTGTTTGATATTGGAATATATTATGGAAGTGAGCACAGAGTACAGTCTTGTTACGCAGCTTCAGACCAGAATGGAAATTGTTAGCATCATCTTCACCATTCTCATCTCCATCAATGGCATAAAAAAAAGTATCAATTTCTGTGGACCTTCATGTTGTACTCTCTTGCTCACCTCAGTTTAGATTTCCTCTCCACATCCTTTCCCTGGGTTAGTTAGAGTCAAGGTCCTCGGTACTGGCATGTTCCTGAGAACTGTTGTAGGATGGACACGGTGGTGTCCTCTGCCTGGAATGCCCACTCACGCTAGCTCTGCAGCTACGCAGTGGGTGTCATCCGTAAGGAGTGTCATAACAGGTGGTGTCCTGTGGATCAGAACAGGCCCCACTGAACACCGTTGAAGTGACTTGACAGCAGTGCCGTGTCTCCTCTGTTGGTTGCCTCATGGTGACTTTACTGTGTCTGTCCTGTGGATTGCCAGTGGCTGAGCTGCGGCAGGGGAAGACTGGGTGGGGCTGGGCATGGAGCGGGGCTTAGGCCACTAGTATGGCACTCACATACATGGAAAAAGACATTAGATGTGTATTTGCTTGTAGGATGTGTGTGTGTGTGTGTGTGTGTGTGTGTGTGTGTGTGTGTGTGTGTGTGTGTGTGTGTGTGTGTGCACATGTGCATGTGTGTATGTGTGCATGCATCTGTCTTGAAAGTGTGTGGAAGAGTGGCCAGCTATTGTTAGCAACTACCTTGAGCCGTGTCTTCACCCCAGCTGTGGCTGGTTAAAGTTATATTTTTCATGCTTCATCACTGCAGCCTCGCATTGGTGAGGATGGTTTGGTTGCAAGTCACCCCAGCTGTGGCTGGTTAAAGTTATATTTTTCATGCTTCGTCACTGCAGCCTCGCGTTAGTGAGGCTGATTTGGTTGCAAGTCACCCCAGCTGTGGCTGGTTACGGTTATATTTTTCATGCTTTATCACTGTGGCCTAGCGTTAGTGAGGCTGATTTGGTTGCGAGCTATATCTTTTCAGTCTTTACTTTTGTTGGATGGATTTTGGATACAGTGCAGCTAAACATTTCAACTGTTCTTTCATCTGTGCAGCTGAGACATAATCACCGATGGTTTCGTGATTGGATGTATCTTCAGATCTCCTTTTGTCCCCCTTGGATCTAGCTTAGTAATGGCAGAAACTCTAGTTGTGTGTTTCAAGCTCTTAACCCAAGGTGTGGGTGCACTGACATTTGAACTGTAAACAAACATTTCAGGATCATCATCGATGGCTTCAGTGTGTGGAGGCAGCTTGGCCTTGATGGACGCTGGGGTCAAGGTCAAGGCCCCAGCTGCTGGTGTCGCCATGGGTTTGGTGACCCGCAGGAACCCAGACACGGGAGAGGTTTCAGAGCACAAAATTCTCACTGATCTGCTGGTGAGTGAAGGAAAACTGACTGCTTACTGGCTGATGAGAGAGAGAGAGAGAGAGAGAGAGAGAGATGTATGGGGACGAAAGTGAGGGGAGACAGTAATTTAGAACTATCCCAGATATTATGGGTGGTGCTAAAGAGTTCCTGAAGCTGCTCTTCTCTTTTTGTTTGTTTGTTTGTTTGTAACGTTTGTTATCAACCAAGAAATTATCAATCTTTCAGAGGGGGTGAGAAAGAGGACAGTCTCCTATCATTATTTTTTAACATAGCAATACATATTGATAATTACGACCTCACATGACTGTGGCATGCCACTATTGCACAAGATCGCAACGGAGTACCCAGGTTATATTTGAACATGTATACACCAGGCATGGTACATGTCCGCGAATTCGCGGAAATCCGCGAAAAGCAAAAAAAAAAAACAAAAAAAAAAAAAAACAAAACCAACCGAGCCGCGCCCGACGAGACCGGCCCTTTTAGTTCGTTTGAGGTCGTTCGCTTCAAGCCTTCGTCTCGCGAGAAGTAGCATTGAGCAGGACTACTTCCGCGCATGCGCTTTCATGACATTCGCCACTGCTTTCCGCTCTGGGTCGACGTGATCGAATTTGAACAAGGTTGAAGAAAAAGAAGGAAAAAATAAAAATGCCAAAGCGTACAGACATAGTTCCGCGGAATTCTCCGACAGAAGATATTGATGCTGGTGTGGCAAACAAATGGCGATGGGATTGGCTGAACAGGAGCCACGAAAATGAAACGTTTTCGTCGTGCTTGGAAAAGTTGAGAATCCGCGGCAAAGCATACTGTGTGGTGTGTCAAGTTGAAATCTGTTACGGGTCTGGCGGTGCGAGAAGCCTCAGCGATCACATCAAAGGGAAACGAAACAAAGAGAGAGTGAAAACTGCTGCAAGTAATCCCGTTCTGCCAGGTACGATTCTCTCTCTCTCTCTCTCTCTCTCTCTCTTTCTCTCTCTCTCTCTCTCTCTCTCTTTCTCTCATTCTGTTTCTGACTTTCTCTACCTCACTTATCAGCAGAGTAAGTAAATATTTTACAGTTTGATTTAATGTATGCCACCTAAAGCAATGTAGATATGCACTCATTTTTGCTATGTGATTACTTGGGTTTAAAACCTTCTTTGGGTTGAAGGAATGACTGATAAAGTGATTCTAGGAGAGCTTATTTTATGGCAGAAATTGCTTAGTATGAAGAACTGAAATTAGTTCAAGGAGAGGCTTTTTTACAGGCTAGAATTGCTGAAAAACCTTCAGCTTCAGGGGGCGTTGCCCCCTGACCCCCACAAGGGGCTCTGCCCCTTGACCCCGCCAGGGGGCTCCGCCCCCTGGACCCCCAAATATTTTCAGGGAAAAATTATTTTCCTCCAGTACCATGCCTGATACACGCAAGCACGCACGACACACACGTGCATACACACACACAGACAAGACCAATGGGGGGAAGAAGGTAACGTCATTGTTTTCTGCAGGGAATTGAGGACTACATGGGAGACATGGACTTCAAGATGGCTGGGACCAGGTTTGGGGTCACTGCACTGCAGGTGGATTTCAAAGTGCCCGGGGTGCCTCTGGAAATGGTGTCCAAGTCTCTGGAAGAGGGATTTGGTGAGTGGAGTCATCTTCACCACACTCAGCCTGTCTTCAGTACATTACTGCGTGTCTCAGGGTGCTCAAGCTAATCAGTGGTGCAGTCATCTTCACCACACTCAGCCTCTCTTCAGTACATTACTGCGAGTCCACCATGCTCCAGCTAATCAGTGATACCTGGGTAAATGAATTGCTTGGAGGGAAGCAATGATAATTTGGAGCTGAAAGTTGCCTCTGATTTGTGGTCTCTGCGGTAACAGATTTCTTGCTTTCTTAAGAGCTTTCCCTTTCCCTTGTGATGCTTACAGTATACTTCATGAATATTTACCTTTTCACGACGCGCCATGCAATAGTGACAGCTACTCTGTCGACCCGTTCATGACGAGCCGTGCCCTGGTGACGGCAGCACTGCTGTACTGCCCGGACGTGGCGTGCCTCCGTGACGGCACAACTATAAAAAATTCCCATGTTCTCTCGTCTACCGTCTAGGGGATGCAGCTGCCATAAATATTTAGAACAGGGTCCTAGCCACTGGAAGGCTAAGTTTACCTGCACTAGTGATGACCTTTGAGACCCCAGAGTAGTCTGAACAAAGAGACCCGTCTGGCACTGGAAGGCACGTGTGGAATTTCCTGCTTCACCAATATATCGGGCGAAGGAGAACTGGTTCAGCAAAGTAGTTCAGAAAATGAGGGGGGGGGTGAAGGTGTACAAGTTTATCGAAAAGAATCTGAGCTTGATTTTTATTTGCTCTGTGTATTTAATAGTTTTATTAGGGTTATCAGCTGAAGCCAAAACAGTGAAAAGTGTGTACTGTGTGCAATGATTTAATTGCCTTAAAAAAAAAAAGAATTCACTTGGATTACACATATTGAATACCTCAGGCTTTCTCTGCATCTGTTCAAAGTAAGAGCAAAGTTTTATGCCCCTTTTCTTCCTCATTTGCTGTTTTCATACTAACCAAATGAACGTAAACAAGATTGTGTTCTCCTACATTTTACTTATGTTGTTTCTGTAACAGTAGCGTTGCTATTTTACCCAAAATATATTTAATTCTATGCTCATTACAAAGTTCGCGCTTTACCCTTTCCGTTGATATATAACAATTGCTTGTTAGGTTTATATTAGGAGACGTAAAATAAAATAAGAAAGTGCGAAAATCGCGCGTCTGCAACGGTTGTAAGCACGTGCGGTGCACGCGCATGCAGGGAAGCGACGTTGCTCTGCGGCGCTCGTCTGAAAAGTATTAAGCACACACAAAAAAAATTATTCCATAAAAGTATTGGATGTGAAACTTTTTTTTTAATTGGATTTTTGTGTGCGTATGAATCTGCATGTGTATGTGTGTTTTTAATCTTCTCTTTTTCTTTTTTTTTTTTTTTTTTAAACAAAGTTTGAAATATATCGTTCAATCTATAAAGTGTTCATGGTATGAAAATTCAAGTTGTCATGCCAGTGTATATAGTCTCTTAAATGTGCAGGTTGTAACCATTTTATCCTGGCAGCAATTTGGAACAAAAATCATGTGTTCTCTTGTGCCCTGTTTTAATGTCTTGGTGAATGGCCATTCCAGGTCATCATCTCTTGGTGAATGGCCATTCCAGGCTGTTAACAGGTCATCATCTCTTGGTGAATGGCCATTCCAGGCTGTTAACAGGTCATCATCTCTTGGTGAATGGCCATTCCAGGCTGTTTACAGGTCATCATCTCTTGGTGAATGGCCATTCCAGGCTGTTTACAGGTCATCATCTCAATAGCTTACTGACATTGCATGTTTTGGGTGTATGGTTTGTTGGTTTGATTTTCAAAATTGTAAAATGTCGGTCATGAACTTTCCCATTTAAAACTAGCATCACTGTTTGATAAAAAAGTTTCAGAAGCATTGGCTGTAGACTTTTTTTTATATTTATATATAGAATGCTGAACAATTAAGTAATGGGGGAAAACAAGTGCAGGTTAACAATTCTTCAGTCGTTATAGTAATGATTTGGCAAAGATTTGAACTTGAAAAAAAAAAAATTTAATTGAATTAGGTAGCGGCAGCCAAGCCACAGCGCTGCAATCATCTTGCCTTTTCCACTGATTTTGCCGATTTTCTGTGCAGCCGTATGCATTTGTTTTTTAATGTTTTGCTATGAAAAATATGTCAAAATAAAGTTCAATCTTTCCTCTTTTCATCGAGTGTTGTTTTAAGTGTGAATGATTTGTGAAGAAATAAATATCTAAGAGAGAATGAGGTGTGTGTTCAGCTCACTTTCGTTCCGTGTCCAGTGCCCGCGGCGATTCTGTGTCGAGTTGGTTTTGACACACTGCGCTTCCCTACCAAAGATTAAATGGTACGGACAACACTCACACATGTATCTGGTATCAAAATAAAGGGAATTAAATGCAGATTTTAACGGTCTGGGGGGAAAATCGAATGCTGGTCTAATGAAATCACAGGAAGAAGTTAAAGTCACATGCATGCCGATTTTTGCGAATTTCGGACGGAAAAAACGATAAAAAATGCATGTTTCATGGTATTGGAATGAAGTACAAGCCGTACCCTTTCGAATGAGGTACGAGGTTAATGCATTCATGGCTTGTCCTAGTTAATTCAGCCAATCAAAACATGGGTCTTGTGAACCACATTCCTTCCCAGCACATGTTGATTCAACACGAAAGATGGAGCGCGCCGACTCAAACTTCGCACAGCAAAATCTGGAGATTTTCTGCAAGGAACTCGGTAAGAATTGTCCATTATAACACTTATGTATGATTTAAGTGTATCTCTCACAATTTATTCCGTATTTTTCTTTAGATCAATAGTTATTTGCATAAAAACAGGCCACTTTGAGAATGTTAGCCGCGATCATTTCGAGTACTACCGGAAGAACTGTATTGATGACTTGTTTTAACAAATACCGTCGATAAATGCCTTATCCAGCACATATATCTTTAGTAATCGAGAAGTTTATGGTTTTTTTTTTCTAGCGTATTTTTTTATATAGGATTGTAATGTTTTCGGTCCGTAAAACAACAAAATAGTAGCCGATCGAGTGATGCCAAGGGGAGTAACTCAATTATTGACATTCACTGACTCGAACGATCAGCTGCAACGAAGTCGGGAGTTTTGATCGAAAGTAGGGCCAGACCTATTTCTGGATTAATTGTTACGGTTCCAATTCATATAATTCAATTGATGTTAGACCCATTGTTCAACTATTTTTTGGTTAGCCCTTGCTTGGACAGTTAATACTGACTTCCAACTATTTCAAATTCAAGCCTCTGCACAAGCAGTGACACTGAAGTGAAAGAACTAAACTGTACAATTTGTGTATTTAACTATGAGTTTATCACTTTCATATTCTTTTCGTGCCTCTAGCTGTACAATTATAGTTCTTCTCTGTCTATAAGTCTTTTAAATTACTATAATTATTATCAGTCTTTACGATATCATGAATATGAATTTGCTAGTGGGCTGGAAAAGGGAAATTCGCATTCCTTAAGTTCCTATGGAAATTTGGGATGATTATCAATCATTTAATAAAATTGCACACACACACACACACACACACACACACACACACACACACACACACGCATGTGTGTGAATTTTTTTTATTTTATTTTTTTTCTTAATGACTTGTGAGTTGATTTTAACGTGGTGACAGCCCTGATGTGGCCCTTTGCGGTCGGCTGGGCTATAAGCAACATTATCTTATCTTACACACACACACACACACATATATATTCAGCACAGGCGTCTACAAATGCACACACTGTTTTTGTGTGTATGTCAAATGTTCCTTATTTTGTCAAGTTCACATACTAGCAAAAACACACGTAGACCTTAGTGACAAACAATCATGCAAGCAACAATTCACTGAATTGAAGTTTTTGAACAAATGCAGTCTTTTGGGTGGGGCAGGAAAGGGGGGGTGTAATTTTTTTTTTGTCAGGTGTGCGCATTAACTAATGTTTGTAAACTGTACCCGTTTGTTTTTCTCTGCGTGTGTGTCTGAGAGAGAGAGAGGGGTGTATACATCCAGTATAACCAGCATCAGATAGTACACATTTAAACAAAAAAAAATTAACAAAATATCAAATGAATAGACAACCAGAAACAAGACATACCGATGTATAATAAAGTTTATGAAAGAAAATGTAGATAAAATGCAGATCACACACACACACACACGCACACACACACACACACATACACACACACACACACACACACACACACACACACACACACACACACACACTCACTGACAGGAAACACTGCATAATCAAGAAAACATCCAAGTATACAGCTAAAATTATGTCATGATTAATGTATAACCACATACATGGTGTAGATATCCATACACTCGCATGTTTCAATCGTTCAAACAGTTGTTATAATAGCTTTTTGTGTGTGTGTATGCTACATTTTAACAGATGATCCAGTGTTCGCGAGACTCCGCTCTGCTTTCCTTGCCTCTGGGAAAGGGCGTCGACCAGCACTTCCAGCAGTTCAACTGACAAATCGCTTGCTGATCCAGTTGCTCATCCAGAAGACTGATGGCACAAAGACCTTCGATGACACTGCAGCTTTTTTTCTGCGGCTTCTTCCAGAAGGAACTAGTGCTCCACTAACAAGACTGCGTTATCTTCTTGTGTCGGCAGAAAAGAAGGCTTTGAAATTATCATCATGTGATGAAAGGACTGCTTTCTTGACCGAGACTCTTGAAATTGACACTGAAAGTTTAGGGTCTTCGCTTCAAGGACTATGTCGACAGCAGCTGCTGGAAGGACATCCATCAACATCACACAGGCCACCAACATTCCAACTGTTGAGGGACCTTCACGCTTTCAAGAAACGAGACCCAGGCGCCACTTACAAACACATGACCCAGTGGTGGCTTCATCTCACTGGTATAGATATCCCAGAAAAAAACTCATGAAAGAAATTGAGAAATTGCAAAACTCCAACCAAATGCTACACGCAACCCCAAAGTAAGGAAGGATTTGGAGGATTTCCTGGCATCCAATGCTTTTTCAACAAATACTGAGTCTCCTCACCATAGCAGACCAGCTGGCCACTCACTTGTTTCTGACAGTTTTTGTGCTAATCCTGGAGAAACTGATTCATCACCTGCCGCATCATCCATCTTACATTTCTCCTGGTGCTACACCAGGTTCAAGATTCTGCTGCTAGAAAGAAATGTGAAAATGACTTTTATTTGTTTTAAAATATGAGTGCAATAACCAGCATCAATGTTCAGTAAGGCTCTAGTGTGTATTTTTTTCTATTTTTCTGAAAATTGTTGTTAATTTAATTCATATATTACTAATTATATCAAATGAAAAATAACAATTGTGACTTTTTCCACAAGCAAAATGCATTTCTCACACTGTGGCAAAGTTTCATACTGATATCTATTGGGGTTCAGAAGTTATTGAGGATTATGTTCTAAAAGTTAGCAAAATGTCCGTCGCAGCGCATTTTGCATGATTAAGCAAATTAGAGGTCCTTAAAAGCAAACAAAATATTTGATTAGCATCCTGAAAAAAATTGGGCTTTATCTATATGTTTAGTAGACAAGATATGTATAGTTTTCAAAGGATATAACTTCCATTTCTGAAAATTATTTGTCCTTGAATTTGACACATTGTGCATTTTTGCTCTCGTTCAAACTGCATGAAAAGCAGTTTTTGACGTATCATATCTCTGTTCATACATGCAGTGGTTGACTCATATTTGGTTTTCTATTACAATACAGTACTTTAAGTCCACAAACAAAAGTTAAGTTGATTCTGTTAGGTATTTGTCATGATAGGGCCTGTCAAAGTAGGCCTTCCGAACAAAATTGGCTGTGACGGAACAAAATTGGCTGTGACGGAAATTCGGCAAATCTTTAACGGATCATAGCTCGGGAACAAATTAAGCTAGAGCAATGATTTTTTTTGCAGTATGCTAGTTTTAAACATATCTTGATGGTGGTTTAATTATTTTTTCAATATATCTGAAAGAAAATTTTGGCCGCCGCTACCTAATTGAATATGAAAAAAATGGGGGGAATATATTAGAATATACTATGAGAAGCTCTTCACTAGCTGCCTGAGGGAACCATCGTAATCCCTCTCGAAGGCACATTTATTTGTATTGCCTGCTCCTAAGTCTTTCGTCCGCTGGATCGGACTCATCAGGGAGACACGGCTGATTGTGTCTGTGCTCTTGGTGTCAAATAGAGACACACCACAGTCCATAATTCTGTGGTGTTCTCACCACCCAAAGGGGTTCAAATAAAGAATCCAACAGCACCCCCAAAGCAGCCAGTGAAGGGTAGTAAAATGGAACAAAACAAAGGTGTGGAGAGGAAAAAAGTTGCTGAAAAACTAAAAGCATTATTCAAACAGTATAAAATGTAGGGGACAATCTTTGAGCCTATGCTTGAGGATCCTTTCAAGGATGCAAGGGAGATCAAAAGATATGGAACAGTCTGAGTGGTCAGCTCTGCTGTTCAATAACCCAAGCATTGTGAGTGGCTAAGAATTGTACAGAACAACCTTTACTTGGATCTTCTAAGAGATGCAATCTCCCACTGATTGACCAAACAATAGAATGCTGAACAATTAAGTAGTGGGGGAAAACAAGTGCAGGTTAACAATTCTTCAGTCGTTATAGTAATGACTTGGCAAAGATTTGAACTTAAAAAAAAAAAAAATTAAGTGAAGATGAAGAAAATGGGGGGAATATATTATAATATACTATGAGAATCCCTTCACTAGCTGCCTGAGGGAACCATCGTAATCCCTCTCGAATGCACATTTATTTGTATTGCCTGCTCCTAGGCTTTTCGTCCGCTGGATCGGACTCATTAGGGAGACACGGCTGGTTGTGTCTGTGCATACATACAAAGGACAAATAAAAACACAGTGTTGTTCAGTTTCATTTCTCTTCACAAATTTTCACTCAACGAGCTTCTTCATGGCATGGCACTGAATGATGTACACAGGATTGCATGTCTAACTGACTAGCTGCTTCAAATGTCTTCTTTAAAATCACGTGCAAAATTGTCCCATACGAGCGAACTGCACATATCCTAGATATGATCTAGAATCAAAAAGAAACTGTGGGGAGGGACTTATTTGGGGGGGGGGGGGGGGGGGGGGGGGGGGGGGCGGGGGGGGGAGTGTGTGTGTGTGTGGGGGGGGGGGGGGGGGGCGTTCACCCCTCATGGGTTCCGGCATGACCGTCGGAACCCATGACTGACTGATAAAGGTTACTGGATAAAAAATTCTTTTCCCACCTCCTCTTTTAGAATGATAAACAATGTTGTAATAAATAAATGTTGTATTAAATCATGAGTCAAGTATTATAACAGGATCTCAAATGGATTGAGAAATGGCTTTTCACCCACATGTAACAGAAAAATATATTGTGCTTTTTCACACTGCATGCTTCACTGGTCATTTTCCACAGTTGTTCTGCTGTAGAAACAAAAAATGACGATTCCCAAGAATATCCACAACAGTTTGTTTCAGATAGGTTCTGCCATATGGAAACACACATTTCTGGGAATTCACAGCTAATCAAATCAGACCCACATAGAAGTACTGAATGGACAACCAAAACCCCTCCCATGAGAAATGACCAGGATAGTCTTATTGAAAAGGCTGTCGCTCTTTCAAACAAGTAGTAGTACAGAAAAAAAGGAACTTGTGTTATGTTGTTGTTGTTGTTGTTGTTGTTGTAACAAATCATTTTCTCTCCAACCTGCACAGCTGCCAAGAATGAGATCTTGGACATCATGGAGCAGACCATCTCCAAACCGAGGGACAGCATGAAGGCTCATGGTCCTCTGATCGGTGAGAAAGCTTGTGTGTTCAGCAGTGATCAGAAAGCTTGTGTGTTCAGCAGTGATCAGAAAGCTAGTGTGTTCAGCAGTAATCAGACAGCTTGTGTGTTCAGCAGTGATCAGAAAGCTTGTGTGTTCAGCAGTGATCAGAAAGCTTACAAGTGTGTTCAGCAGTGATCAGAAAGCTTGTGTGTTCAGCAGTGGTCAGAAAGCTTGTGTGTTCAGCAGTGATCAGAAAGCTTGTGTGTTCAGCAGTAATCAGACAGCTTGTGTGTTCAGCAGTGGTCAGAAAGCTTGTGTGTTAAGCAGTGATCAGAAAGCTTGTGTGTTCAGCAGTGATCAGACAGCTTGTGTGTTCAGCAGTGATCAGAAAGCTTGTGTGTTCAGCAGTGGTCAGAAAGCTTGTGTGTTCAGCAGTGGTCAGAAAGCTTGTGTGTTCAGCAGTGATCAGACAGCTAGTGTGTTCAGCAGTGATCAGACAGCTTGTGTGTTCAGCAGTGATCAGAAAGCTTGTGTGTTCGGCACTGATCAGAAAGCTTGTGTGTTCAGCAGTGATCAGAAAGCTTGTGTGTTCAGCAGTAATCAGAAAGCTTGTGTGTTCGGCAGTGATCAGACAGCTTGTGTGTTCAGCAGTGATCAGAAAGCTTGTGTGTTCAGCAGTGGTCAGAAACCTTGTGTGTTCAGCAGTGATCAGAAAGCTTGTGTGTTCAGCAGTGATCAGAAAGCTTGTGTGTTCAGCAGTGATCAGGAAGTTAGTGTGTTCAGCAGTGATCAGAAAGCTTTTGTGTTCAGCAGTGATCAGAAAACTTTTGTGTTCAGCAGTGATCAGAAAGCTTTTGTGTTCAGCAGTGATCAGAAAGCTTGTGTGTTCAGCAGTGGTCAGAAAGCTTGTGTGTTCAGCAGTGGTCAGAAAGCTTGTGTGTTCAGCAGTGATCAGACAGCTTGTGTGTTCAGCAGTGATCAGACCTGTTTGCTACAACAGGCCACGGACCCTTTCTGTCCCATCTTGTCACATGTGCACTGAGGTACCTTACATGTATGTGTGAGGATGTGTTCATGGCCACGGACCCTTTCTGTCCCATCCTGTCACATGTGCACTGAGGTACCTTACATTTAGTGTGAGGATGTGGTGTTCATGGCCACGGACCCTTTCTGTCCCATCCTGTCACATGTGCACTGAGGTACCGTACATGTATGTGTGAGGATGTGGTGTTCATGGCCACGGACCCTTTCTGTCCCATCCTTTCACATGTGCACTGAGGTACCGTACATGTATGTGTGAGGATGTGGTGTTCATATTCCACTTTGCTGACACACACCAATGCTTCGCCATGCGTAACTCGATGTTGAAAAGATCCAGCTCATTTTCTTTCCCCTTCACCCACTCAACGTCTCTCTCTCTCTCCCTCTCTCTCTCTCTCCCTCTCTCTCTCTCCCTCTCTCTCTCCCTCTCTCTCTCTCCCTCTCTCTCTCCTCTCTTTTTGCTCATGCTCACTGTTTGTGAGCTGTCCACACAACCATTTGGGGAGCATTGTTTTGAGTAGTTTGTATATCTGTTTGGATATCTGAGGAAGACGTACTGGTGAAAAATTCGCTTGTCTGCAGGCGTTATTTTGCGTTCTTGTTTTGTATGTTTAATTGTATTTTGGCTTTTTTTCAGTGGTCTATTTGTATTTTGGCTTTTTTTCAGTGGTCTATTTGTATTTTGGCTTTTTTTCAGTGGTCTATTTGTATTTTGGCCCGTTTTCAGTTATTCGTATTTTGGCGTGTTTTCAGTGGTCTATTTGTATTTTGGCCTGTTTTCAGTTATTTGTATTTTGGCGTGTTTTCAGTGGTTTATGTGTATTTTGGCATGTGTTTTCAGTGGTATTGCCGTCTGTTTCAGGCTTCTTTTCAGCTCTTTGTTATGTTGTTCTGTTCATCATCACTTATACTGTGATTTCGTTACCATTTGATGCTGATCGATCAGCTTCTGGACAGATTCTTTTAATCTCTTGTCTGTCGTGGATTTACCTCACAACCCAGTTTTTAGGTATCCAGAAAGTGGTGAAGGCATTTCATCGTCTTTCATGTCTGAAAACCAGGCGTCTTTGTGTAGTGTGTTTTCGTGTCATGGCTTTGTGTGTAGTCTGCTGAGCTACTCATCTCATTCGATATTGTTTTTGTGAATGTCAGGAGTGTGAAGTTCAGTCTTTTAAAGTGTGAAGAAATGTGGGTATGTACCCGTCTTAGGAGGTAAAAATCATGTGGAGAAAAATCATGAAAGAAGTAGGAACATCTGTTATATACTATTTCTCAGAGGTGTTGTCTGTGTAACTGGCTGTGGAGGTGTGCAGTTTGAACAGAATTTCATCATCTCCATCAGACTAACACGACTGGTTTTGTTTGTTTTTGTCTCATGCCAAAAAAATCTGTCTGGCAGTGACTCATTCACAAATCAAATACTGTGTCAATGAAAACAGTTTAGCGTCTGCTTCTTTGCACCACCTGACTGTATTCAGTGCCATACACCACCTGACTGTATCCAGTGCCATACACCACCTGACTGTATCCAGTGCCATACACCACCTGACTGTATCCAGTGCCATACACCACCTGACTGTATCCAGTGCCATACACCACCTGACTGTATTCAGTGCCATACACCACCTGACTGTATCCAGTGCCATACACCACCTGACTGTATCCAGTGCCATAAGTGTATGCTCCCTTTGAAGTTTCCTGCTTGCTGTAATGGCACACTTGCCTTGGAATGAAAATGTCCATAGTGGCAAAGGAAGCAAAACTTTCAGAATTTGAAGATCAAACTTACCTCAGTTTAATCCACACACCTGAAAATTCTGGCTGTAAGATATTACATCTAGCAGTTTGAGTATGAATAGCCCTTGCTTTAACCCGTTGACTGCCTGGCACGAACGGCGTTCGAGATGGTTTCGGGAAAGCTGTGTGCTCTTGAACGAACGGCGTTCGAGATAATTTCATCATCAAAATTCGGCAATTTAAAGAAGGGAGGCAAGGAGAAAAAATGGTTTTAAACGGTTGCAGGGACCCTAAAGGACGGTTTCTTCCCTTTCGCGGGTCAGCTGACTGACAGGCTCGCGTCCATTCGGTCAATAACTTCGGCAAAGTTTGGAGAGTTATTCTCGGTTGAAGATGGCGAGTCGAGCAGGCAGTT
>CM031598.1:3977702-3987702 GCA_018398815.1 Conus ventricosus
GCGAACATTGGACGCATTCGATGATGCTTGCCCTAGAAAGACAAGACACTCTGTTTAGTGAACTAAATAAAGTACTTTTTACTTGATGATCGGTCATGTTTCTTCTCTTTGCGGACGCCTTGGTCTACAAGGTCAGTCCCGCTCTTGAAATGAATAGCGCCGTTTTCTCCAGCTCTTGTAGATTGCCGTTGAGCTTCGCCATTAGAGCTGTCTCTGTTGGCCACAGGACGGGGTCGGTCAGCAAGTGGTACTGCTGTCCTCTCGAAATGCCCAGGTGTCCACATGGGAACATCATCGGGTTAAGAGGCGCATTCACACCTCCAGCCTCCTGAGCTCACAGGGTAGGTCCTTGGGCCATGAGCTAAGGGTGGGGTAACCCAGACAGAAACCAGAAGTTGGAGCTGCGCTACCAGGCCAGGGTTGCACCTTCTAGCAAACATGGTTCCTGCATAATTCGCCGTTATGTCTATGTGATCGGTCACAGGATCCACACCTTACCTCTCCAGTGTGTGAACAGGGTGGAATTTGGAGATAATTCGATCACGATCAAAATAAAAAAAATTAAAAAAACGAAAACGATTCAGAATTGAAGACTGCGATAAAAGCTTGTATTGAAAAATTATCAAATATGTTCACACATCCGACGCTGACCTGGAATCAACAATATTCAGGCACACAAAAAATAGTGGAGAGTTCAGCTCTCCGTACATAACTTCTTTCTTCTCTTCCTCATAGTAATTTCTTCTTCTAAAAACTGCACAACGCTCTCTCTCTCTCTCTCTCTCTCTCTCTCTCTCTCTCTCTCTCTCTCTCTCTCTCTCTCCCGCTCTCTCTGTCTCTCTCTGTCTCTGTCTCTCTCTCTCTCTCTCTCTCTCTCTCTCTCTCTCTCTCTCTCTCTCAAGAGCACAAATTCAGTACTGACCAGGAAAAATAATCCAATCAATAAGGAGCAAGCACCACGTAAAAGTAAGTTTTCAATGCTAGTTCAACAACATTTTTCCACTTCTCTCTGTTTTTCTTACTGAGGCGCACAACAAATAAGAAACAAGACAACCACAACAACAACAACATTATTGGTGATGATAATAATTCAACATGATGATTGAAGAAGATGATGACGATAATGATAATGACGATAATGGTAGTAGTAGTAGTAGTAGTAGTAGTGTAGTAGTAAGTAGTAGTAGTAAGTAGTAGTATAATGATAATGATAATTAATAATAGATAACAATGGTTATTATTATTGTTATAATCATAATAGATATAATAATTACGATAATCATACTAAGTATAACAAATATAATGATCATGATAAGAAGATGATGATGGTGATGATATACACAAACTATAACAATAACGACAACAACAACAACAACAACAACAACAACACAACGGACCACGACGACAACATTACTAATACTGAAAATAATAACAATATGATGATGATGATGATGATGATGATGATGATGATGATGATGATGATGAAAAGAATTGTTATTATTATCATTATTATTGTTATTATTATTATTACTATTATTAAACAGTACATAAGTGGGGTAACGTTTGCTCCCATAAGAAAACCTTACACAGAGTAACTTTTATTCAAGACTGGCACAGCCTTTTAAACGTGAATAAAGTCAGACAAATACATAGACGAACAATCTAATAGTGGGGGGAAAAAACACAAGCGCAGGCCAACAACTGAACTGTCTTCATAGTAATGACTTGGCAAAGATTTGGACTTAAGGAGGAGGAGGGGGGGGGGGGGGGGGGTTGAAGATGGAGAAACTGGTAACATGCATTTAAAGAAATATATTACAGATATGAAAACTCTTCACTAGCTGCACAAGGGAACCATCGCAATCCCTTTTGAAGGCAGATATATTTGTATTGCCTGCTCCGAGGCCTTGTACTATTATTATCATAATAATAATTATTAGTATTATTATCATCACCATCATTATTTTTACTGTTAATATTACTGTTATTATTATCATTATAACAATTACAATAATTATAATAAAGAAAGAAGAAGAAGAAGATGAGGATGATGATGATGATAAGCCACAACAATAACAATGGCACTAACAATAACAATAACAGGAATATAATAATAATAATAATAATAATAATAATAATAATAATAATAATAATAATAATAATAATTTTGATGCTAATAATATGATGATGATGATGATAATAATAATAATAATAATAATAATACTGATGCTGATACTGATAATGTGGAGCAGGAGAAGGAGGAGAAGGTGACAAGAAATACGAATAGCAGAAGATACAACAACACAACGGTAACAACAACGACAACAATAATGACCACCGCTACCACTCTATTTACTTTTACTACTACAGTTATGCTGCTGCTGCTGCTACTACTACTACTAGTCCTACTACTACTCCGGTGGTGGTGGTGGTGACGACGACGACGACGACGTTAAATGATGAAGACAATGAAAATTCTACTACAACTACTACTGCTACTGCTACTAGTAATGATAACAAAAACTACTGCTACTACTGCTACTACTACTTTTAAAACAATAACAACAAGAACAATGATAATATAATGACAACTAACTGATTCAATTTGAGAACAAAGGAATCACTTGTTAAACCATCCTAACCCAAAAGCCAAGGTCGCGTCTCCCTGACAATATGGCCCCCTTGGTCATGACGAAATGACCTTTGATGGACTTGGAATCATTCCCAGGGAATTCTTTGATGACTGGACGCGACTGACATTGTCATGGATGACGAGTAACATCTCCGACCTTGATCGAGTGACCTTTTTTTGCCGGTGATCACAACGAAAGGTCAAGGTGACTAGTTAGGGACGTCTTATGAGTAATCGATGGCATTGCATGATCTGGATCACGTTAATGTTCTTTGACCGCGCGCGCGCGCGCGCGCGTGTGTGTGTGTGTGTGTGTGTGTGTGTGTGTGTGTTGTGTGCGTGCGTGCGTGCGTGCGTGCGTGCGTGCGTGCGTGCGTGCGTACGCGCGTGCGTGCGTGCGTGCGTGCGTGCGTGCGTGCGTGGCCTGTGTGTGTGTGTGTGTGTGCGGCGCGCGCGTGCGTGGGTGTATGCATGTGTGTATGTGCACGCGCGCGTATGTGTAATGTGTGTGTGTGCGTGCGTGATGTGCGCGCGCGCGCACGCGCGCGCGTGTCTGTGTGTGTGTGTGTGTGTGTGTGTGTGTGTGTGTGTGTGTGTGTGTGTGTGTGTTGTGCGCGCGCGCGTGCGTGATGTGTTTTGCATGTGGCCATAATATTTGCTCAAATGATGCGAATTTCACGTATTAAACAGCCTCAGGATTTCTTGAGTGCTGATCAAATGTAAGGATCTTTTTTTTGTAGGTTTACAATTTTACTTGTAACAGATGGTCAAAGATGGATAAGATAACTGCACAATAGTTTGTCATATTCATTGCCGGGTTCATCCCGCTAGGGTCAGTCAGTTTACAAATAGCAGCCAATCAGGACAGGGCTCAGAACACTACTATTTTCGTCTTGTTCTTTGTGAGGTTTATTGCTGCTTGCAAGCACAGACGAGACCCGAAAGACGCTGGGATCTGATTGCCATTATCCTGTGTTGCCAAGTTCCAGACCCAGACGTAACAGGAGAATGCCATCCAGTCCAGCTCAGTCTCCACGGATCAGAAACTAATCACTGACATTCAAACTTTGGGTGTTAACCTGTCTGTTGACTTTTTCGACGACCAGTCTTGTTTCTCAGTGATTACAAAAAATATGTACAGTGGAATATGACCAGAAATAAATACAAACCTTTTGGTGTCTGTGCAGTCGGCGTTTTCATGTCAGTTCAATTCGTAGGGAATTTTCAAAAGCGACGTGAGTAAGTAAATGATGCTTTCATTATGAAACATCGCCGTTTCACAGTCGCATGGTAACCGCGTTCGCTGTATGATCTGAGAGGTGTACTCGATGGCGGAATAAATTGCGACTGCAAGCAGACACATTCATTTTTAAAAAAAAATGGGCTGGATTCGTATGAACCATCGAACAAATGTTAAACCCCTGTATCCTAGCGAACAACCTATCCAGTGCTAGACGGAGTTCTACCACGTCTCTATAGACTGCAAAAAGGCGTTCAACAAACCCTAGCAGGAGGCAGGATGGACCACAATGAAGAAATTGCTACCTCTAGTGATGCTGAAGTCCTCGCACACGTTGCACAAAATGCGACTATCCTATCTTATCCACGCCTCCCCTACCATGTGATAGTTTGAAACCGACCTTGCTACGAAGGGGGCACTCTCTAGCCTGCATATTTTCTAAACAGAACTCGTTCCTACTTTTTTCTATCCTAGCCAGTGTAACAGCCAATCGGCGGACGCCTCTTTGCACGTGATTTGGCACAGTAACTTGGCATGGTTAGATGAAAGTGATGCAACTGCAGTTTTCTTCAGCCAAAATAATGGCTTTTTTCTTTTTTTCTCTTAACTGAGGGCCTAACGTCAATTTTCTTGATCAGTCTAGCGCCCAGCTGAAAAAAACAACAGAGGTTGGTATTAACCTAAGTCTTGCCGGCGACGATGCATCTTCCGTTGTCAGTTTTCCCTGCAAGCCGCGGTAAGATGGGGTGGAGACTGGAAGGTTGGTCATCGTGTTTGTCCAGGCTTGTACTCCCGACATGTTTTGCGTGTCGTGAGTACTTGCTCACATAACTTCTATTTACAGGTTTTACAAGGTGTTGCCATTACTTCCATTTCTTTCGTCGCGTTTTTCTGGCGGTTTTTTCTTCTTCTTTTTTTAGGTGTCGTAGCAGAAAGATTTCCCTGGTAGCCCAAACACTTTCAGTATATGTAAGTCAGATAGTACTATTACGTCAGAGCCTGTTGAACGTTTTGGTTGTGTTGGAATCAAGTACGTTTTGTTAGCAGATGAATCACACTCGGGGCTTTTTTTTTTCTTTTTGATAATTTTGTGTTTCTAGTTTGTTATGATACTCTAAATATAACAAAAATCTCCTTTTTTACGTCTTGATCTATGATTTGTTAATTATGCATCCTGTCCGTCCAAATTTCCTACCGTGATGACTACAACTGACGCCGTGATCATGCACGATCATGAACCAGCCGATCTGCCTGGCCATGGAAATGGATGGTACCGCGAGACACTACACGTCAGTACTCAGATCTATCACCAAATGACTAAGTGCGTCAGACTATCAGTCATCACCTTGGCCAATATGAAGTTTTTACATATACCAATCCTTAAAAGAAAACTACGTTGGTATAAACCCATATAACCACCCCGAAGGCCACCCTTTAAAAAATCCTCCACAGAACGAAGGCCATCCTTAAACAATCCTCCACAGAACGAAGGCCATCCTTAAACAATCCTCCACAAACGAAGGCCATCCTTAAACAATCCTCCACAGAACGAAGGCCATTTAAACAATCCTCCATAGAACGAAGGCCATCCTTAAACAATCACCACAGAACAAGGGAAATCCTTAAACAATCCCCCCACAGAACGAAGGCCATCCTTAAACAATCTCCACTGAACGAAGGCTATCCTTAAACAATCCTCCACAGAAACGGTTTGAAGGAGCGCCACAGAGGGGAAGAAAGACAAAATAAGGATGGACTGAGAATATGGCGGAGTGGACGGGGAAAACCTCTGCAGACCCCGGGCCCTTTCGCATACAGCCAAACAGATTGGAAGAACCTGATGACGTATTAGCTCCGGGGGGAAAGCACTGAGGCTCCCACACTGAAGGACACGCATCAGGGTCTTCCAATCTGTTGGCTGTATGCGAAGGCCTGGGGCTCTGCAGAGGTTTTCTCTGTCCACTCCGCCATATTTCTCAGTCCATCCTTTATTTTGTCTTTCTGCGCTCCGTTTTGCCCCGTGGATTTTTTTTTCTTGATTTTTGATCTGTTTACAAAGGGAAAGCGTTAATCTGGTGTTTTTTTTTTGGGTTTGTTTAATCATTTATTATTCAATTATTATTTTTTTACTTATTTAGCTATTTATTTAGTTGCAAATTCAATCAATTCATTTCCTTTCCCTTTTCACTATTTTTTGTATCTATTTTTCAATCTTGCAGAGAAAGTTCTTTTCCAAACCAAGCCCACATCGCACATCAGTACAAAACAAAAGCAGATCGATTTAAAAGAAATGATGTCCATCAGCCTAAAATATTTTGTAACATCAAGTTTTAAAGGCGGATTTCAAATTAAATAAACATCACATGAACTCATTAAAGGAAAAAAAAAAAAGAAATATTAGGCGCAAGCCAAAACACACCCTCTGGTCATTGGCCTAAATAGAAAATTACGTTTCAAACGAAAACTCGCATTAAAAATAATATGTCTCTATTAACGATAACGTTTTTCTGACTACACGGATTACACTTCATCTATGCAAATATGTTATTTATGTATTTATTCGTCTGCCAATTACTTAGTCATTGTATGCATGTATTCATTCATGAGTTATTCATTTTATTAATCCATTGATTCGTTTAAGCCTATTTACTGGAGTTTATGTATTTAATCCGTCCATTTCTTTATTTGTGTGTTTTACTATTTACTTATTTATTTAGCTGTTTATTTAGTTTGTTACTTAATCAGTTAGTTATCTACACAGTTATCCAATTCATTTATTCATTAATGTTCTTTCTTTCTTTGTTTATCTATCTATTCGTTCAATAGATTACTTATTCATGTATTTAACTCCCCGATTTGTTTGATTGTTTATGCATTCATTTATTCACTCGTCTATTTGTTAATTACCAAAATCATTTATTCATTTTTTACATGCATCTAATTATCTATTTGCTCATTGCTTTATGCTTACTCTGGGACGAGGACTTTCCTTGCGGGGTCGTCAGAGATGAAACGGGGAGTGGATTCCATTGGCACAGGGGTCGGCTGCGAGGAGGGGTGGGGTTGAGGGAGGGATTTTGTGGGGTGTAGGGGGTGGGGCGGGGAGGGGGGGGGCAGGGGGAGGGGAAGCGGGGACGTTGTGGGTGCTGCTCCTCTAATCCTGAGAGGGGGAAGCTCACACTTTTTGATCCCTCTGGCTTCAGGAGACAGTCTCAAGAACTTGTCTACCCCCACGGAGAGGACCACTTAGCACACGTCTTTGGCATGGGGAGTTTTTTTTTCCTATTGAGCTCAGAGAGAGAGAGAGAGAGAGAGAGAGAGAGAGAGAGAAGAGAGAGAAGAGAGAGAGAAAGAGAGAGACAGAGACAGAGAGGGACAGAGACAAGAGAGAGAGCAGAGGAGGAAAGAGGGAGACAGAGCAGAGAGACATGAGAAGAGAAGGAGAGAGAGAAGAGAGAGAAGAGGGAGAGAGAGAGAGAGAGAGGAGAGGAGAGAGAGAGAGAGAGAGAGAGAGAGAAGAGAGGCAGGTGAGCACACAGAGGTTTTTGTTTGCTTTTGTTCTTGTTTGTTTTGCTTTACTGATTCCAAGAGCGGCTTGTCCTGTAACAAAAACAAAAAAAGAAGAAAAAGAAAAAAGAAAAGCTGAAAAGATATAATATTTAGGCACTGTAAAGAAGGGAAAAAAACAAAATGGCTTGAGTTCTCTCTCTCTCTCTCTCTCTCTCTCTCTCTCTCTCCTCTCTCTCTCTCTCTCTCTCTCTCTCTCCCTCTACCTCTCTCTTTCCCGCTGTCTGCCTGTATCTGTCAGTCACGCTTCTCTCTCTCTCTCTCTCTCTCTCTCTCTCTCGTGCTCGCTCGCTCGCTCGCTCTCTCTGTGACCTGGGGCTCCGGAGGTACACGAATTGAGTGACATTTTTTTTCTTCTGACCTCTGTGCCTTTATTTTGCTTTCTCCTCGTTGCATGCAGTGTTGTGTCTTGACAGTGGGCAGTGACTGTTGTGAGGGTGTATGCCGTCTACATCGCTGACATTCAGCTATGTGTGCGGCATATTTGCTCATACATTTGGGGTTTTATGTTGAAACGGATAAAACATAAATCCACCATGACAATGTCGGTGATGGTGATGAGGTCGCGAATGGACGGTGTCACTTTAGGATTGTTACTGTCTCTATTGTGCTGCGGACATTTGCTCCAATGCTGTATGGAGACGTGGAAACTGAATCCAGGGCCTTCCTCTGTGAAGCCTGACAGTAAGCGGCAAACCCGTCTACAGAGTGCCCGGAGTACCCGCAGAGACAGTGGCCATGGACCGGGTTCTGCTCTGCTGCCTCAGCGTCTCCGGCCGATCCCACACTGAAGGATGTTGTGGCCATTCTGAACAATTTCACTGCAACTTTGATCGACTGAGTGAGGACATGAAAGACGTGAAAAAACATGTGTGCGAATTTCCAAGATGAAATGACTGGTGTAAAGCATGTCTGCCTTAAGGCAGGATAATGACAGGCTAAGGGAAGAAAACACTAAACTCACTGCCAAGGTGGAATCTTTGGACAGGGAGGTAGACGACCTGGAAGGGAGGTCGAAGAGAATAACATCATCTCTCCACGGCATTCCTCGTACAGACAATGAGTCCTGGTAACAATGTGAAGCGTTGGTACAGGATATGATTACGGATAAACTGGAACTTTCGGACGATTTTCTTTTCGACCGTGTACATCGCCTGAACTCAAATTCGAACTCGTCAATAGTAGCAAGATGTACATTCTTTAAAGATAAAGATAAGATTTTGCGTGCGAAACAAAAACTAAAAGGAACTGAGTTATTTGTTGGCGAAGACTTTTCTTTCCGAGTTAGGGAGATCAGAAGAAAGCTGGTCCTCACCTGAAATCCGCCAGGTCAGAGGGCATGAAAGTGTCCATGGTTTATGATCACCTGGTGATCAACAGCAAAAGGTTCGGTCTGGATGGCAGTGACAATCTGATAGAAATGAAATGGGATTCAGGCCAGCCCGACGGTGGAAATTGTCCTGTTATTAGAAACTGGAGGAGGCGCAACGTAAAACATCACCGCACATAGTGCATATTTCAAATTCAGGTGGGTCACTTTAACTGGGCAGTGAACGATGCTGACGTAAAGCAGACAGACGAGGAAAATCCCGTGCAGGTTGTCACTGCCATCGGTGTGGACGAACACGTGTTAGCACACACCGACACACAGTCAGCCAGGTGTTAAATGTGGATTCTGTTTTTGACCGTAATGATTTGGTGATGCCTCTTCGATCACACACAGTGATGTCGCTTTGGAGATTCTTCAAAATGGACGGCATGGTATGACTGTTGATCTCTGGGGACTGTTCGTCTTACTTCTTGCTGATAACATTATTTCATTGTCTACGACTGTAGTTGGTCTTCAGACAACAAAAAAATTTGTATCCAGCTGCTGCTAATATTAGAATTAAAAGTTAATGTGAATAAGACCAACTTTATTGTGTTTCGTAAAGGTGGATATTTAGCACGTAATGGGAAATGGATCTATAGAGGTGAATGTATGGTTGAATAGTGGCGCATTTTCTGTTGGTTTTTTTTTTTCGAAATTATTTGACTCTCAGATGCAGTCAATTTTACAGTATGGAGCAGAAATCCGGGCTTTCGAGAAAGGTGTTGTAATAGAGAATGTTCATTTATATGCTATGAAAAGATTTTTGAATGTAGACAATCGAACACCAAATGATTTAGTTTATGGCGAACTTGGAAGGTATCCGATTTATTTTCAGTCTTTGTTTTTTAATGTATTAAGTATTGGTTGAAAATAACCAGAATGGAGGAAACCAAGATACCATTTAAAGCGCATAAGACGTTACGAAGTTTGGAATTGTAATGGTAAAAAGACATGGGCTACCAATGCTCGTCAGTGCTTAAATGCATATGGTTTTGCATATGTTTGGGACAACCAGGGCGTGGAAAGTATATCGGGATTTTTTGAAACGTTTTAAACAAAGAATGATTGATTGCAGATGGCAAGACTGGCATGACCATATCAATAGCAGTGACAGATTTGCACAATACAGGCTGTTTAAAACAACGTATATGATTGAGCCATACATTAATTAGAATCATTACGGACAGAT
>CM031598.1:3990202-3997702 GCA_018398815.1 Conus ventricosus
GCACTCATACACGCATATGCACATCATGCGCACACCAAACATTCACCTCTCTCTTGGGAATGGGATGTCACGCATTCGATTCTTTCCTAACACGACTGAGAACAAGAAATGCAATTTCTATGCTACTATAATTAATCATGAACAATCAATCACACACAATGAAATATCAAAACATAAAGATCAATACTTCCTAATCCCGGGTTATAATAAAATGACTTCTTACCTGGCCAGGTTTTTCACACACACAACCACGCTTTCACACCACACCACAGTTCTTGAAAAAAGTCTCTTCACGACTTCTTCAGCACTGCTTGATGGTGATGCCCTTGGTTGACTGGCTCCAGGTTTCAGGACTGGGTCTTTGTGGTCGTCTCTGGGATCTCGACGTAGAACTCTTCTTCTTCGCCTCTTTCACCCACCTCTGGGTTCAATGTCAGTTTGTCTGTCTTCACCCACCTCTGGGCTTCAAACTTAGTTTTCTTCTCTTCCAGCTTGTCTTCAACCCTAAGGCTTAGCTGTCTCTTCTATCTCCAGACCACGTTTCTCTCGACCCTTCACTGTCCTGCTCACTCCTCTCCTCTCTCTCTCTCCCCTCTGCCTTCTCTCTCTCTCTCTCCTGGTGTTGTTCTCCTCACGTTGTTCTCCCTCAGTTTATATAGGGAGGGAAACAAAGGATTCCCCTCCGGGCCATGCCTTTGTCCACGCTGCTTCTCAAACCCCTAGTTCACAAGTACCCTGAATTCTCCATTCGCTACATTCTTCCACACATCAGCATTTACACACACCCTACCTAATTGATTAGCAAACACACACTTAGCCCCAGATGGACATCGAAAAAATTCCCGCCGACTTCGGTGGTTACTCAACACAGTAATTATCTTAAGGAGGGCTACTACAAACCTCCACACGCATTCAGCCAGCCTGACAATAGAACGAACACAGTGACCCACGGCAACACCATCCAAACGACTCCAAGACCCCTGCTCTTCACTGACTGTTTACAAAAGAACCTCAGCTGACCGAGCATTTAGCGCTCACTTGGAACGCCGAGGTCGTAGTGGTTACACCCCTTTCCCCTTTCGCCACTGGGCAGGTCCGAACTCTCTCCTAGGTGTTGTTTATCATCTGGCCACTTCGGCCTTCTTTCACACAGTTCGGCCATGTGCGATGGGTAAGGTACCCTGGTTAATTGGTCTATTACCTATTTGTATACTACGTACAACGTCCCTTTTTGCCTCCAAGCGTCTAATGCCTTTTGTGAGAGGTTTCACGCTCTTGACAAATTCCCCCACTCGAAGACAATGCCTGCATTGGCTAAAACTTAACATTCAAGGAGATGAAACTCTCATAATTTTCCCATTTAAACCAATGCTAATATCGTCCTCTCATAAGCCTACTTACACCAGAGAACGCACGCAAGATGTGTCTTGCAACAAAAATTAGAGAAAAATCAATACATACACACTATCCAAGCAATTATAAACATAAATCTGGAATCTCCACCAGCTCTAAGTCGTGTGGCCATAAAACTATTATGTTTCTACGGAAATTCTCTCCCCTTCTCTTCACACACGTGGCCACAACCAGCCACGTCACGCATACGCGACACTGCAAAAGACACACGCACCCACTCCTGACTTCTCGACCGACCATTTTATTTGGCCAACTTTTTGGTAAGACCAGTCTGATCCCCCTTTCTGTTACACACACCTTGCCTACCCCGCGGCATGTGCTGCATTGTGCACAGAAACGCCTGATATCGCCAAGGATACCGGGCCAGTAGTACTCTCGCGTCACTGCCTTTTGTGAGGCCTTCTTAGCCAGATGGCCCGAGGCTGACGTCACATGTTTTTCTGACATCACCGCCTTTCTGCGCTTCGTAGGCACAACGATCTGTCTTTTTGTCTTCCCCGAACTCAAGTGAGAGAAAGTTCGGTACAATACCCCCTCCTTTATCTCAAACCGATTGTGCCTCTTTAACCTTTTTCTTCTGCCCTCTGTGAGCAAAACCAATCAGTTTTCTGAGCGAGTAATCGCCCTTTTGTTCTGCCCCAAAGTGAGTGCGGTAGGTCTCACTGGACACGCTCCAATGCTTTCTGGAGTGTTTGACTGCCTGAGGCGTTTTCCTCACGTGATTCCTTTTCCCTGATTCAACACAGAAATCCCGGTCTGGGTCTCCGTACCCACGTGCTCCTGGGATGTTTCCGATTACCAAATCATACGGCGGCTTCGGAACAGCCAAAGCCTGACACTTCCACTATAAAATGGTGTATCAATGAACACCAGTGCCGTTTTGAATTCTGCTACTGTTCCATCTATTTGTCTACACCTCTGTGTTTTTCCTGTGAATTGTCCCTTCTTAACCAGGGACTCCTTCACCATGACACCAGTGCACCAGAGTCTCTAATGACATTAACCACATTGTCCCCTACTCTGCCTTTGTGCACATCCATGTTATTGCCTGAATCTGTAAACACACAGCACAATCCAGACAAAATAACACTGTCATCTTGTTCATCTTTTTCTATCTGCCTCTCATTTGGCCTGATCCTCATTGCTGCAGCTTTCTGTGACTTAAATATACAATCCCTAGCCAAGTGCCCTGTCTTATTGCACAGAAAACAGGTACGCTCATTCCTAGCCACGTGGCTATTGGTTTTCACCCTTGTTTGCTCACGTGACGCCGTGGGCCTACGGGTGTGTACTGCTGACTCATTGCGTGAGTCATGTGCTGGCCTGCTGTCCTCTGAATATGCTTCCAGGCTTTCCTCTTGTTCAGGCAAATCACACCTCGCTTCCCGGTAAGTCTCTGCCGTCTGAAGTACCTCAGCTATTGTGGTTGCACCTTTTTCCTTAATGTGGATGGTAAGGCCCGTCCACAACCATCAAGGATCTGTTCCTTCATCACCAGTGTTTTGAGGCCTTCAAAATCACTGTCTACTCCACTAAGTTCTACCATTTGTTGAAATAGTGGTCCAATCTAACTCGAACTGTGTGTATGTCTCACCCTGTTCGATTCTCGCCTCGCGAAACTTACACCTAAAACCTTCTTCAGTCAAATCATATGCCTTTAGTACTGCTTGTTTCACCTTGTCAAAATCTCTCTGATCACTTTGGGTAGGGTGGAAAACTGTGTGTAACGCACGACCTGTCAACAAGGCAGACAGGTTTATTGCCCAGTCATCTTCGGGCCAGCCTCGTGCTCGCAAACGATTCAAACCGACTGATTATAGGCATCGATCGAATCAGTTTCTTCTCTGAACAGTGGGAGTTTAGGTCTAGGTGCACAACTTAGTCTGCGGCCTACTGACTCAGAACTGGTGTCGATTTCACTACGATTTTCAGATTTTATTCTTTCCAACTCAATTTGTTTGGCTAAAATCTCTGATTCCCTTCTGCTCTTGCCCTTGCAGCCGCACTCTCTGCATCTGCTCTATGCTCTGGCAGCTGCACTCTCTGCATCTGCTTTAGCTCTGGCAGCTGCACTCTCTGCATCAGCTTTAGCCCTCTCTGCGTCTGCTCTCGCTCTGGCGGCTGCACTCTCTGCATCTGCTTTAGCTTTAGCAGCTGCACTCTCTGCATCTGCTTTAGCCTTCGACGCAGCAGTTTTCAAGTCTAAGTCTCTTCAGCCTCAGCATCTGAGTTTCTTTTGACAGCGTCGAGCTGTTCCTTTTCAAACTTCCTTCTTTCAGCCCTTTCATCTCTCTCAGTCTTCTGCTGAGTTTCAATGAATCTACGCAGTTCATCTCCTGTATATCCCAGTTTCTCCCCTAAACTAATCAGTTTCTCAATGGGAGTAAAACTTTCTTCAGCCATTTTCTTTTCTTATATGTTTTAGCACCACTAAAACAGTTACGCTTATAAACCCGGTAAAAGTTGGTACACAGTTTATCTACTAACGTTACGAGTACACCAACCAATGGTAGTGTTCTAACACAAAGGAGCCTTAATCTTAAACCACAGCTTCTGTGAGAGTTAAGACTAGAACCTCGTTCTTCGTTTCTCTGAACGACTTTGATTAATACAACTGCCCTACACACAAGTCGATACTCAACACTCAAAGAACTAAAGGAGATAATTAGAAGATCTAATTAAAATTGCCTTTAGTGGACGCTTCGCCCCAGTACTACTCTAGTACTCACTTTGTTTCCCTCCTGAAACTAATTTGGGCCATGCAATCTGCAGGCTCGCCACTTTGTCCAGGACGGGGGAAATCGTGATGGTATTGCTTAAGTGCACTAAGTTGATGTATTATTAGTCAGGCTTAACACACCAAGGGTATCGTTGCACTCATACACGCATATGCACACTCATGCGCACACCAAACATTCACCTCTCTCTGGGAATGGGATGTCATGCATTCGATTCTTTCCTAACACGACTGAGAACAAGAAATGCAATTTCTATGCTACTTATAATTAATCATGAACAATCAATCACACACAATGAAATATCAAAACATAAAAGATCAATACTTCCTAATCCCGGGTTATAATAAAATGACTTCTTACCTGGCCAGGTTTTCACACACACAACCACGCTTTCACACCACACCACAGTTATTGAAAAAAAGTCTCTTCACGTCTTCTTCAGCACTGCTTGATGGTGATGCCTTGGTTGACTGGCTCCAGGTTTCAGGACTGGGTCTTTGTGGTCGTCTCTGGGATCTCGACGTAGAAACTCTTCTTCTTCGCCTCTTTTCACCCACCTCTGGGTTCAATGTCAGTTTGTCTGTCTTCACCCACCTCTGGGCTTCAAACTTAGTTTTTTCTCTTCCAGCTTGTCTTCAACCCTAAGGCTTAGCTGTCTCTTCTATCTCCAGACCACGTTTCTCTCGACCCTTCTCTGTCCTGCTCACTCCTCTCCTCTCTCTCTCTCCCTCTGCCTTCTCTCTCTCTCTCCTGGTGTTGTTCTCCCTCATGTTGTTCTCCCTCAGTTTATATAGGGAGGGAAACAAAGGATTCCCCTCTGGCCATGCCTTTGTCCACGCTGCTTCTCAAACCCTAGTTTCACAAGTACCCTGAATTCTCCATTCGCTACATTCTTCCACACATCAGCATTTACACACACCCTACCTAATTGATTAGCAAACACACACTTAGCCCAGATGGACATCGAAAAATTCCCGCCGACTTCGGTGGTTACTCAACACAGTAATTATCTTAAGGAGGGCTACTACAACCTCCACACGCATTCAGCCAGCCTGACAATAGAACGAAACACAGTGACCACGGCAACACCATCCGAACGACTCCAAGAACCCCTGCTCTTCACTGACTGTTTACAAAAGAACCTCAGCTGACCGAGCATTAGCGCTCACTTGGAACGCCGAGGTCGTAGTGGTTACACCCCCTTTCCCTTTCGCACTGGGCAGGTCCGAACTCTCTCCTAGGTGTTGTTTATCATCTGGCCACTTCGGCCTTCTTTCACACAGTTCGGCCATGTGCGATGGGTAGGTACCCTGGTTAATTGGTCTATTACCTATTCGTATACTACGTACAACGTCCCTTTTTGCCTCCAAGCGTCTAATGCCTTTTGTGAGAGGTTTCACGCTCCTTGACACTGTCTCTGTCTCTCTCTCTCTCTCTCTCTCTCTCTCTCCTCTCTCTCTCTCTCTCTCGTTTAATTATGTATTGGTGTATTCATTTATTTATTTTGTTTTATGATTTCATTTATTGATCTCTTTTCAAATCAAATTGGGGCAACGGGTATAATATTTTCACTTTTGGAACCCACTTACATGGCAATCATGGTTGCAAACTGATTTGGTCGAATTAGTGATTGGTTCCCCTGTTCATCTGTTTGTGTATTTGTTTGTTTCAGAAGGAACAGTGGATGAAGAAGTCGTCCTGTGAATTGGAGTCTATATTCATCTCTGGATAATGACGGAGTATGTTTCTAGGAGAACTGGCCACTGACCGGCTTGCACATGGATAATGACGGAGTAGGTTTCTAGGAAACTGGCCACTGGCCGGCTTGCACATGGATAATGACGGAGTAGGTTTCTAGGAGAACTGGCCACTGACGGCTTGCACATGGATAATGACGGAGTAGGTTTCTAGGAGAACTGGCTACTGGCCGGCTTGCACATGGATAATGACGGAGTAGGTTTCTAGGAGAACTGGCCACTGGCCGGCTTGCACATGGATAATGATGGAGTAGGTTTCTAGGAGAATGGCCACGGCCGGCTTGCACATGGATAATGATGGAGTAGGTTTCTAGGAGAACTGGCCACTGGCCGGCTTGCACAGGATAATGACGGAGTAGGTTCTAGGAGAACTGGCCACTGGCCGGCTTGCACATATGAATGACTCCTAAGAGCTGCACACAGAGGTAAGCACACTGAGGCAATACATACCTAAACACACGCCTACAATGACCCCACCCCTCCCTCACACACACACACACACACACACACACACACAAAACACACACACACACACACACACACACACACACACACAATCATACACACACACGCGCACACACACACACACACACACACACACACACACACACACACACACACACACACACACACACACACCACACACACTAATCTTTCCGCGCGCCACATACATACACACATACACACGCAGACGTACACAGACAGACAGACAGACACACACACACACACAACGCACGCACGACGCACGCACACCACACACACACACACACAACACACACACACACACACACACACACACACACACACACACGGACAAGCATGAGCACACACTTGGTGGTTTGTCATGCCTTTGCACAGTACTATTTGCACAGTACTGTGTGAGCAACCAAGAACATGTAAGAATAAAGGAATGAGAGAAATGGGACGGGGACAGGAGGCTGTGGACATCCACTGAATCGATTTCCTTTTAAAAGTTGAAAAAGATGGGGGAAAAGGAAGACTGTTGAGATTTTTTAAGGACAAAAAAGACAACTGTTCAGATTTTTTTTCAACTGAAAAAAGACGAATGTACATATAATATCGAAACACATAATTATTTATTCTGAACTGTGGAACGTTGTTTTGTAACCTTGTCAATGAAGATCAATTCTGAATATACTGCAGGTCTCTAGGCCAATGTTAAGCTCTATCTCAAAAGGTTATTTCACCTGATTTTGAAGAGAAAATATTACTAAATTATACGACAATTTGACATTGTATTTTCACTCTTTTCATTAAACCTGTCTTCGAAAGATGTCTGAGATTTTTAATACAGGTAAACACTTCCGTAAACAGAACTCAAACCAGTCCCTAACATCAGCACAAAGCACACATAGTATCGTCTCAGTCATAACTATAACATTCAAAACAATGTCCGTCCCAATGAATCCATGAGCATTGATCATTTGAGCTTAGCATTGGTTTGACGGAAATCATTACCATTTTCAGCATGTATCAGTCTTAGTTTTTCGGATCATTTTAAGCGATCGTCTAGGTTAATAAACTTGTTAGAATTCATGGAACAATTTAGCCCCTTATACGTATGCTACCAG
>CM031598.1:4005865-4020865 GCA_018398815.1 Conus ventricosus
GTTTACAACCAGCCCAAAACGTCCATACAAAGAAGACCAATGTTGTCTTTGAGAGGTAGAGATGATAAAGCCTATCTTTTCTGCTCACATATTACCATCATACCTCCCCTGCCCCGCCCGCCACTCCGTCCCTCCTCACCCCTCCCCCCCCTCCCTGTCCATGAAAAGTAAGGTCAGCTGATTAGCAAGTCATTCTATACGTAACTCACAGGAAATTCTCTGACTGCGGGGATGCCGGGAACTCTTCATTACGAACAGCGTCCCCGCTTTCGGTAATTTCAACTGTGTGACTAAATTTCATCTTTTCCATCACTCCTTTTGTTGTCTATCTTTTTCACATCCTTCGTCTTTTTTCTCCTTCTTCTTCTTCTTCTTCTCTTCTTCTTCTGCTGCTGTTTGTTTGGATTTTTTTTTTTTACTGTTGTTCTGCCTTTGTGTTCCATTTTCCTTTTTTTTTTTTTTTTTGCTCTGAATATCTTGTTCTTTTTTTTTTTTTTAATTCCTCAGTCCATAACAAGTCAGCCCTTTGGTGTTAATCTGGCGACTGGTTAGTGAGAATGCGTACACTGTCCCAGAGTGGAACTGCTTTTCATCTAGCACAGTCCTGTTGCCTGTATTGCATTTCTAAGGTTGTTGTTGTTGTTGTTGTTGTTGTTGCTGTTGTTGTTGATTGTTGCTCTTGTTGTTGTTCTTGCTGTTGCTGCTTTTGCATTGAAGCATTTTTGTTTCTTTGTTTGTTTGACTTTTTCTTTTTTTTTATTCTGAGGCAAACGGCCCCCAATTAAACCCTAAACCCCCCCCCCCCCCCCCCCCCCTCCCCGCCTCCCACCCCCCCCTATCCCTCGTCCATCCCGCCTTTCTTTTTCGGGCAGCCCATTTTTGGTTTGATCCCCCCGGAAGGATAAAATTTTCGGGAAAAAAAAAGATGAGGGGGTTTCCGCACACGAAAGAAGCAAAAAAAATTTTAATAAAAAAAAAGCCCCAAACGCGTTTCGACCTCTTAGGCCCTTTTTTCCCCCAACAAAAAAACCTTAAAAGACAATGAAAAAGGGAAAAAATCACTTATCCCTCAACGGGGCGAAAAAAAGGGAAATTTTGGTTTGTCTCTTTTTTTCACGGGAAGGGAGCCCTAAAAAGGAAAAACTCTTTTTTCCCTTTAAAACGGGGCGAAAAAAATCGATGTTTTTTTTGTCTCTTTTACGGCAGAGGGGTCTTTTTTTCCTTTTAAGTTTAATTCAGTTTCCACTTTGCAACCATCTAAACTTTAAAACCAGGCGAAAGGTTTCAATTATTTGAAACCCCAGGGTTTTTTATTTTTTTTGTCATAATAGTGTCTTTGTAGCCCCCCCCCCCCCCCCCCCCCCAACACACACAAAACCCCCTTGTTTCAGGTAGAAATAAAGCTTACATGGCGCAGAAAGAAAACAGGCGGGGAGATTTTCACACACATAGAAACAGCATTTTCTTTCAAACATAAAAAAAACTAATGATCCCTCAATATTCTTAACACTTTTAAATTTTGACCCAAAAAAAAAAAAAAACTTAAAATTTTATCGTCACCCACACAATCAAAAAACCAAGCTTTTGTCAAGGGGTTTTTGTTTCAGGATGGGCCGGGTCTTCCCCCCGGTTTGTCCCTATATTGTCTTTGCTTTTTGGTTTCTGTTTCAGGGTAGGCCTTTTTTACCACCACCACCACCCCACATCCAAACCCTCCACCCCACAAAAACGCACACACACACACCACACACCACCACACACACCACACACGAAACGCACCAAAACACACACACACACACACACACACACGCCCCACCGTCCCCTCCCTCCCCCCCCCCTCCCCCCCCCCCCCCCCCCCCCCCCCCCCCCAACCCCCAAAGCTTGATATGACAGCCCCCCAAAAAGGGCTAAGTGAAATAAACGATAATCATCTGATTGCCCCAAAACAGAGCTCAAACCAATACAGCTCAACAGTCCGAAGACACGAAAACGGAAATGACCCCCCGACATCTTAAAAGCCCCGTAAATCGGGTCGGGCGGGGCTCCAGTTTCAGGCGGGGGTAAAGGGGGCCCACCCAAGACTTCCCACGGTCCATTCCATACCCAGCGGCGTATTTTGTTTGGCAAAAAGGGGGGGTGCGGGGCTGGGCTTTACCCTAGGCTAAGCTAGGCGGGGCTTTTGGGCTAGGGGGGGTGGTGTTAGAATAAAGGGGGAGTGGGGTGGGGAAAGGAAAAGGGATCAGGGGGGAGGGAGGGGGGAAAAGGGGCGGGGTAGGGGGGGGGGGGGTTTGGGGTGGTGGGGTTGGAAAGAGATTTTTTGGGGGAAGTGATGGGGGGGGTACAAATCCGTTTCGGGACCCCAACCCCCTCCGCAGACGTTCCGGAAAAATTTTACGCCCCCCTTTCCCTTAATTACTTGCTGGGGGTTTTTTCCCAAAAACATCGGGATTTTGGTTGGTTGTGTGTGTTTTTTGGTTTTGAGGGGTTTTTTTGGGTTGTTTTTTTTCTTCTCTTTCTGGGTTTTTTTTACCCTTTTTTTTTTTTTACCCTTTGTCTTTTCACACCCTTAAAGCCCACCCCCATCCTCCCCCCCCCCCCCCCCCCTTTTCCCCTTTTTTTCCCCCCCAATTTACGTTGTTTGTTTTAAAGGTCTTTTTTTCTTTTCTAACTTTTTTTTTTCGTTTTTTTTTTTTTTCGTAACCCCCTTTTCCAAACCCCCCCCCCCCCCCCCCCCCACACAAAAACACACACCTTATTCAATCCCCTTTTCCCGGGCCCCCCCCCCCCCGCCCCCCCCCCCCCCCCCCCCCCCCCCCCCCCCCATTTCCCCCGGGTTTTCTTCCCATTTTATCCCTTGTTTCTGTAGACTTTTTTTTCTCACGCGCGCAGAATGCACGCACACACACACACAAAACACACACAAGATGGCGGACAGGGGGAAAGGAAAGTTTGGGTTAGGCTCTCCAAAAAATTTCCGAAAAACAAACCACAACATGACCAACTGACTCATAAAGATGTCTAGGCAGCCCCTCAACAACGCCCACAAAGTAAAAAAAAGAAAACGGGGCCCAGAAAGGGGGACAGCAAAGAATGCCTCCTCAAAGATGCCCTAAAACCCAAACACACGAAAGCCGTTCAGCTTCCCGCCCGGGGGATGGGGGAAGAAAAAAACCAGCACGACAGAAGACCCCGCCTATCTGTCCAGTGAGTCGGTAAAAAGAGTTTGAAAACATGATCACTTTTAACAAACAATAGCTTCTCTCGAAAACACGACCAAGCAGACTGAAATGTTTACAGCATGGCCCAGATCAAACTTTTTTCCGCACAAAAAAGACACCATCCCCCAACAACAATCTGCCTCTCATACCCCTTCATCATATGCCGAAAAATTGAAAAACATGCCTACCGCGCATCAAAACCCCCAAGAAACATCACCATCAACCCCCAAAAAAGGGGAAGGGGTGAAAAAAAATAAAAAAACAAAAGAAAAAAGGGAAGCCGAAACCCCCAATAAAAACGTCAAGAATTTCATAAACGAAAAAGGTAAAACAAGAAAACCAAGAACTCAGTCCTTTTCCAAAAAAGAACAGAAACAAACTTTCCCAAAATTTCGAAAATTTTTCAAAATTCCCTGGGGTAAAAAGGGAGTGAAGGGGACAGACGGGGCCCCCCCCAATAGGGTTTTTGAGGCTAAAACCAACCAAAGTATTGACATCAGAAACCTTACTTTGGCTTTCAGTCAAATTTTTAAACACGAAAAACCACCAATCAGTAGAAAAACCACGGGGGGTTAAACCAAACCTACAAAAAAAACCCAAGACTTTCCCCCCACCAAAGATTTTTTACTTCCATTATCAAAGACTTTGCCCCCCCAACCTTTCAAAGTAAAAAAGTTGGGGTTTAAAATTTTGGCCCAGTCAAGACCCCAACTGGAAATTAACGAGGGGTTTTTTAAATTGCTCAAAAAAAACCTCAGTCTTTTTGGGAATAAAGAAATGTGCCCCTTTTGTTTCCAAAAACAACCCCCAAACCCAAACCAACGGGGCACTCAGAGACAACCTCCAACCTAACCCTAAGGGTCAAGTTTTTCTGGCAAGAAATTTGGGAAAGGGCACGTTCAAAAAATTCTTCGGGGAAGAAACCGGGGAAGACAGTAAATTTTGGGAAAAACCCCACCCGCCCGGGCCGAAAATATCAACCTTACAGAGGAAAACCACCCCTCCCGGGAAAACAGAACCCTTGGTTCAACATTTTGGGACGTTTTGAAAACACAGTGGTTTTAAACCCAAAGACAAAGAACCTTTGATTTATTTTCGGGGGAAATAACAGCAAATCACGTTTACCCCTTTTTAAAGTACTATAATTCCATATTTCTTTTTTTTCTTTTGCCCCAAAGCATTTTAAAATAGACCCTTATAGTCTTTTTGTAAATTTTTTTTGGAAAAAATTGGGAAATTTTTGTTTTTAAATTTTACCCAAAAAATCACAACAAATTTTTTTGTTTTTTTGTTGCTGTTTTGTTAGCAATTTTTTATTTATCTCATTGATTTTCATTCTTAATCGAAAGGCGGGTTGAGAAAACACAGCTTTAATCAGGGGGGAAAAAAATCCGAAGAAAATAAGGGAAATCAAAAAATTCAAAAAAGCACGGGAATTTTTAATAAAATTCCCCAAATTTTGGAAAATTTCTTGTCACCCAACCTTTTTTTCAAATAAGTACCATGTTTTAGCTTTAAAAACTCTAAATGTATCCACAAAGAAACTTCCCAACCCTTTAAGGCTATTTTTAAAATCCCCCAAATTCCCCAAACCCTGAGGAGGGAAAAAGAAAAATCAACACAGCTTTTTTAACAAAGATTTTCGGATTACGGGAAAAATTGAACCCCCCTTTTTCCAACAAAATCAAAAACTTTTTTAATCCCTTGCAGTCAGAGTAAAATTTAAAAAACGCTTTTTTTAAATTTTAGTTTCTGTGAACTCCCAACGGGTCCAGACAACAGACAGGGTTTTTGGCCTACCTCGATTCGGGCCCAAAAGGGAAAAGGGTTTGAAAGGGGCGTTTTTTAATGCCAACCCTCCTTTTTTTTTTGGACAAAAATGCACTGTGGGGCGGGCTATAAATAACCGTTTCGTCGAAAATTTTTTACTGATTCGCTTTATATCAAATCAAAAAGGGGAGGAAACCTAAAAACCCAGATATATCGAAAAAATAACCCATCTGCCCCCCGGGTTTCACTTATATCACCACATTGAAATGAAACCCTGTGAATGGGATATTTCAAGGATACATTGGTTTGACCATTTTTCCCGGTTACAGTTTAAATGACAAACCAGTAAGTCAGGTTTCGTAAAAAAAAAATTCCTAAATAAATTACAAAAACCCGGAGGGGGAAAAAAATTTTTGAAAGATTTTTTGTAAAAAGGCAAAACATTGAAAATTTCAGTGGGATAATATAATAGTTTTTATGCAAAATTTACTGAAAAATTTTTGTAGGGCTGCTATTCTTAAAATACCAAAGTGCAATAAAAATGAAAGAAAAAAAATATTCAGGAAATTTTTGGGTTTAAAACAAAGCTTGCGCGAGGCAAAACATTTGAAAAAAAGAACCCCTTTAAAAATAATATCCAAAGCAACAAAAAGGAAGAAAAACACAAAAATTTTAAGAAGGCAAAAACCATACAAAAAGTAAACGAAAAAGGCCCAAAGGGCATTTAATTGGGTTCTTTTTTTTTTGTAAAAACGAATTTTTCTGATCAGGGCAGATCTTCAAAATTTGGGGAAAAAAAATGAAGGATAGAAAAATGGAGTACCCTTTCCAAAATATCCAGTACATAAAAAAAATGAAAATTTTTCCTTCAAACTCAAAAAAGGGCCGAATTTTTTCTCAAAATGTTTGAAATTACGATTTTTGCAAAGGGGGCTTGTCAAAAAAGGATAGATTTTTCAGAGAAAAATCCCATAAAATTTTACAATGATCCAATAGAAATAACACCCATTTTATCAATGCCCCAATCACCTTAAAAAAAAATAAAAGATGCCCTTTTTCTCCAGGGGGAAATAAAAGAACTTCAGTGGGGCCTGAGGGAAAAATCAAATAATTTAAATCAAACATTACCTCAATTTTTTTAAACCCTTTCCCTTTCACCAATTCATACAAAGATTTTGGCCCGCCCTAAATATTCCTTTTAATAAGGAAACAATCTATTTTTGTTCCCATACCAAGTTTGGTAAACCAAAATCAGAAATAAACAGTTTTTGGGCCTATTGCTCGACGCACATAGGGGAAACGAGGGAAAAAAAATAATTTTAAATCGCCCTTTAAAACTATTTGCGAAAGAACAATATCATCCCAAAAACATCAAGAAAGGTTTTCGAAAGGGGCCCAGTTTCAACCCGATCACCTTCCCAAAATCAACCCAAATTAAACATCATTTTGCTAAAAAAAAATGTACGGGCACTTTCTTTGTTCAAAAAAAGCAACGATAAAGGGTTTTGGCACTCTAAAATACTTTAAAAATTTAAAATCCATTGGCTTATAAAATTGAAAAGTTTAATTATTTCAAGACTTTTCTACAGATAGATCAATTCAAAACCAAATAGAAAAACACGTACAAAAAATTTAAAACCCACTTCTTAGGGGAAATTTCCCCACAAGGATCATAGTAGCACCAATACTTTTCAATATTTTAACACTTTACCTCCCACCATCTTTCCCCTAATCATGTTTTTTTGGGTTTCAATATGCTGATATTCTGCATAGGGAAGAAATGACTATGAAAAAAACGCACCCCAAATTTGAGATCGAAAATTACACAAAAAAAATTGTATCAAAGAGAATTTGATAATAAAAAGGGTTTTATGTTTCAAAAGGGGTTTTTAACTTTGCCCCGCCAGAGAAATCACATATGATTTTTTGGGCTCGGGTTACATCGAAGGATTTCCCCTTTTTTCAATCAAAAAGGGGTTTCAGTTATCAATTATGCCAGTCTTTTAAAATTTTTTAAAGGAGAACCCTTCCCATCAAAATTTTTCCAGGGAAAAGCATTTAAATACGAAATAGGAAAGCAAAAAAAAGTCTGAATTTCCAAAAAATTTTGTCGGGCAAACAACAGTGGGGACAAACATTCCACTCTTAAAAAACTAGTAACAGAACTTTTTGGGTCAAAGTTAACATATCCCAAGAAAATTCTTCTCGGGCCCCCAAAAAAACCTTTTTAAAAAAAAAAAGCAAAGTTAACATAAAGCTTAAAAAAATTTGCCTTTGGGATTTTCCGATATACATCTTCATTAAAAACAAATGCTGAAAATGGTAAAATCCTTTTGAAAAAATATAAAAAGGGGGCATCATCAAAATTATGTAAAAAGGAGAAACATAAATTCCCAAAATTTCCCAAATTATAATAAATTTGTCGTAAAATCAGACCCCGGTTTTTTTCCCAAAAGAAAAAGGGTCTTTGCCTCTTTAGAAAAAATTTAGGCACTTTCATTTATAACTTTTTTCAAGAGCCCAGGAACCCAATAAGAAAGATATATAAACTCGGGGTATTTTTCACGCAGTCCCTAAATGGTAAACTCTCACCTATTTCGAAAACAAATTATACAAATATAAAGAAAAATGATGGCCCCAAACTTTTCTGCTTTTTTTAAAAAAGCTCAATTTTTTAGCACAACCAAACCCGGGCCCAAATTTTTAAAAATTTAAAACTGAGGGCTTAACTAGAAATGACATGGTTGGAGCTGCTTTGAAACCCCCATTTTTAAAAGCAAAAAAAGGTTTTACCATTTTGGGGAAAAATTTTTCAATTTTTTACAGCAGAACTTATTGCTTTTTTTAGGGTTTTGAATTTTCTGCTTAAATTTTCCTTTAGTCTATTCGAGTATTTTTTTTTGGTTGTTTTAAATTTTTTTTAAACCCGCGCAAACATTTTTTGTAATCTAAAAAAAGGGGAAAATTTTTGGGCAGAAATTTGTCTTTAAAAATTCCATTTTTTGGCACGCCCCGGAACTAGAAATCTCTTTTCTCTTTTTTTCCACCCAAAATTGTAATATTTTTGGTAAGAAGGGGGCGGACAGAACATCAAAAAAGGGCAATGAACAAAAAAAATTCTGTATTTTTAAAAATTCCCTTATCGAAACTGAAAGTTATTCCTTAATAACAAAAACCTTGTTGGAATCATGTAAAGGGAAAACTTTTACAAATTTCCCTTTTAAAAATTTCCCAACTGAAAAGGGGAATTTTTTTAAAATCAAACAAAAAAATTCCTGAAATGGTGACTCATTGTAAAAAACCAAACACTGTCATCCCGGGCCCAAACAGTTTCAACTGAAGGCTCTCAATCAAATTAAACAGCCAGTTAAGTGCGTCGCGGGATGAAAAAACACCTGTCCAGTTTTTCCTACATGCCCACATTTAAATCTTTTTTCCCCCCATTTTTCGATTTGGGGAGAAAGGGTTTCCCCAATTTCATTTTTTTAAAATATTTTATTGAACGATTTGCTTATCGGATTTTTTTAAAGGGCAAAAACGACCCAGTTGGTCTTTGAAAAAAATTTTTAAGAAATGTTTTGATGTTTTTTGTTTTTAAAATTTTTTCATTTTTAAAAGGAAAGGGTAGGGGGGTTTCCAAGTTAAAAGAGGGGAATTTTGTTGGGTTTTTGTTTTTTTTTTTGGTTTTTTTTTGTGTTGTTTTTTTTTTTTTCGCAAAAAACACAGAAATTGTGAAAAAAACTTTAAAGAGAAGAACGAACACACACCACACACACACACACACACAACACACACACACACACACAAACACACACACACACACCACCCCTCCTCTCCTCTCCCCTCTTTTCACACCCCACACAACACACACCCCCACACCCAACACCCCCAACACCCCAACAACACACACACACAACACACACACACACACACCCCACACACACACACACACACAAAAAACACACACACACTTATACACAAAACCCCCCCGCTTCATCCACCTGACCCTCAAATTTGGATTTTTTGGATAAAAGTATGCTTTGAGGAGGGGGGAAAGGGAAGACACCCTCCTTTCTCTCTCTCTCTCTCCCTCTCTCTCTCTCCTCCTCTCTCTCCCCCTCTCTCCCCTCTCTCCTCTCTCTCTCTCGGGTGTGTGTGGGGCGTCGGTCGTTTTCTCTCTGTCTCTCTCTGTCGTCGTCTTCTCCCCTCCTCCCCCCTTCTCTCTCTCTCTCTCTCTCTCTCTCTCTCCCCCCCTCCCCCCTCCCTCTCCCTCTCTCTCTGTCAAAACGCTTCTTTTGATTCATTTACTTGCAATTTTAAAACAACGGAAAAGCTTTTGAAACTAAACTGAAAACCGTCGACAACTTTAAAAAAAAATCTTCTTTAGGGACAAACCCCCACCCGCACCCAAAAAAAAGGGCCCTGCCATTAAGGGTTAAAAACCCCCACATAAAAATTTTTATTTTCCCCCCCCCCCCCTTTTCCCCCCGTAAAAAAAGGAGTTTGCCACCAGGGGGAAAGGGTTTTTTTGGGGGGGGTTAATAATTTTCCAACATAAAAGGGGAGAAAAGGGGGAAGGAAATTTCCGGCGGGGGTCAAAGAGAGTTTAAAAGAGGGGAAGTTTTTCAAAAATGGGGGCCTGGGGGATGTCCAATTTATTTCTTTTGAGACTGGGAGGGTTCAAGGATTGAGTTTTGGAAATTTTTTAGGCGGGACCTCTCTAGAGATTTCAAAAAGTGGGGTTTGGGGATGCTCCAAATTGGAATTAACAGACATTCAAGGGGAAGGGGTCTGGGCATTTAGCACATGGCCCGAGGAGATTTTTTACAGAAGATTTTTTCCAGGGGTAAAATCTTTGATGTTTTAAAATTAACGTCCGGGTATAATCAAAGGAAATAATCTTTAAAAAGGGGCCTTTCCCAAAATTTAATGATTGAGTCGGATCTTCAAAGAACCCAATTTGGGGAGGGTTTTAACCAAGTCGTCCCGGGGATATTTTAAAACGGGGGCTGGGAAATTTTTCGACGGGGGTCTGAAGGGTGATCAAAATAGCATCTGGGGGTATTTTTTTTTGCGAATGCCTAAAGACGAGATCTGGGGGTGTTTTTGGATAGAGTTTTCCCGGGGCTATCCAAGTTGGGCACTAGAAAAAATGTTTTCCCGAGTGAGTTTTAGTTGCTCAAACTGGACCAGGGGTTGGGTCAACCCAAAAGAGACAAAAGGGTTTCGAAAATGGCGTCCCGGAAATGTTTGAGAGTAGCGTTTCAAATATTGAGTCAGGACATTTTCAAGTGTGGAGACCCTTTGGTTTCAAGAATGGAAAAAAAATGTTTTAAAGGAAGAAGTCGAAATGATTTTAATGTGGGCCAGAGATTTTTAAGTATTTAAGTCCCTTAGCGTTCCAGAATGGGAAACGTTAGGGGATGTTTTAAAGAACACTACCAAAACGAAGTTTAAAGAAGGAGTCTGGAAAAGTTCACGACGGATTGTAGAGATGTTTAAGGGTGGGGGTTTTGGGGGTGGAACTTTTTTTATGTGAAAACCCCCTGGTGATGTCCAAGGGATTTAAACCTTGAAAATCGAATTTGGGAGTTTTTTGGAACGGGAAATTTTTTAAGGGTTTATTTAAAAATGTTTGACGGCGGAGTCTGTCGGAAAATGTTTCCAGAAAAGGGGTGGGGAAAGTTCAAGGGTAGAACACATGATAATTTAGGGGTAGGCTTAAAAGATTTCCCAAGGGGCAATCCGACAGGTTCGGGATAAAAATGCAGTTGTAAAAGGGTGGGGAAATAAGGGGGTTTTTAAAAGGGGGTCCCCGGAGAAATTTTAAGAATGGAGTTTAGAGTTATCAGGGGGGGTTTGGTGAGTTTTAAGGGTTATTCAGGAGGGCCCATGGATGGCCTGGGTGTTTTAAAATAATTTAGAAGATGTGTGTGAGTAGTCGAGAGATTTTAAAGATAGAATCGAAGATGTGTTTAATAAAAATTTGAGAGATGTTAAGATAGAAATCAGAAATTTGTGTGAGTAAAAAAATCGAAAGATGGGTTTAAAAAATAAAAAGTCAAAGAAAGTTTAAAAAGAAAACGAGAGAGGTTTTAAAATAGAGCAGAAAATTTGGGGAGGAAAAAAAGAGAGGGTTTTTAAAATAGAGTCAGAAGATGTGTATAAGTAGAATCGAGAGAAGTTTTTAAAATAATCAGAAAAGTTTTGTGAGTTAAAAAGAAGAAGGGTTTTAAAAAAGAGCAAAGATGTTTGGGGGAAGAAAACAAGATTTTAAGAAAGATTTAGAAGATTTGTTTGAGTAGAATCAGAGAAGTTTAAGAAGAGTCAAAGAAGGGGTGTGAGTAGAAACGAAGATTTTAAAAAAAGAGTCAGAAAAATGTGTGTGAGAAAAAACGATAATGTTTAAGATAGAGTCGAAGAAGGGTTTTGAGGGAGAATCGAGAGATGTTTAAGATGAGTCAGAAGATGTGTGTGATAGAATCGAGAGTGTTTAAAAAAAATCAGAAATTTGTGAGTAAATGGAGAGAGGGTTTAAGATAAGTCTGAAAAAAAGTCCAAGCTTTTTTTAAAATTTTAAAAACCGCTCCTTGGGAATTTTAAAAAATCCTTTTTGGGTGGTCCCCTCGGGGAAATTTTACGGAAGAATCAGGAAATGTTTTTGAAAAAATCTAGAACGGGTTTTAAAAATGCCGTCTTTAAAATTATTTTAAAAATTTACTCAGTACTGGGGGAGTCCCGCAGATTTTTTGGAAGGGGTGTAAAATAACAAACAAGGGGGGAGGGGTGTCTTTACATGTTTGAGGATGGGGTTTACTAAAAACAAGTTCCAAAGGGGGGGAATTTTAAACTAAAACATTTACAAGGGGGGAGTGTAGTTTAAGGGGGGGAAAAAACTAAACAAGTTCAAGGTGGAAAAATATCTATACATGGTTTTAAAGGGGAGTTTAACTATACATGTTTAAGGGGGGAGTGTAATTTTACATGTTTAAGGTTTGGGGTGATCTTACATGTTTTAAGGGGGGAGGTACATTGGTTTTTCCCCAAGGGGAGTGTGCATTGCATGTCAAGGGTTGGGGTGTACATTGACATGTTTAAGGGTGGAGTTATCTAAAATTTTAAGTGGATGTAAATTTTAAAATGTTTTTAGGGGGGAGTGTACATTGGGGATTTAAGGGGGGAGGGGGGTAAAAATTGGGATTTCAAGGGTGGGGTGTATCTTGACTTTTTCAACGGGGGGAGTTACATTGAATGTTCAAGGGTGGGGGTGTACATTGACATTTCAAGGGGGGATTTTAAAATTTTAGATTTTTTAAGGGGGGAGTGTACAGGGGGAAAAATTTTTAAGGGGGGAGTGTACAAAGACCCTGTTCCCAAAGGGGGATTTTACATTGACAAGCCAAAGGGGGGGTGTTCTAAGCCCTGTTTCAAGGGTTTGGGGTTACATTTTAAATGTTTTTAAAGGGGGGATGTATCTATCCCGGTTTTAACGGGGAGTGTAACTATACATGTTTTAAGGTGGGTTTTACATTTTGGGGTTCAAGGGTGGGGGTGTACAAGGGGCCCTGTTCAAGGATGGAGTGTACATTGACCCTGTTTTAAGGGGGGTGTGCATTGAGATTTCAAGGGGTTTATGTATCTAACGTTCCCGGGGGGGAGGTATTTCAAGGTGGAGTGGGGTCAAAAAATTTCCAAAGGTGGAGTGTATGTTTTTAAGGTGGGGTGTAAACATGGGATGTTCAAAGGGGGGGAGTGAAACAACATGTTCAAGGGGGAGTGAACTATACCCTTCAAGGGGGGAGTTATGCAAGGTGAGTGGGATACAATTTTTTAAGGGGGGGAGTGTACAACATGTTCAAGGTGGAAAAGGGGGCTAAACATGTTCAAAAGGGGGGGGGGGGGTTTTTTAAAACAGTTCCAAGGGGTTAGTGTATTTTCAAGGGTTTGGGGGGTAACATACATGTTTTAAGGGTGGAGTGTATCTAAACATATTCAAAAGTGGATTTAAACTATACATTTTAAGGGGGGAGTGTATCTATACATGTTCAAGGGTGGGGTGTAAAAAACATGTTTAAGGGGGAGTGTAAAACTAACATTTTAAGGGGGGAGTGGATCATACATGGTTTAAGGGGGGGAGTGGGATTTGACATGTTCAAGGGGGGGAAAGTAACAAACATGTTTAAGGGTGAGAATGATCCATACATTTCAAGGGTGGAGTGTACAAAACCCTGTTTTAAAGGGGGAGTTTTATCTATACATTTCAAGGGGGGGTTGAAACTTTTACCTGACAAGGGTGGGGAAAGTTCCTATACATGTTCAAGGGGGGAGTTTAAACTATTTAAGTTCATGGTGGGGTTACTTTACCTGGGGCCCGGGGGGATTTTAAACTAAAACGGTTTAGGGGGGGAATTTTATCAAAACATGTTTTAAGGGGGATTGTTTTCTTTTCAAAGTTTTAAGGATGGAGGGGTACATGGGCAGGTTCCAAGGGTTTGGGGGACATGGGCATGTTTTAAAATGGATGTACATTTGGGGGGTTTCAAGGTGGAGTTTAAAATTGACTGGGTTTAAGGGGGGAGGGTTTTTGGGGGGGGGGGGGAAAGGGGGGGGGGGGGGGGGGGGGGGGGGGGGGGGGGGTTTGGGGGGGGGGGGGGTTTTTCATTTAATGTTCAAGGGGGAAAATTTTTTACCCTTACATGTTCAAGGGGGGGGATGTCATTGAATGTTCAAGGTTTAGTTTAAAATTAAGTTTTAAGGGTGGGGTGTCATTGAATTTCAAGGGGTTTAGTGGGACATTTAATGTTCAAGGGTTTAAAAAATCTTTTAATTTCAAGGGGGGAGGTACCTTAATTTTTCAAGGGAGTGGATTAAATGTTCCGGGGGGATTTTAAAATTGAATGTTAAAAATGGGGAGTGTAACTTTGCATGTTCAAAAAGGGGGAGGGGAAAAGGGGAAAAGTTTAAAAGGGGGGAGTGTACTTTTACAGTTCAAAAAGGGGGGGAAGTAACTTGACATGTTCAAGGTGGGGTGTAAATTATAAGTTCAAGGGTGGAGTGTTCATTGAATGTTCAAGGGGGAGTGTTAAAATTGACAAGGGTTAAAGGGGGGATGTATCTTTGACAGTTTAAGGGGGGAGGTTTGGTACCAAGTTTTAGATGTTCAAGGTGGGGTGGGACATTGACAAGTTCAAGGGTGGAGTGTATCTTTGACATGTTTTAAGGGTGGAGTTCAAAGAAGTTTTAAAGGGGGGGTTTTTCATTGACAATTTTTAAGGGTGGAGTGGGACATTACAAGTTCAAGTTGAGGAGTGTTAATCTTTTACATGTTCAAGGGTGGGGTAAATTTTAAAGTTCCAAAGGGTGAAATGTTACATTGAAGATGTTTTCAAGGGTGGAGTGTACTTGCAATTTTAAGGGGGGAGTGTAACCTTTTTACATGTTTCCCGGGGGATTAAAAAGAAAGTTCGGAAGGATGTTTCAATTTACAATTTCAAAGGGGGGAGTGTATCTTACATGTTCAAGGTGGATGTACTTTACATGGTTATGTCTTGACATGTTCAAGGGGTTGGAAAATTAAAAAAACTTTACATGTTCCCAAGGGGGGGAGGGGTCTTGACTTTTTTCAAAAAATGGGTGTACTGACATGTTTTAAGGGGAGTGGTTTTTGACATGTTCCAAAGGGGGGAAGTGTCATTGAAAGGTTTAAGGGTTTGGGGTGACCCTTGAACCCTGTTCCCAAGGGGGGAGTGTTCTTGGGCATGTTTAAGGGTGGAGTGTTCTTTAAAATGTTTCCCAAAGGGGGGAGGTACATTGACCCTGTTCAAGGGTGATTTTCAAGACATGTTCAAGGGGGGAGTGGTCTTTTACATGTTCAAGGGGAATGTTCAAAAAAAAAGTTTTTAAGGGTGGGGTGTGCTTTACCCTGTTCAAGGGTGGAGTGGTTTTTTTCCAATTGACAAAGTTAAGGGGGAGTGGGGGCTTGACATGTTCAAAAGGGGGAGTGTGGGCCCCG
>CM031598.1:4025865-4048365 GCA_018398815.1 Conus ventricosus
GTGGTCGAGACATTTGAAACAAACAACAATTAAAAAAAAAAATCGATTCCTGACTACCCTCCGTAATCACAAAGTAATCCTCCCTGTTTTATTCCGTTGTTGGCTCGGATACATTGCTCCGCTATCTCTTCGCATGTCGATTTCTGTCTCTGCTTTAGCCAATACTTTATCAACTTTTCCAGCAACTTTTCTTCACGTTTAGTATACACGATCCTGCGAATGCAGCGTCTAGCATCTTGCTGGGATTTGCCTGGTGGTTGATGACAATAAAACTTGAATTTTGCAAACTGAGCTTTTTTTTTTTTTGCTTTTTTTCTTTCTTTCTTTCTTTTTTTCTTTTCTCTCTTTTTCTTTGAGGAGGTGTGCAAAGGGAGGAGCGGGGGGGGGGGGGGGGGGGGGGGGGGGGGGGGGGGGGGCGAGGCGCGGGAGGAGTTGAAGTGGTAAGGATGGGGGAAAAACCAGATTGTAGAAAATTATAGTATGTGTGTGTGTGTGTGTGTGTGTGCGTGCGTGCGTGCATGTGTGCGTGTGTGTGTGTGTGTGTGTGTGTGTGTGTGTGTGTGTGTGTGTGTGTGTGTGTGGTGTGTGTTGGTGTTTGTGTGGTGTGTGTGTGTGTGTGTGTGTGTGTGTGTGTGTGTGTGTGTGTGTGTGCGTGCGTGTGTGTGCGTAACAAAAAAAATCAAAATCACGTTTAGCTGTGATCGAAAACATAATCTGGGTTTCAGCCACGACGAAAACCAGCGAAACGTACGAATCCTGCACTGCTGGCAACCCCCATTGACCTGCACACAGATGGGAACATTTCACTTTGGTAGACTTTGGTTAATTTCAAAGTGAGATGACTGCAGGCGAACATTGAAACAAACTTAAAAGAAAAATGTACTGTTTTTGACCCTTTTATCTCGATCCTTATGCCCAGGACGAACAGGAGAAGCGAAGCTAAGTGGCCACATGTTCTTCTTGCACTGTCCTAAATGATATTTGTTTTCGCCTGAACAAGACCCATGAGGGTGCGAAATGCATTGTGTCTAGGTCCTGTACTTTGTTTGTCTGTGTCCTTGGCGGTCACTAAACCCCCTCTTTCCAAAATTTGCCACAAATTACAAGACAAAACACAACACGTTTTGATTTTTTCTTTGGTCTTTTTGTTCAGGCAAGACAAAATCATACAAGACAATGAACACGAAAAACGAACAACTACTTATCTCCTCACATTGGGCGCAAAATCACTGTGGAATAATATTGGGTGGGCTGCATTATACACAACTGGGCAAAAGGATGGAGACTGGTAGGTATACAGACAGGGGTCTAAATTGTTCAGTGAAATTCAAACAATTTTGTTTAAAGACAATGAACACGAATAACGAACAATAACTATCTCCTCACATTGGGCGCAAACTGGACCGGGGATGAAACTGTAGGCTTGCAGTATACATAAGGGTGAGGGATCGAGTCTGGAGGCTGCATATACATAGAGGGCTGAGGGATCGAGTCTGGAGGCTTGCAGTATCATAGAGGGGCTGAGGGATCGAGTCTGGAGGTGCAGTATACATAGGGGCTGAAACTGAGGCTGCAGTATTACATAAGAGGGGCCTGAGGGATCAGGGATGAAACTGAGGCTGCAGTATACATAGAGGGCTGAGGGATCAGGGATGAAACTGGGCTGCAGTATACATAGAGGGGCTGAGGGATCAGGGATTGAAACTGAGGCTGCAGTTTTTACATAGAGGGGCTGAGGGAATCAGGGCTGAAACTGAGGCTGCAGTTTACATAGAGGGGCTGAGGGAATCAGGGATGAAACTGAGGCTGCAGTTAAACATGGAGGGGCTGAGGGATCAGGCTGAAACTGAGGCTCAAGTATTTCATAGAGGGGCTGAGGGATCGAGTCTGGAGCTGCAGTATACATAGAGGGCTGAGGGATCGAGTCTGGAGGCTGCAGTATACATAGAGGGGCTGAGGGATCGAGTCTGGAGGCTGCAGTATACATAGAGGGCTGAGGGATCGAGTCTGAGGGCTGCAGTATACATAGAGGGGCTGAGGATCGAGTCTGGAGGCTGCGGTATACATAGAGGGGCTGAGGGATCGAGTCTGGAGGCTGCAGTATACATAGAGGGGCTGAGGGATCGAGTCTGGAGGCTGCAGTATACATAGAGGGGCTGAGGGATCGAGGTCTGGGTAGCTATACGTTAAAGGGGCTAAATTGTTCCATGAAATTTAACAAGTTTATTAACCTAGACGATCGCTTAAATGATCCGAAAAACTAAAGACTGATACATGCTGAAAATGGTAATGATTTCCGTCAAACTCCAATGCTAAGCTCAAATGATCAATGCTCATGGATTCATTGGGACGGACATTGTTTTGAATGTTATAGTTATGACTGAGACGATACTATGTGTGCTTTGTGCTGATGTTAGGGACTGGTTTGAGTTCTGTTTACGGAAGTGTTTACCTGTATAAAAATCTCAGACATCTTTCGAAGACAGGTTTAATGAAAAGAGTGAAAATACAATGTCAAATTGTCGTATAATTTAGTAATATTTTCTCTTCAAAATCAGGTGAAATAACCTTTTGAGATAGAGCTTATACATTGGCCTAGAGACCTGCAGTATATTCAGAATTGATCTTCATTGACAAGGTTACAAAACAACGTTCCACAGTTCAGAATAAATAATTATGTGTTTCGATATTATATGTACAGTCGTCTTTTTTCAGTTGAAAAAAATCTGAACAGTTGTCTTTTTGTCCTTAAAAAATCTCAACAGTCTTCCTTTTCCCCCATCTTTTTCAACTTTTAAAAGGAAATCGATTCAGTGGATGTCCACAGCCTCCTGTCCCCGTCCCATTTCTCTCATTCCTTTATTCTTACATGTTCTTGGTTGCTCACACAGTACTGTGCAAATAGTACTGTGCAAAGGCATGACAAACCACCAAGTGTGTGCTCATGCTTGTCCGTGTGTGTGTGTGTGTGTGTGTGTGTGTGTGTGTGTGTGTGTGTGTGTGTGTGTGTGTGTGTGTGTGCGTGCGTGCGTGCGTGCGTGTGTGTGTGTGTGTGTCTGTCTGTCTGTCTGTGTACGTCTGCGTGTGTATGTGTGTATGTATGTGTGCGCGCGGAAAGATTAGTGTGTGTGTGTGTGTGTGTGTGTGTGTGTGGTGTGTGGTGTGTGTGTGTGTGTGTGTGTGTGGTGCGCGTGTGTGTGTATGATTGTGTGTGTGTGTGTGTGTGTGTGTGTGTGTGTGTGTGTGTGTGTGTGTGTGTGTGTGTGTGGTGAGGAGGGGTGGGGTCATTGTAGGCGTGTGTTTAGGTATGTATTGCTCATGTGCTTACCTCTGTGTGCAGCTTTAGGAGTCTTCTATGTGCAAGCGGCTGCAGTTCTCTAGAACCTACCCGTCATTATCCTATGTGCAAGCCGGCCAGTGGCCAGTCTCCTAGAACTCCCATCATATCAGTGCACGCAGTGGCCAGTTCTCCTAGAAACCTACTCCATCATTATCCATGTGCAAGCCGGCCAGTGGCCAGTTCTCCTAGAAACCTACTCCGTCATTATCCATGTGCAAGCCGGCCAGTAGCCAGTTCTCCTAGAAACCTACTCCGTCATTATCCATGTGCAAGCCGGCAGTGGCCAGTTCTCCTAGAAACCTACTCCGTCATTATCCATGTGCAAGCCGGCCAGTGGCCAGTTCTCCTAGAAACCTACTCCGTCATTATCCATGTGCAAGCCGGTCAGTGGCCAGTTCTCCTAGAAACATACTCCGTCATTATCCAGAGATGAATATAGACTCCAATTCACAGGACGACTTCTTCATCCACTGTCCTTCTGAAACAAACAAATACACAAACAGATGAACAGGGGAACCAATCACTAATTCGACCAAATCAGTTTGCAACCATGATTGCCATGTATAGTGGGTTCCAAAAGTGAAAATATTATACGCCGTTGCCCCAATTTGATTTGAAAAGAGATCAATAAATGAAATCATAAACAAAATAAATAAATGAATACACCAATACATAATTAAACGAGAGAGAGAGAGAGAGAGAGAGAGAGAGAGAGAGAGAGAGAGAGAGAGACAGAGACAGTGTCAAGGAGCGTGAAACCTCTCACAAAAGGCATTAGACGCTTGGAGGCAAAAAGGGACGTTGTACGTAGTATACGAATAGGTAATAGACCAATTAACCAGGGTACCTTACCCATCGCACATGGCCGAACTGTGTGAAAGAAGGCCGAAGTGGCCAGTGTAAAAACCCCGGGAGAGGTTCGGACCTCCCCAGTGGAAAAAGGGGGGAAAAGGGGGTAACCACTACGACCCGGCTTCCAAAGTGAGCGCTAAAGCTCGGTCGTGAGGTTCTTTTTGTAAACATCAGTAAAGAGCGGGGGCGGGAGTCGTTCGGATGGTGTTCCCGGGGGTCACGGGTTTTTTCTATTGTCAGCTGGTGAAGGGCGTGTGGGGTTGGGAGCCTCCTTAAATAATTACTGTGTTGAGTAACCCGAAGTCGGGGGTTTTTTCGTTTCCATCGGGGGGCTAAAGTGTGTGTTTGCTAATCAATTAGGGGGGGGGTTTTTAAAATGGATTGTGGAAGAATGTAGCAATGGAGTTTTCGGGTATTTTGTAAACTGGGGTTTGAAAAAGCAGCGGGGACAAAGGCAGGGCCCGGGGGGAACCTTTTTCCCTCCCTATATAAATGGGGAGAACAACTGAGGGGAAACAACACCAGGGAGAGAGAGAGGGGGAAGGGGAGGAGAGGAGGAGAATGGAGGACAGGAAGGGGTGAGGAAACTGGTCTGGGAGATAGAAGAGACAGCTACCCTTAGGGTTGAAGAAAAGCGGAAGAGAAGAAAACTAAGTTGAGCCCAGAGGGGGGTGAAGACAGACAAACTGACTTGAACCCGGGGGGGTAAAGGGCAAGAAAAAGGTTCTAGTCGGATCCAGGACGACCAAAAGCCCAGTCCTAAACCTGGAGCAGTAACCAAGGGCATCACCATCAAGCAGGCTGAAGAAGACGGGAAGGACTTTTTTTTCAAAAACTGTGGTGTGGGGTGAAGCGTGGTTTGTGTGTAAAACCCGGCGGGTAAGAATCATTTTATTTAACCCCCGGGATTGGGAAGTTTGTCTTTAGTTTTGTATTTCATTGTGTGTGATTGATTGTTCTTGATTATTATAATGATAGAAATTGCATTTCTTGTTCCAGTCGGTTGGAAAAAGAATCGAATGCATGAACCCTTTCCAAGAGGGTAAATTTTTGGTGTGCGCATGAGTGTGCATATGCTGATGGGGCCGATCCCTTGGTGTTACCTGACTTTTAATACATCAACTTGGGCATTTAAAGCTACCATCACGTTTTCCCCGTCCTGGACAAAGTGGCGAGCCCTGCCAGGATTGCAGGGCCAAAAATTTTTTCGGGGGAAACAAAGTGAGTTAGAGTAGAATGGGGCGGCGTCACAAAAGGCAATTTAATTAACTTCTAATTATTCCTTTAGTTTTTGGTTTTTGGGGGTATCGATTTGTGTGTAGGGCAGTTGTTTTAATAAAGGCGTTAGAAAAAACGAAGAACGATTTTCTGTTTAACTCTCCAGAAGTGGGTTTTGATTAAGGCTCCTTTGTGTTAGGAACCTACCATTGGGTTGGTGTACTCGTAACGTTTAGTAGATAAACTTTTTGTACCAATTTTTCCCGGGTTTAAAAGGTAACTGTTTTAGTGGTGCTAAAAAAAAGAAAAAAATGGTGAAAAAGTTTTCTCCCAAGAAAATATTATTTGGGGAGAAACTGGGATATCAGGGAAAAAGGGTAGATTCATTGAAACTCAGCAAAAGACTGAGAGGATGAAAGGGCGAAAAAAGGAAGTTTGAAAAGGAACGCTCGACGCTGTCAAAAAATCAGATGCGGGTTGAAGAGATTTAGACTTGAAAGCTGCGTCGAAGGCAAAAGCAGATGCAAGTTTTGCAGCTGCTAAAGCAAAAAGAATGCGAGAGTGAAGCCCCAGGCGAGAGCAACGCAGGGGGCTTAAAAGATGCAAGAGTGCACTCCCAGAGCTAAAGCGATGCGAGGTGAGCTGCCAAGCTAGAGCGATGCAAGAGTGCGGTGCAAGGGCAAGAGCAGGGGGAATCAGGTTTTTTGCCAAACAAATTGATTGGAAAGAATAAAATCTGAAAATCTTTAAAATGACACCAGTTCTGGTTTTTGGGCCGCAACAAGTTGCCCAAACCCCAAAAACTCCCACTGTTCAGGAAAAAAAACTGATTCGATCGATCCTAATCAGTCGGTTTAAATCGTTTGCCGGCACGAGGGCTGGCCAAAGAGGGAAGGGCATAAACCTGCTCCCTTGTTGACGGGTCGTGTTTTTCACCTTTTTCCACCCTACCCAAAGGTATCAGAGAGATTTTGAAAAGGGGGAAAACCAGTACTAAAGGCTTTTGATTTGACTGAAAAAGGTTTTTTGGGAAAGTTTCGGAGGGGGAAAAACGAACGGGTGAGACTCACACATTCGAGTTATTTTGGACCACATTTAAAAAAAAAGGGGTAGAATTAGGGGAGTGGGGACAGTGATTTGAAGGGCCTAAAACATGGTGAAAAAGGGAAAAACAGACCCCTTGATGGTTGTGGGAGGGGCCCTACCTCACATTAAGGAAAAGGTGCAACACAATATGAGGACTTCGAGGCGAGCTTCCCGGGAAGCGAGGGTGTTTTTCCCCCTGAACAAGAGGAAAGCCTGGAAGCATTTTAGGGGAAGCAGGCCGCCATGACCCCGCAATGAGCAGCAGTCACCCCGTACCACGGCGTCACGTGAGCAAACGGGGGTGAAAAACCAATAGCCCGTGGGTAGGGGGGGAGGGACCCGTTTTTGTGCAATAAGACAGGGCACTTGGTAGGATTGTATATTTAAGTCACGAAAGCGCAGCAATGAGGATAGGCCAAAATGAGAGGCGATAGAAAAAGAGAACAAGGACTTTTTATTTTGTCTGGATTGTGTGTGTGTTTACAGATTCAGGCAAAAAAGGATGTGCACAAAGGGAGGTAGGGACAAGTGGGGTTTAAAGTCATTAGGACCCGGTGCCTGGTGTATGGTGAAGGGGGTCCCTGGTTAAAAAGGACAATTTCCCGGAAAAACACAGGGGTAGACAAATAGAGGACGTTCAGAATTTAAAACGGCATGGGTTCATTGATACACCCCCTTTTTTTATGGAATGTAAGGCTTTGGCTGTTCCGAAGCCGCCCATGTTTGGAAACGGAAAACATCCCAAGGGGCCCTGGGTAGGAGGGGCCCAGACCGGGGGTTTCTTTTTGAATCAGGGGGAAAAAGGGAACAGTGAGGAAAAAGCCCCAGGCAGTCAAAACCTCCCCGAAAGCATTGGAGCGTGTCCCTGAGACTACCCCACTCCTTTGGGGGGAACAAAAGGGGATTTCTCGTCAGAAAAATGTTTTGGTTTTTCTCACAGAGGGGAGAAGAAAAAGGTTTAAAAAGGGGACAATCTTTTGGATAAAGGGGGGGGGTATTTTACCGAACTTTTTCTCACTTGTTTGGGGGGACAAAAAGACGTCGGTGCTACGAAGCGCGAAAGGCGGGGGCAGAAAAAAAAGTGGGCAGTCGGGCCCTTGGCTAGAAGGCCTCAACAAAAGCATGACGCGAGGTTTTTGGCCCGGTACCTTGGCGTATCAAACGTTTCGGCACAAGCAGACATGCCGCGGGGTAGGCAAGGGGTGTGTTAAGAAGGGGGGGTTTAGACGGGGCCCTTACCAAAAAGTTGGGCCAAATAAAATTGGGCGGTCGAGAAGTAGGAGTGGGTGGGTGTCTTTTTCAGTGTCCGTATCGTGCGTGGGTGGGGGGGGCCACGGGTGAAGAAAGGGGAGGGAAATTTCCCTGAAAAATATTTTTTTGGGGCCCCAAAGATTAGAGCGGTGGGATTCCAATTTTTTTTAATTGCTTGGATAGTGTGTATGTATTGATTTTTCTTATTTTTGTTCAAAACACACTTGCGTGGTTCTCTGGTGTAAAAGGTTAGAGAGGACATATTTCATTGGGTTTAAAAGGGAAAAAATTTTGAGAGTTATCTCCTTGAATGTTAAGTTTTAGCCCGCGGGGATTGCTTCGAGTGGGGGGGGGTTTGTCAAGGGGCTTTAAAACCCCTTTACAAAAGGCATTAGACGCTTGACAAAAAGGGCTTTCTAGTATCAAATAGGTATAGACCAATTAAACCCGGGTACCCTTTCCCATCGCACAGGGCCCAACTGTGTGAAAGAAGGCCCCAAATGGCCAATGTAACAACACCCAGGGGAGAGTTCGGACCGCCCCGTGGGGGAAAGGGGAAGGGGGTACCACTACACCTCGGCGTTCCGTGACGCAAATCTCGGTCAGTGAGGGCTTTGAAACAGTCAGTGAAAAGCGGGGTCTTGGAGCGTTTGGATGGTGTTGCCCTGGGGGACTTGGGTTTGTTTTTTTTGTCAGGCTGGAAATGGTGTGGAGGTTTTAGTAGCCCTCCCTTAAAAAATTACTGGTTGAGTAACCCCGAGTCGGCGGGGAATTTTTTTGATGTCCCTCGGGGCTAAGTGTGTGTTTGCTAATCAATTAGGTAGGGGTGTTAAATGCGATGTGTGGAAGAATGTACGATGGAGGGAATTAGGGTACTGTGAAAAAGGGGGTTTGGAAGCACGTGGACAAAGGCTGGCCGGGGGGGATTTCCCTTTTTTTCCTCCCTAATAAAATGAGGGAGAACAACGTGAGGGAAACAAACCAGGGAAGAGAGAGAGAAGCGAGGGAGAGGAGAGAGGAAGGGAGTGAGCAGGCATGAAGGGGCAGAGAAAAAGTGGGGCTGGGAGATAGAAGGACAGCTAAGCCTTAGGGTTTAAGACAAGCTGGAAGAGAAGAAAACTAAGTTGAAGCCAGGTGGGTGAAGACAGACAAACTGACATTGAACCCAGAGGTGGGTGAAAGAGGCGAAGAAGAAGAGTTCTACGTCGAGATCCCAGAGACGACCACAAAGACCCAGTCCTGAAACCTGGAGCAGTCAACCAAGGGCATCACCATCAAGCAGTGCTGAAGAAGCGTGAAGAGACTTTTTTTTCAAGAACTGTGGTGTGGTGTGAAGCGTGGTTGTGTGTGTGAAAACCTGGCCAGGTAAGAAGTCATTTTATTATAACCCGGGATTAGGAAGTATTGATCTTTATGTTTTGATATTTCATTGTGTGTGATTGATTGTTCATGATTAATTATAAGTAGCATAGAAATTGCATTTCTTGTTCTCAGTCGTGTTAGGAAGAATCGAATGCGTGACATCCCATTCCCAGAGAGAGGTGAATGTTTGGTGTGCGCATGAGTGTGCATATGCGTGTATGAGTGCAACGATACCCTTGGTGTGTTAAGCCTGACTAATAATACATCAACTTAGTGCACTTAAGCAATACCATCACGATTTCCCCCGTCCTGGACAGACAGAGACAGAGACAAAGACAGAGACAGAGAGAGAGGATCAAAATATAGATTGTTGCGCACCCTTCTATTGCTGCCTAAGTCACTATGATAACACACGTAAATTGTCAGCCCATCAACCAGCTTTGTCTTATACGTGCCGGCAGTCCTGTTTCCAAAACGAGAAGAAAGTCAGGGAGTACAAAAAAAAAAAAGAAGACTGAATCAATAAATTGGAACAAAATTATTTTTAAACTTTGAAAATCAGTGCCTGTACACACACACAACACACACACACACACACACACACACACAACACACAACACACAGAAGAGACACACACACACACACACACACACACACACACACACACACACACACACACACGCAGGCACGCACGCACGCACGCACGCACGCACGCACCACTGACACAGACACAGACACACACACACACACACACACACACACACACACACACACACACTCCTCTAATTCTCCTAACACACACACACACACCACACACACACACACACACACACACACACACACACACATACACGGACACACGCACGCACGCCGCGCGCGGCGCGCGCAGCACACACACACACACCACACACACACACACACACACACACACACACACACACACACAGGCCCTTTTCTCTTGTTTCCAAAGTAACGATGGCGATACACGTAATTGCAAACAGGGGAACCATGAACAAATCGAACAGACCATCAATCGTCCATCAGCCAATCTGTTCTTGTACGTGACGGCAATCCTATTTGCAAGCAAACCAAGCGTACATTCAAGGAGAGAAAAAAAAAAAAAACGAAATGAACTGAATTCGAATAAATCATTTTTAAGCTTTGAAAACCAATGCGTGTCAAACTTATCAAACACACACACACCACACACACTCACACACACACACACACTCACACACACACACAACTGAATTATCCAAATTGACATCAGTGCGTGTCAGACCTGTCACTCCCCCTCCTCTCTCTCTCTCTCTCTTCTCTCTCCCTCTCTCTCTCTCTCTCTCTCTCATCTCTCTCATCTCTCTCTCTCTCTCTCTCTCTCTTCTCTCTCTGTCTCTCTCTCCTCTCTCTCTCTCTCTCTCTCTCTCACACACACCACACACACACACACACACACACACACACACACACACACACACACACACTGACTTCTCAGCAAAAAAAAACCAAACACACCCAATCCGTTTGAAAAGGACGCGCGATGACTAATCAGAAAACTGCATAATCCCTCTGTGACTCGGGTATCCTCCCCTTTGTAGACCGTGTTTACCTGATCGCCGATAAGCGTTTCGTTTTCCTGCGATCTGCGGAGTGGCACCTGCGCATTGCACGCAAGCGCTGGGAGTAGACGGACGCTTCAGACATTTTATTTCTGTTTCGTTGACACAGGCCTCCCGCATCCTTTATGTCAAGGAAGATACATTCTATATTTGCAGCGAGGAAGGAAACAATATATGCATTTCTTCAAACAGAACAAAATTCAACTGAAGTTCTAAAGGATAAAATGAGAGCTTATGTCTGTAACGAAAACCTTTCAAGTGACAGCGTAGAAGAAGAAAGTAACCAGTCCAGATAATAGGGGCAATTATAACATAGTTACATAAATAATGTCCCCAACATATTGATCTATTAACCATTCTAACCGCTTGAAAATGCATCCAATATCACTCGCATAAATACAGGCGTGTCAAACCAAAGACTGTACGCCCTACGGACCCCGTAGGGCGAACTATCTTTGGTCAAACACACTCATCGGGTACGCAGAGAGGGACAGAGACAGACAGACAGACAGATAGACAGACAGACAGAGAACAAAATGGCAGAGACATAGAGACGTGAAAGAGCAGAGGAGAGAGAGAGAGAGAGAGAGAGAGAGAGAGAGAGAGAGAGAGAGAGAGAGAGAGAGAGAGAGAGAGATACAGACAGACAGACAGACAGAGGAGAAGGTCAAACAGAATACGAAAACGAATAATTTATTCAGATCAAGGTCATAGCCCATACTGAAGAGCTGACACCCGCCAAGACACGAATAAAGAAGGATTCTCACAAAAAGAAATGGAAAAAAGCTGTTACACATATATACTATGCAAAATTATTATGAATACATCGCTCGTAGTCGCTTTTGTGCTTCGTATATGAACCTACCAAGATCAAAGGGGACACGCTCATTCCTTGTTGCTAATAGTAAGTTGACTCTAAAACTACACGGATCTAAATCATACTTTGACTTGATAAATTCTACTCGAAGTCATTGACAGCAAGACAGCAAAACAGAAAATGCATTTCATCTTCCTTGGCCTGGTAACATAACCGACATATCAGTCCATTTTCATTCAAAACACAATATCTAAACCGATGGCAAGGTATGTCAGAGATGCCAAATCTAAACTTAGTCAATGCACTCTTAATATATCTGTCCGTAATGATTCTAATTAATGTATGGCTCAATCATATACGTTGTTTTAAACAGCCTGTATTGTGCAAATCTGTCACTGCTATTGATATGGTCATGCCAGTCTTGCCATCTGCAATCAATCATTCTTTGTTTAAAACGTTTCAAAAATCCCGATATACTTTCCACGCCCTGGTTGTCCCAAACATATGCAAAACCATATGCATTTAAGCACTGACGAGCATTGGTAGCCCATGTCTTTTTACCATTACAATCCAAACTTCGTAACGTCTTATGCGCTTTAAATGGTATCTTGGTTTCCTCCATTCTGGTTATTTTCAACCAATACTTAATACATTAAAAAACAAAGACTGAAAATAAATCGGATACCTTCCAAGTTCGCCATAAACTAAATCATTTGGTGTTCGATTGTCTACATTCAAAAATCTTTTCATAGCATATAAATGAACATTCTCTATTACAACACCTTTCTCGAAAGCCCGGATTTCTGCTCCATACTGTAAAATTGACTGCATCTGAGAGTCAAATAATTTCGAAAAAAAAAAACCAACAGAAAATGCGCCACTATTCAACCATACATTCACCTCTATAGATCCATTTCCCATTACGTGCTAAATATCCACCTTTACGAAACACAATAAAGTTGGTCTTATTCACATTAACTTTTAATTCTAATATTAGCAGCAGCTGGATACAAATTGTTTTGTTGTCTGAAGACCAACTACAGTCGTAGACAATGAAATAATGTTATCAGCAAGAAGTAAGACGAACAGTCCCCAGAGATCAACAGTCATACCATGCCGTCCATTTTGAAGAATCTCCAAAGCGACATCACTGTGTGTGATCGAAGAGGCATCACTCAAATCATTACGGTCAAAAACAGAATCCACATTTAACACCTGGCTGACTGTGTGTCGGTGTGTGCTAACACGTGTTCGTCCACACCGATGGCAGTGACAACCTGCACGGGATTTTCCTCGTCTGTCTGCTTTACGTCAGCATCGTTCACTGCCCCAGTTAAAGTGACCCCACCTGAATTTGAAATATGCACTATGTGCGGTGATGTTTTACGTTGCGCCTCCCTCCAGTTCTAATAACAGGACAATTTCCACCGGTCGGGCTGGCCTGAATCCCATTTCATTTCTATCAGATTGTCACTGCCATCCAGACCGAACCTTTTGCTGTTGATCACCAGGTGATCATAAACCATGGACACTTTCATGCCCTCTGACCTGGCGGATTTCAGGTGAGGGACCAGCTTTCTTCTGATCTCCCTAACTCGGAAAGAAAAGTCTTCGCCAACAAATAACTCAGTTCCTTTTAGTTTTTGTTTCGCACGCAAAATCTTATCTTTATCTTTAAAGAATGTACATCTTGCTACTATTGACGAGTTCGAATTTGAGTTCAGGCGATGTACACGGTCGAAAAGAAAATCGTCCGAAAGTTCCAGTTTATCCGTAATCATATCCTGTACCAACGCTTCACATTGTTACCAGGACTCATTGTCTGTACGAGGAATGCCGTGGATGATGATGTTATTCCTCTTCGACCTCCCTTCCAGGTCGTCTACCTCCCTGTCCAAAGATTCCACCTTGGCAGTGAGTTTAGTGTTTTCTTCCCTTAGCCTGTCATTATCCTGCCTTAAGGCAGACATGCTTTACACCAGTCATTTCATCTTGGAAATTCGCACACATGTTTTTCACGTCTTTCATGTCCTCACTCAGTCGATCAAAGTTGCAGGTGAAATTGTTCAGAATGGCCACAACATCCTTCAGTGTGGGATCGGCCGGAGACGCTGAGGCAGCAGGAGCAGAACCCGGTCCATGGCCACTGTCTCTGCGGGTACTCCGGGCACTCTGTAGACGGGTTTGCCGCTTACTGTCAGGCTTCACAGAGGAAGGCCCTGGATTCAGTTCCACGTCTCCATACAGCATTGGAGCAAATGTCCGCAGCACAATAGAGACAGTAACAATCCTAAAGTGACACCGTCCATTCGCGACCTCATCACCATCACCGACATTGTCATGGTGGATTTATGTTTTATCCGTTTCAACATAAAACCCGCAAATGTATGAGCAAATATGCCGCACACATAGCTGAATGTCAGCGATGTAGACGGCATACACCCTCACAACAGTCACTGCCCACTGTCAAGACACAACACTGCATGCAACGAGGAGAAAGCAAAATAAAGGCACAGAGGTCAGAAGAAAAAAAATGTCACTCAACTTCGTGTACCTCCGGAGCCCCCAGGTCACAGAGAGAGCGAGCGAGCGAGCGAGAGAGAGAGAGAGAGAGAGAGAGAGAGAGAGAGCGTGACTGACAGATACAGGCAGACAGCGGGAAAGAGAGAGGTAGAGGGAGAGAGAGAGAAGAGAGAGAGAGAGAGAAGAGAGAGAAGAGAGAGAGAGAGAGAGAGAGAGAACTCAAGCCATTTTGTTTTTTTTCCCTTCTTTACAGCCTAATATTATATCTTTTCAGCTTTTCTTTTTTTCTTTTTCTTCTTTTTTGTTTGTTACAGGACAGCCGCTCTTGGAATCAGTAAAGCAAAACAAACAAGAACAAAAGCAAACAAAAACCTCTGTGTGCTCACCTGCCTCTCTCTCTCTCTCTCTCTCTCTCTCTCCTCTCTCTCTCTCCTCTCCTCTCTCTCTCTCTCTTTCTCTCTCTCTGTCCTCTCTGTCTCTGTCTGTCTCTTCTCTTTCTCTCTCTCTCCCCTCTCTCTGTCTCTCTGTCTCTGTCTCTCTCTTTCTCTCTCTCTCCTCTCTCTCTCTCTCTCTCCCCTCTCTCTCTCTCTCTCTCTCTCTCTCTCTCTCGAGCTCAATAGGAAAAAAAAACTCCCCATGCCAAAGACGGTGTGCTAAGTGGTCCTCTCCGTGGGGTAGACAGAGTTCTTGAGACTGTCTCCTGGAAGCCAGAGGGATCAAAAGATGTGAGCTTCCCCCTCTCAGGATTAGAGGAGCAGCACCCACAACGTCCCGCTTCCCCTCCCCCCTGCCCCCCTCCCCGCCCCCACCCCACCTACACCCCCACAAAATCCCTCCCTCAACCCACCCTCCTCGCAGCGACCCCTGTGCCAATGGAATCCACTCCCCGTTTCATCTCTGACGACCCCGCAAGGAAAGTCCTCGTCCCAGAGTAAGCATAAAGCAATGAGCAAATAGATAATTAGATGCATGTAAAAAATGAATAAATGATTTTGGTAATTAACAAATAGACGAGTGAATAAATGAATGCATAAACAATCAAACAAATCGGTGGAGTAAATACATGAATAAGTAAATCTATTGAACGAATAGATAGATAAACAAAGAAAGAAAGAACATTAATGAATAAATGATTGGATAACTGTGTAGATAACTAACTGATTAAGTAACAAACTAAATAAACAGCTAAATAAATAAGTAAATAAGTAAACACACAAATAAAGAAATGGACGGATAAATACATAAACTCAGTAAATAGGCTTAACGAATCAATGGATTAATAAAATGAATAACTCATGAATGAATACATACATACAATGACTAAGTAATTGGCAGACGAATAAATACATAAATACATATTTGCATAGATGAAGTGTAATCCGTGTAGTCAGAAAAACGTTATCGTTAATAGAGACATATTATTTTTATGCGAGTTTTCGTTTGAAAGTAATTTTCTATTTAGGCCAATGACCAGAGGGTTGTGTTTTGGCTTGCGCCTAATATTTCTTTTTCTCTTTTTCCTTTAATGAGTTCATGTGATGTTTATTTAATTTGAAATCCGCATCAAAACTTTGATGTTACGACATATTTTAGGCTGATGGACATCATTTCTTTTAATCGATCTGCTTTTTGTTTTGTACTGATGTGCGATGTGGGCTTGGTTTGGAAAAGAACTTTCTCTGCAAGATTGAAAATAGATACAAAAAATAGTGAAAAGGAAAGGAAATGAATTGATTGAATTTGCAACTAAATAAATAGCTAAATAAGTAAAAGAATAATTAATTGAATAATAAATGATTAAACAGCCAAAACAAAAACACCAGATAATACGCTTCCTTTGTAAACAGATCAATAATCAAGAAAAAAAAATCACACGGGACAAAACGGAGCGCAGAAAGACAAAATAAGGATGGACTGAGAATATGGCGGAGTGGACAGAGAAAACCTCTGCAGAGCCCCAGGCCTTCGCATACAGCCAACAGATTGGAAGACCCTGATGACGTGTCCTTCAGTGTGGAGCCTCAGTGCTTCCCCTTGGAGCTAATACGTCATCAGGTTCTTCCAATCTGTTGGCTGTATGCGAAGGCCTGGGGCTCTGCAGAGGTTTTCCCTGTCCACTCCGCCATATTCTCAGTCCATCCTTATTTTGTCTTTCTTCCCATCTGTGGCGCTCCTTCAACCGTTCTGTGGAGGATTGTTTAAGGATAGCCTTCGTTCAGTGGAGGATTGTTTAAGGATGGCCTTCGTTCTGTGGAGGATTGTTTAAGGATTGCCTTCGTTCTGTGGATGATTGTTTAAGGATGGCCTTCGTTCTATGGAGGATTGTTTAAATGGCCTTCGTTCTGTGGAGGATTGTTTAAGGATGGCCTTCGTTCTGTGGAGGATTGTTTAAGGATGGCCTTCGTTCTGTGGAGGATTGTTTAAGGATGGCCTTCGTTCTGTGGAGGATTGTTTAAGGATGGCCTTCGGGGTTGGTTATATGGTCATACCAACGTAGTTTTCTTTTTAAGGATTGGTATATGTAAATCTTCATATTGGCCAAGGTGATGACTGATAGTCTGACGCACTTAGTCATTTGGTGATATGATCTGAGTACCTGACGTGTAGTGTCTCGCGGTACCATTCCATTTCCATGGCCAGGCAGATCGGCTGGTTCATGATCGTGCATGATCACGGCGTCAGTTGTAGTCATCACGGTAGGAAATTTGGACGGACAGGATGCATAATTAACAAATCATAGATCAAGACGTAAAAAGGAGATTTTGTTTATTTAGAGTATCATAACAAACTAGAAACACAAAATTATCAAAAAGAAAAAAAAGCCCCGAGTGTGATTCATCTGCTAACATAAACGTACTTGATTCCAACACAACCCAAAACGTTCAACAGGCTCTGACGTAATAGTACTATCTGACTTACATATACTGAAAGTGTTTGGGCTACCAGGGAAATCTTTCTGCTACGACACCTAAAAAAAAGAAGAAGAAAAAACCGCCAGGAAAAACGCGACGAAAGAAATGGAAGTAATGGCAACACCTTGTAAAACCTTGTAAATAGAAGTTATGTGAGCAAGTACTCACGACACGCAAAACATGTCGGGAGTACAAGCCTGGACAAACACGATGACCAACCTTCCAGTCTCCACCCCATCTTACCGCGGCTTGCAGGGAAAACTGACAACGGAAGATGCATCGTCGCCGGCAAGACTTAGGTTAATAACCAACCCTCTGTTGTTTTTTCAGCTGGGCGCTAGACTGATCAAGAAATTGACGTTAGGCCCTCAGTTAAGAGAAAAAAAGAAAAAGCCATTATTTTGGCTGAAGAAAACTGCAGTGCATCACTTTCATCTAACCATTGCCAAGTTACTGTGCCAAATCACGTGGCAAAGAGGCGTCCGCCGATTGGCTGTTACACTGGCTAGGATAGAAAAAAGTAGGAACGAGTTCTGTTTAGAAAATATGCAGGCTAGAGAGTGCCCCCTTCGTAGCAAGGTCGGTTTTCAAACTATCACATGCTAGGGTAGGCGTGGATAAGATAGGATAGTCGCATTTTGTGCAACGTGTGCGAGGACTTCAGCATCACTAGAGGTAGCAATTTCTTCATTGTGGTCCATCCTGCCTCCTGCTAGGGTTTGTTGAACGCCTTTTTGCAGTCTATAGAGACGTGGTAGAACTCCGTCTAGCACTGGATAGGTTGTTCGCTAGGATACAGGGGTTTAACATTTGTTCGATGGTTCATACGGAATCCAGCCCATTTTTTTAACAATGAATGTGTCTGCTTGCAGTCGCAATTTATTCCGCCATCGAGTACACCTCTCAGATCAGTACAGCGAACGCGGTTACCATGCGACTGTGAAACGGCGATGTTTCATAATGAAAGCATCATTTACTTACTCACGTCGCTTTTGAAAATTCCCTACGAATTGAACTGACATGAAAACGCCGACTGCACAGACACCAAAAGGTTTGTATTTATTTCTGGTCATATTCCACTGTACATATTTTTTGTAATCACTGAGAAACAAGACTGGTCGTCGATAAAAGTCAACAGACAGGTTAACACCCAAAGTTTGAATGTCAGTGATTAGTTTCTGATCCGTGGAGACTGAGCTGGACTGGATGGCATTCTCCTGTTACGTCTGGGTCTGGAACTTGGCAACACAGGATAATGGCAATCAGATCCCAGCGTCTTTCGGGTCTCGTCTGTGCTTGCAAGCAGCAATAAACCTCACAAAGAACAAGACGAAAATATAGTGTTCTGAGCCCTGTCCTGATTGGCTGCTATTTGTAAACTGACTGACCCTAGCGGGATGAACCCGGCAATGAATATGACAAACTATTGTGCAGTTATCTTATCCATCTTTGACCATCTGTTACAAGTAAAATTGTAAACCTACAAAAAAAAGATCCTTACATTTGATCAGCACTCAAGAAATCCTGAGGCTGTTTAATACGTGAAATTCGCATCATTTGAGCAAATATTATGGCCACATGCACACACATCACGCACGCGCGCGCGCCACACACACACACACACACACACACACACACACACACACACACACACACACACACACACACAGACACGCGCGCGCGTGCGCGCGCGCGCACATCACGCACGCACACACACACATTACACATACGCGCGCGTGCACATACACACATGCATACACCCACGCACGCGCGCGCGCACACACACACACACACACAGGCACGCACGCACGCACGCACGCACGCACGCACGCACGCGCGTACGCACGCACGCACGCACGCACGCACGCACGCACGCACGCACGCACACACACACACACACACACACACACACACACACACACACGCGCGCGCGCGCGCGCGCGGTCAAAGAACATTAACGTTGATCCAGATCATGCAATGCCATCGATTACTCATAAGACGTCCCTAACTAGTCACCTTGACCTTTCGTTGTGATCACCGGCAAAAAAGGTCACTCGATCAAGGTCGGAGATGTTACTCGTCATCCATGACAATGTCATGTCGCGTCCAGTCATCAAAGAATTCCCTGGGAATGATTCCAAGTCCATCAAAGGTCATTTCGTCATGACCAAGGGGGCCATATTGTCAGGGAGACGCGACCTTGGCTTTTGGGTTAGGATGGTTTAACAAGTGATTCCTTTTGTTCTCAAATTGAATCAGTTAGTTTGTCATTATTATTATCATTGTTCTTGTTGTTATTGTTAATAGTAGTAGTAGCAGTAGTAGCAGTAGTTTTTGTTATCATTACTAGTAGCAGTAGCAGTAGTAGTTGTAGTAGAATTTTCATTGTCTTCATCATCATCGTCGTCGTCGTCGTCGTCACCACCACCACCACCGGGAGTAGTAGTAGGACTAGTAGTAGTAGTAGCAGCAGCAGCAGCAGTAACTGTAGTAGTAAAAGTAATAGTAGTGGTAGCGGTGGTCATTATTGTTGTCGTTGTTGTTACCGTTGTTGTTGTTGTTCTTCTTGCTATTCGTATTTCTTGTCACCTTCTCCTCCTTCTCCTGCTCCACATTATCAGTATCAGCATCAGTATTATTATTATTATTATTATTATTATCATCATCATCATCATTATTATTAGCATCAAAATTATTATTATTATTATTATTATTATTATTATTATTATTTTATTATTATTATTATTATTCCTGTTATTGTTATTGTTAGTGCCATTGTTATTGTTGTGGCTTATCATCATCATCATCCTCATCTTCTTCTTCTTCTTCTTTATTATAATTATTGTAATTGTTATAATGATAATAATAACAGTAATATTAACAGTAATAATAATGATGGTGATGATAATAATACTAATAATTATTATTATGATAATAATAGTACAAGGCCTCGGAGCAGGCAATACAAATATATCTGCCTTCAAAAGGGATTGCGATGGTTCCCTTGTGCAGCTAGTGAAGAGTTTTCATATCTGTAATATTTTTCTTAAATGCATGTTACCAGTTTCTCCATCTTCAACCCCCCCCCCCCCCCCCCCTCCTCCTCCTTAAGTCCAAATCTTTGCCAAGTCATTACTATGAAGACAGTTCAGTTGTTGGCCTGCGCTTGTGTTTTTTCCCCCCACTATTAGATTGTTCGTCTATGTATTTGTCTGACTTTATTCACGTTTAAAAGGCTGTGCCAGTCTTGAATAAAAGTTACTCTGTGTAAGGTTTTCTTATGGGAGCAAACGTTACCCCACTTATGTACTGTTTAATAATAGTAATAATAATAATAACAATAATAATGATAATAATAACAATTCTTTTCATCATCATCATCATCATCATCATCATCATCATCATCATCATCATCATATTGTTATTATTTTCAGTATTAGTAATGTTGTCGTCGTGGTCGTTGTTGTTGTTGTTGTTGTTGTTGTTGTTGTTGTCGTTATTGTTATAGTTGTTGTATATCATCACCATCATCATCTTCTTATCATGATCATTATATTTGTTATACTTAGTATGATTACGTAATTATTATATCTATTATGATTATAACAATAATAATAACCATTGTTATCTATTATTATTATCATTATCATTATACTACTACTACTACTACTACTACTACTACTACTACTACTACTACTACTACTACTACCATTATCGTCATTATCATTATCGTCATCATCTTCTTCATCATCATGTTGATATTATTATCATCACCAATAATGTTGTTGTTGTTGTGGTTGTCTTGTTCTTATTGTTTGTGCGCCTCAGTAAGAAAAACAGAGAGAAGTGGAAAAATGTTGTTGAACTAGCATTGAAAACTTACTTTTACGTGGTGCTTGCTCCTTATTGATTGGATTATTTTTTCCTGGTCAGTACTGATTTGTGCTCTTGAGAGAGAGAGAGAGAGAGAGAGAGAGAGAGAGAGAGAGAGAGAGAGACAGAGACAGAGAGAGACAGAGAGAGCGGGAGAGAGAGGAGAGGAGAGAGAGAGAGAGAGAGAGAGGAGAGAGAGAGAGAGAGAGAGAGCGTGTGCAGTTTTAGAAGAAGAAATTAGCTATGAGGAAGAGAAGAGAAAGAAGTTATGTACGGAGAGCTGAACTCTCCACTATTTTTTGTGTGCCTGAATATTGTTGATTCCAGGGTCAGCGTCGGATGTGTGAACATATTTGATAATTTTTCAATACAAGCTTTTATCGCAGTCTTCAATTCTGAATCGTTTTTTCGTTTTTTTAATTTTTTTATTTTGATCGTGATCGGAATTATCTCCAAATTCCACCCTGTTCACACACTGGAGAGGTAAGGTGTGGATCCTGTGACCGATCACATAGACATAACGGCGAATTATGCAGGGAACCATGGTTTGCTAGAAGGTGCACCCTGGCCTGGTAGCGCAGTCTCCAACCTTCTGGGTTTCTGTCTGGGTTACCCCACCCTTAGCTCATGGCCCAAGGACCTACCCTGTGAGCTCAGGAGGCTGGAGGTGTGAATGCGCCTCTTAACCCGATGATGTTCCCATGTGGACACCTGGGGCATTTCGAGAGGACAGCAGTACCACTTGCTGACCGACCCCGTCCTGTGGCCAACAGAGACAGCTCTAATGGCGAAGCTCAACGGCAATCTACAAGAGCTGGAGAAAACGGCGCTATTCATTTCAAGAGCGGGACTGACCTTGTAGACCAAGGCGTCCGCAAAGAAGAAGAAACATGACCGATCATCAAGTAAAAAGTACTTTATTTAGTTCACTAACAGAGTGTCTTGTCTTTCTAGGGCAAGCATCATCGAATGCGTCCAATGTTCGCTTACTTGTGCGTGTACTGAGAAACCTTAAAAGAGGTGGCGGTCAGGTTTAACATTCACTCGACTGCCGAAGGTGATAAGCCGGGGGGGGGGGGGGGGAGAGGGGGTGGTAATCCTCCTTGGTGAATGAGCGAGGACCCATCAAATACAACCCCCCCCCCCCCCCCCCCCCCCCCCCCCCGGGGGAGGACATCACTGGAGGAAGATGGACAGCCATCATGGCAAGTTCAGGTGAGGCGCCTGTGGGATTTGAACCCACTTCGTCCGACAGCCAGTTCGGTGGTCAACCACTGAACCAAACTAAGCACCACTTGGAAGTCTGTGCTTATGACTACTCTGTCTCTGTCCCTGTCGTCTCTCTGCCTCGCGAGCTCGTGTATGAGAGAGAGAGGAGAGAGAGAGAGAGAGAGAGAGAGAGAGAGAGAGAGAGAGAGAGAGAGAGAGGAGAGAGAGAGAGAGAGAGAGAGGGGGAGAGAGAGAGAGAGAGAGAGAGAGAGAGGAGAGAGAGAGAGAGAGAGAGATTATGTGAGTACAATCTTACTGCTTTCGGTCATTAAGTGTGTATAGATCAATGGGTATTTAGTGTGTGTGTGTGTGTGTGGTGCTCTGTTAATCTGGGGTCAGAACAGGTTAACATCGAACAAGATGCAAAGCATATAAACG
>CM031598.1:4055865-4068365 GCA_018398815.1 Conus ventricosus
GTGGACCTGGTGTGTGTATTGAAAGTGAGCTTATTGCCTAACGTTGTGCCCGGATATTTGTATTCCTCTACCCATTCCACTTTTTCTCCATCAATATAAAGATCCGGCACGTAATTTTTCGCTTTCCTAAAATCTATTATCATCTCCTTTGGTTTTTTTTTTGACGTTAAGCTCAAGATAATTTTCTTTACACCAGATGCTGAAACGCTCAACTTCATCAAAATATGTTATATCAGAATTGGAGAGGTCTTCAAAGGCTGTATCATCTGAATATATTTATAACTGGTGTTTCTTCTGTACCAATGCAGTTGTTGGTGTACAGAGTAAAGAGGACAGGAGAAAGAACGGTACCTTGAGGGGAACCTGTGGAACAAAAGAGGACAGGTGACATGACAGATTCATAGCGCACTGACTGGGATCTGGAGATGAGGAAATCTGTGATCCACAGGATAAGCCTGGGTCTGACATTTAAGGATAAAAGTTTGTGCGCTAAAAGATGAGGCTGGATGGTGTTAAAAGCTGATGAAAAATCAATAAAAAGAATACGAACAAAAGAATCTGTTTTCTCCAGGTGAGTGTAAGCGTTGTGTAAAAGTGTGAGAGTGGCATCGTCTGTGCATCTGTTGCGCTTGTATGCAAACTGATAAGGATCTTGATGACCTACCGTATCAGTGAGAAGGTGACTGAGTATTGCTCTTTCGAACACTTCATCACAATGGATGTTAGAGCGACTGGGCGGTAGTCATTGAGGGAAGATGGTTTAGACTTTTTTGGTATAGGACAGATCACTGAGGCTTTCCAGAGAGAGGGGACAGTTGAAGTTTTAATAGACCAATTGAACAGTCTAGTGAAGACATGACAGAGTTGAGATCCACAGTTCTTGAGTAATACACTACTAATATTGTCTGGTCCAGGCGCCTTTCGGATATTTAATCTTTTAAACATTGAAAGTATGTTTCTGTCTGTCTCTGTCTTTGTCTCTGTCTCCCTGTCTCTGTCTCCACTGCTATCATGATCGTTTCCATGTTGTAAAACTAAAGACTCGTGACACTGCAGCCTTAAGAATAATTTCCTGTTGTATTATAACGCCCTTTCATTTGTCCTTAAATGAATAAATCATTTGAATCTGTCTCTGTCCGACTGCCTGTCTGTCTGTCTGTCTGGCCTATCTGTCTGTCTGGTCTATCTGTCTGTCTCTCTTTCTTTCTCAAACACACACACACACACAAACACACACACACACACACACACACACACACACAACACACACACACACACACACACACACACACACACACACACACACGCATACACATCCGCACGCGCCGTTCGCGTATTTGGATGCGTGTGTGCTTGTTTGTGGGTGTATCTGCATGTGTGTGTGTGTGTGTATGTGTGTGTGTGTGTGTGTGTTGTGTGTGTGTGTGTGTGTGTGTGTGTGTGTGTGTGTGTGTGTGAAAAGAAAGAGAGAGAGACAGACAAACAAACAGACAGATAGACAGGCAGTTTGCTTCTTTGTTTGTTCGTTTCTTCCTTCTTTCTTTCTTTCTTTCTTTCTTTCTTTCTTTCTTTCTTTTCTTTCTTTCTTTCTTTCTTTCTTCTTTCTTTCTTTCTTTCTTCTTTCTTTCTTTTCTTTCTTTCTTTTCTTTCTTTCTTTCTTTCTTTCTTTTCTTCCTTTCTTTCTTTCTTTCTTTTCCCTTTCTTCTCTTTCTTTTTTCTTTCTTTCTTTCTTTCTTTCTTCCCTTCTTTCCTTCTTTCTTTTCCCTTTCTTTCTTTCTTTCTTTCTTTCTTTCTTTCTTTCTTCCCTTCTTTCCTTCTTTCTTTTCCCTTTCTTTCTTTCTTTCTTTCTTTCTTTCTTTCTTTCTTCCCTTCTTTCCTTCTTTCTTTTCCCTTTCTTTCTTTCTTTCTTTCTTTCTTTCTTTCTTTCTTCCTTCTTTCCTTCTTTCTTTTCCCTTTCTTTCTTTCGCAATAATCAGCTGACATAATGCAAACTGCAACACTTTCACAACAGTCATAATCACCCCAAACAAAAGTAACAAGATGCGAGCACCCCAACACGGCAAACTATGCAGCTATTTGTTGCTCTCAAAAGGTTGGAGGAAAACACAGCGCCATTAGATCAATACCGCATCTGTGACAATTGTATTTATACATCACGTCACCTTTGGCTTTATACACGTAGAGCTTCTTTCATAAAATTTGGTTTTTATGTCTCGGTGGATTACCTTTCCCACCAGATCGAAAGCTAATGCCATTTTGGTATCCATATTTGTGTTGTGGTGTGTGGTGTGTGTGTGTGTGTGTGTGTGTGTGTGTGTGTGTGTGTGTGTGTGTGTGTGTGTGTGTGTGAATGTCAGTGTGTGTGTTTGTGTGTGTATGTGTGTTTAAGTGTGTGTTGTGTGTGTGTGTGTGTGTGTGTGTGTGTGTGTGTGTGTGTGTGTGTGTGTGTGTGTGTGTGTGTGCATGTGTTGTGTGTGTGTGTGTGTGTGTGTGTGTGTGTGTGTGTGTGCGTGTGCGTGTGTGTGCATTCCTGGCTAGTTACCAGAGAACATCTCACAATGTCAATGAAAAGTCAATACCAAACCTACTCAACATCGTTCATTAGTCTTCACTCTTTTTATGACCTTCCCCCACAAACATTCTTCTCTCCATCCGTTCATGAAGCGTACTTCTTCACCGAGCCATCATAAATAAACCACAGGGAGTCTGGTTTAGGATTACGTGTTAATTGCAGCGACTACACGGCAGACTTGCCCGGAACGCTGACGTGTTGGCAGTAGTAGATCATCGGTGCCAGAGGTAATCATTACCATCATCTCATGCCTCATGCTATGAGCGACAGCTAGTGACATTTCCATTCCGCACAGTCGAAGCGCACGTGGAACCCGTCGTCGAGCGAACAGCACAGTGGAGCTGAGGCCATAAAGATTGATTTGTCAACTGGAAGGAAAAGGGAGAGGGTGGAAGAGTTGGAGGCGGGGCTGGAAGGGAAGGGACGGGGGAGGGGGAGGGGGAGGGAGGCTTGAGGTTTCACACAACATCACATGAGATTGTGAACGAGGCTGATAAGTGGCAGCCTGTTTACTGCCAAGGAAGATGTTGGCTTTCATATTCTTTTTTTTCTCTCTTTTCTTTTTCTGTTCTTTCTACTGGTGATATGGGGTCGGTCTGCATTTTTCATGGAGAGAAAATTTGCATGGAATGACTTTGAAAACGAACATGAACACAATACCATGAGAATGACATGAAGTAAAAGAATGTATTATTCTAGCCCTGATTTAAAGCCCCCCAGCTAGAGTTATGCAGGGATTTGGTCGTGATGAACGTATGCTGGAAAAAGGAGGGGATGACATTTGGAGGAGGGGGGGGGGGGGGGGTGAAATTGAACCCCAACATGCTCTTTAAAAGATTGCCAGTCTGTTCTATCTCTCTCTCTCTCTCTCTCTCTCTCTCTCTCTCTCTCTCTCTCTCCTCTCTCTCTCTCTGCATGTGTGTGCGTGCGTGAGTGCGTGCGTGCGTGCGTGCGTGTGTGCGTGTGTGCGTGGTGTGTGTGTGTGTGGTGTGTGTGTGTGTGTGTGTGTGTGTGTGTGTGTGTGTGTTGAGAATTGAAAACAAAGGTACATGCGTCGTACTGACGTGCAAAGAGTCATCTGAGCAGAGGCAAAACAATGGGGAAAGCAGAGAAAGAAAGAATGAGAGACAGAGAAGAAAGAATAACAAAGTCGGGTTGAATTCAGCTAAGCTATTCAAAACAATCTATGTCGGTCGTAACGTCTCTATTATAGAATCTCTCTCTCTCTCTCTCTCTCTCCTCTCTCTCTCTCTCTCTCTCTCTCTCTCTCTCTCTCTCTCTCTCTCTCTCAGACACGATCAATTTACATGATAAGCCTTTTCCTGTTCATTAGAACCCATTTCAAACAATTTCACAAAATGCCATCAAATAAACAAACAAATACCTTCAATCCCCTCAATGTGCCATTTTCAGATCGTCTGGAACAAACACTTAATAGTCGAGGTAACTTGCTAGACGGATTCGATTTCAAACGAATGGGAACAACACTAAAATTGCATGGAAAATACAAACGATTTTATCTGATTTCAAAAGAAATGTTTAGACAACAGAAGATTGGCTGTTTTCAAAATGCGCAGTTAACGTTAAATGGCTTTCGCTTTTTTCTCTCCATCCCTATCCCCCCCCCCCCCCCCCCCCCCCCCACCTCTCCCCTCTCCCACTCCCCCCATTCCACCAATTCCTTCCGCCCTCCATGTCACCTCGCCGCCTAAACAGCTTCCAGACGCGTGCAATAAAATGTACAAGCGAGGGGGAGAAAAAGGAAACCAAATCTCTTTAATGACGGAGGAGCAGATTCTTGCTGTTAAAGCGGCAGTAAGTATTGGAAGTGAGCGCATCAACACGCTCACATTACTTCTTTTATCTTCATAATGAGACAGGGTACAAATGGAAAGACTTGCTTTCTTCATCTCCATTGTTCTTTCTTTCTTCCTGTCTTGTCTTCTGCCTCGTCATCGTCATCTCCTCCTCCTCCTCCTCCTGCTCCTCCCCCTCCTCCTCTTTCTCCTCCTCTCCTCCTCCTCCTTCTTCTTCTTCTTCTTCTTCTTCTTCTTCTTCTTCTTCTTCTTCTTCTTCTCTCTCCTCATCTCCGATTTTCTTCTTCTTCTTCTTCTTCTTCTTCTTTTCTTCTTCTTCTTCTTCTTCTTCTTCTCCTTCTCCTGCTCCTTCTCCTCCTCTCCGATTTCTTCTTCTTCTTCTTCTTCTTCTTCTTCTTCTTCTTCTTCTTCTTCTTTCTTCTTCTTCTCCTCCTCCTCCTTCTTCTCCTCCTCCTCCTCCTCTTCTTCTTCTTCTTCTTCTTCTTCTTCTCTTCTTCTTCTTCTTCTTCTTCTTCTTCTTTATACCATTATTATCATTATCATAATTATTATTATCATTATTATTATTATTATTATTATTATTATTATTATTATTATTATTATTATTATTATTGTCATCATATATTATTATTATTATTATTATTATTATTATTATTATTATTATTACTGTTAATGAGAGTACTTATATAGCGCCTGTGCTCAGTTTGAAACCAAGCTCTCTGTGCATTAAACAGTTCATACTTCAGGTACACAACGGCTGCCTACCTGGGTAGAGCTGACTGCAGAGCTGCCTGCTGGCTTGTAATTCAGTCGTGTCCCGAGTCTTCAGGCTCTAAGTCAATCAGATTTTCTTTCGTGTTTTTATTCTTTTGGCGCATGCTTTGTACATTCATGTCATCCATTACTAACGGCCTAACTGGCCTTCTCTTCCGAAAGTTGGTGATGGGATTTTACGTGTGTTCAAGATCTCCATGTAGAGTTTCATTTGAAGGATTATGTTGGTGTATCATACTGTCTAACAAAGTTACACTTTTAAGCCCTCTTATCATGAACTGTCTTCACACTGGTTACAATTGTGTGTAAGAATCTGAAAACTGGATGTTGATGAACTACTTTCTCCACTGCAAAGCTACAGTTTGCACAGTTTATGAAGTATGAGACGCATTGAAGGAATCATTTTGCCGACTTCCGCTTGGAGGTATCGGTAAAATGAGGATTTGGCAAACTCCAAATGAAAAAATAACTTGTGGCTTGGAATGATCATGGTCTGCCGTCCATTGCCGTGCTAAAGAAACACAGTTAAAGTACAACATTTCGTTGATTGACAGCGGCAGAACATTTATTTATTTATATATTCATTTTTATTATTACTTTTTTTGTGTGGTCAGCTGTACAGCCTCATAGCTGCAGACTGCCAACCAATTTTCTCAGAATTTGTTCGGTTGGGTCATGGCCAGCAGAAGAGAAGACATGCAGGATCCACTCGGCATACCATTTGTTGAAGAGAAGACATGCAGGATCCACTCGGCATACCATTTGTTGAAGAGAAGACATGCAGGATCCACTCGGCATACCATTTGTTGAAGAGAAGACATGCAGGATCCACTCGGCATACCATTTGTTGAAGAGAAGACATGCAGGATCCACTCGGCATACCATTTGTTGAAGAGAAGACATGCAGGATCCACTCGGCATACCATTTGTTGAAGAGAAGACATGCAGGATCCACTCGGCATACCATTTGTTGATTAGGATCTAATATGTGTCTCGTTTTACATGTGTTAGATTTCGAATGAAGTTAGTTTACTAACTGACATATTTAAGCATTTCGTGATCATTCTGGAGGTCCCTTTGGTTGTCTCAAATTAGGGTGGTCTGGGGGAATTGGAGGGTGGAAGTCCAACTACACAAACCCTTCTTAAACTTCGCTGAGCGAAACCTTCATGCGTTAAACTTCACATTGTTTCATAAAGCAGCAAATAGTTTTTTATCATCATTCTCCACTTTACTTGGTTCGTTGCCTTCAGACGAGGTTCTCCCTACCAACTAGCCAAAAATCACCTAGTATGGTCGACAATACCCGATATCCCATCAACTTCCATAGCCTTCTATAGTGCGTATCTACAGAACGTCACATGGGACACTCATATTAATTAGAGTAAACGGATCGGTCAAATGGTTTTCCAAACAACAAGCTTACGTGGTTGACAGATGCAATGTAATAGAATATTGTCTAAAAAGCGTGTATGTTCCCCCCCCCCCCCCCCTCCCCTTCCTTTCCGCTCCCCTCGCCGCCCTCCGTGTCCTGACAGTGTCAAGGTCGCGGGGAGAATGGGGTGGTGGAGGAAGGAGAGCAGAGGGGACGGGGAGGGAGGCTGACGATGGGAGGGATGAAGAGGAGTGTCGGAATGGACGGGGAGGAGGCTGACGATGGGAGGGATGAAGAGGAGTGTCGGAATGGACGGGGAGGGAGGCTGACGATGGGAGGGATGAAGAGGAGTGTCGGAATGGACGGGGAGGGAGGCTGACGATGGGAAGGATGAAGAGGAGTGTCGGAATGGACGGGGAGGGAGGCTGACGATGGGAGGGATGAAGAGGAGTGTCGGAATGGACGGGGAGGGAGGCTGACGATGGGAGGGATGAAGAGGAGTGTCGGAATGGACGGGGAGGGAGGCTGACGATGGGAGGGATGAAGAGGAGTGTCGGAATGGACGGGGAGGGAGGCTGACGATGGGAGGGATGAAGAGGAGTGTCGGAATGGACGGGGAGGGAGGCTGACGATGGGAGGGATGAAGAGGAGTGTCGGAATGGACGGGGAGGGAGGCTGACGATGGGAGGGATGAAGAGGAGTGTCGGAATGGACGGGGAGGGAGGCTGACGATGGGAGGGATGAAGAGGAGTGTCGGAATGGACGGGGAGGGAGGCTGACGATGGGAGGGATGAAGAGGAGTGTCGGAATGGACGGGGAGGGAGGCTGCCGATGGGAGGGATGAAGAGGAGTGTCGGAATGGACGGGGAGGGAGGCTGACGATGGGAGGGATGAAGAGGAGTGTCGGAATGGACGGGGAGGGAGGCTGACGATGGGAGGGATGAAGAGGAGTGTCGGAATGGACGGGGAGGGAGGCTGACGATGGGAGGGATGAAGAGGAGTGTCGGAATGGTTGATCTAGATCTTTAAGCTTGGTCAAAACAAATCCTGTCAATATGACCTACATCGGGGACGTATATCTTCCTGTACTTTCAGTTTACTAGTGATGGCAGTGATAGTGACGTTTTTTTCCCCAAACCGAAGATTTTTCATAAATTTGTAACACAGGGGTCGGCCGCCGACTTAGTCGGCAGTTTGCATTCAGAGGAAACATACAGTGGGGTGGTTTGCAGCCAGAGAAATAGGAGGAAACCATTGGTGGGGTGGTTTGCAGCCAGAGGAAACCATTGGCGGGGTGGTTTGCAGCCAGAGAAATAGGAGGAAACCATTCGGTGGGGTGGTTTGCAGCCAGAGGAAACCATTGGTGGGGTGGTTTGCAGTCGAAATACTTGACAGGTACATCATAGTTTTACTTTTCTTTCCACAAACCACACACCTTTCACAAGACATTGAGCATGTATGACTTTTTTTTAATGGTTGCTGTTGCTTATAACGTCATAGAATATTTTTGTGTTAGAACCAGGAAATGTTTTTAGAAGCACGAACATTCATCTTTTACCGGGAAATCAGTCGAAATATTCTAAAACTGCGATGATAATCTTACTTGAATGGACTCATGTCAAACTTCTGCTGTGAACTAGGTTTCACTCCTGTAGTCCTCGGCCTTGGCTTTGGTTGTAATTGGTGAGACAACGGAATTGTGTGTGTGTGTGTGTGTGTGTGTGTGTGTGTGTGTGTGTGTGGAAGGAATTCTGTTTTACGTCTCGTCACACATATAGGTGATTGCAGACGTCTAAATAACATATTGTTTACAATTTTAGACTATTATCATAAAAGAAAAGAGGACGATGTGGTTACATGGAACAAAAATAAAGGATAGATGAATTGCGGACAGTAACTATGAAAAATTAGATAAAAATAACTAAAATAATCTACTTACGATTATGATTATAAAATGTTCCTTAATGGACTTCCCAAAGGTTACTCGTTAATTTAACAAGAGAAACAACTGGCAACGAATCTAAAAAGTCAAACACATTAACATGCCCAGTGTCAGCACTTGGTATAAACACCATTCAAAAAGGGTTTCGTTAGTTCACAATCAAAAATCACATGTTGAACTGAAAGATCCCCACGACATACGCACTAACAGTCTGGCAATACTTGGTTCGTAGGGAATTACATAAAAGTCTAAACGCAGGCTAGAAACCGGTCGCTAATCGACACAAAGTTTGACAGAGTTTGCTGACGAGGTTTTGATGAGGAACTGTATTGACTCCAGAAATCCCTCTCGATTATATGACTAATTTCCTTGTATGATAAAGGACAATCAACCTTAATACTACCAAATATATTCTTTGCTCCCCTTTTTGCTGCTCTATCTGCTTGATCATTAAAAACGAAGGAGGTGTGCGATGGAACCCAAGAAAATACAACATTAGTACCTTCATGTAAAGACAGTGCAACATGTACTTAATCTCAAATAATAATTCCTCTCTTTGTGTATTTTCAAAACAATACAAACTTTTTAATACTGACTGTGAATCAACACAAAACAGGATATTAAATATTGAGACTGGCAAGGAAATTAAATAATTTAATGCCATCAGGACGCAACAGTTCAGCTGTAAATATGGAATGACCCTTACCTAAATAATATGATTTTTCAGCTTTGAAATCTGAATTACAAAGCAGATCCCGCACTACCATCATCAGAAACTGAGCCGTCAGTGTATACTTTCAAATAGTTAGTAAACTTTTCTTCCATGTCAATTTTGATAGATGCTGCTAACACATGCGCGAAATCGCTTTATTTAGATCAGAAGAAAAAATGTTAACTGTTACTTCCGGTTAGTTCCCAAGGGGGTACCGGCGGAACCAGCACGCGAGGCGCTACCTCATGTGGGTCAATCTTTGATGAATTAAAAACGTCTGAAACATATGAACGAAGCGTCTCTAAATTTGAATTTTTCTGTGCATTTTTCGAAAATCAATGTCGGATCGTGTATTTAACTCTTCAAGGTCGTCCACCGCAATCCGTCTCACTACATATTTTACAGAACTTATTTTCCTTTCTTCATCAAGTGGCAAAAGGCCTGCTATCTTATAAGCTTCAGAGGACTTAGTGTGCACAGGTACACCCAGGGCCAACTTTACAGCTTTACTGTCAATTCTTTGAAGTTTCTTTAAATGCGATCGCGAAGCAGAAAAGAATACTTCCTGTCCGTAAGTCAATCTCGATCGTACAAGACTGGTTTGCTAAATGCACAAAACTTTAGGATCCTGTCCCATGGAGAATGACTGACAATTTTTAGAAAATTCAAACTTTTAACTGCTTTAGTAACAATTGAGTCAATATGTTTTTTCCAGTTTAGTTTTGGTGTAAGTAGGACACCTAAAAATTTTACTTCAAGTTTATAAAAAATTTCCCGTCCTCCCAGAAAGAATATAGGCCAGGTTACTTGGGTTATATCCATTGTTTAAAGAGAACCAAATGTGTCTTTTCAACAGAGAATTGAAAGCCATTCAAATGCATATAACTATTTAATTTATCCAGCTCGTGCTGAAAAGAGCTTCTGAATATAATTTATGTGACGTAAATTTGTTCTTTTCTTTAAAGATACATTAATCCATATTGCAATGTCATCAGCATATTGAGCTACCTTGGTATATGATGAAAAACATGTATATAAGTCATATAGCATTACATTGAATAACAATGGGGAGATTATAGAACCTTGTGGAATTCCATATTTATAGATCTTGAGGATGATAAAGTACACACCAACTCTGGTCATTATGTGTCTCCCACTAAAAATGATTTCACATAATTGTAGGCGTGACCAGAAAGACCAATTTGTTTTAATTTTATATAATAATCGGCTGTGCCACACTCTATCGTAAGCTTTAGTAAGATCAAAGAAGGAAGCAAGGACACTTTTACGTTTAGCAAACTGTTTCTTAATTTGAGTATTAGTCGTGTCAGGTGATCAATTGTACTTCGTCCTTTCTAAATCCAGATTGATGTGAAGAAAATACATCATTTTTATCACAGTAATAGGCCATTCTAAAATTTATTATTTTTTCCATGACTTTTCCAGTATGAGACGTGACTGAAATGGGTCTATAGCTAGACGTCTCAGACCGAGGCTTGCCCTGCTTTAGAATAGGAGTCACAATAGACGTCTTCCATATATCGGGAATTTGTCCACATTCCCAACATTTGTTAAATAATTTATGTAAAATTGACTATCCAGTTCTCTGGTAAATGGTTTAACATAGTGTAAGAAATCCCATCCAAACCAACCGAAACCTTTTATTTCCCAACAGACGGACAGCATTCCTGACTTCCGTAAAGATATTGATACATTTATAGTACTATTGTGTTTGGTACAGGATCTCTATAGTTATCAGTATTTTTTTCTTCAATCTAAACGACTTTTGCTCATTAGGCAAACATTCCATACAACATGTTTTAACGTACATAGATGCAAAATTCCTCAGCCTTTTCTTTGGGAGATAGAAATTCTTTACTTGTTGTTTTGATTGGGTAATCTTGGAGTTTAATGCCCGATTTCATTTCTTTCACCTTATCCCACACCTTTTTCAAGTCTTTACAGTCAGATACTTCATTTAGACAGAACTGTGACCAGTATTGTCTTTTTGCTTGCGCTGTAACTCTGTTTGCTTTTATTTTTGTACTGCACATTTCTTTATGAGCTGCATCTTTTATCTCTTGCACAGGAACTTTTCTAACTTTTAGCCAATTAAGATAAGCTAATGTTTTTGCTTTAACGGCCTCCTCGCAAGCCTGATTCACCAGACATTCCCTGAGAATGTTTCACACCTTTTTGGTCGTTTTTTGGGAATAGCTAAAGCAGCAGCCTCAAGAACTGCTTTCTGAAAGTTATCAAAAAAGATGTTAACATCCTCACAAATAACTTCACTGTCAGTCTTCTCAGTGAGGTAATTTTGAAAAGTTTCCCAATCTGCCTTTATGTAATTAAATTTGGGTATAACATCTACACCACTAACTTCAGATCCAACGGATTCTTTAAAAGATAAAAGTATTGGCACATGGTCACTACCTAGTGGGTCATTGGCTGTATCCCATTTTGCTGTTAATGCTAAAGCAGTGAAACAAAGGTAAGATCAAGCGCCGATGCTCTATGATGAATATGTCTGGGATGCGCTAGTTCTCCCGTCGTTAAGCAAAACTAAAGATGAATCCACAACAGTTTCCAGAAAATCAGGGTGAGAAACTATTTGACAACCTGTATCCCAGAAAGGAGCATAGAATTGAAATCGCCACCAATGATCCACTTTTCTTTAGAACAGTTTAGAGAACGTAACCAATTAGTATTTTGCCCATCAGGGCCCTTAGGGTAATAAACCGATGCAAATGTAAAATTTGATTGTCTGAAACTTTCAGTTTTATAAAGGATGCCGACACATTAACCGTATCTTTTGTAAAAGAAAGAGACTAACGTATGTGTAATCTAAACCACATTGTACATAGATAGCTGTACTCACTTTATCTGATTCTTTGCATATATGATAAACCGGGGATAGTAATAACCTTGTAACTTTGGCAACTTCTGTTGAGTGACATTAGGGACTGAAGGAGAAGTACATGATGAAATTTACTAGAAAGATGCATACACAAATTATCAATATTAGTTGACAAGGAAACGTGCGTTCCATTGTAGAACCGACAAATTATCACATGTGGTTGTTCTTTTTCTTCCTGGTCATATGTTAACTTAATTTAATGGTGGATAAGTATCATATAGGTGACGCAGTACAATAAACAGATCAAAACTGCTAAAAGCAGGCGTTACCCAGAGAACTGGGGGTGGGGTGGGGGTGTGGGGTGGGGGTGATGCTTTGGAGATTTGTTTTCCATGGGGCTGATCATGGATAGGTAACTGACTATCTTGAACTCTTGTATGTAGATTTGGGG
>CM031598.1:4090865-4095377 GCA_018398815.1 Conus ventricosus
GAGACCCGACATTCCCGTTAACATGACACAAACAGTCCCTGCTATTCCATACGACCAGTTTTGAGATTGATGGCATACTACACTGAATTCTCGCCAAATTTACCAGCGCCCCATTTTCCGTGTTGAGAACACAATATGTGTGAGTATGCGCGCGTGCGCGTGCGCGTGTGTGTGTGTGTGTGTGTGTGTGGTGTGTGTGTGTGTTCGTGCGTGCGTGATCGTGTATATGTGCACGTGCGTGTGTGTATGAATATTGCAGTTGCTGGACTTGAATGGAGCCCATCATTCTTTTGCAGACTCCTCCTTCGATTTTTTGCTGGATTTGTACTGACGCTTTTTTTTTTTTTTTTTTTTTTTTTTAATTGCGTAGCGTGTCATAAGTGACGTGTGCGTGCATATACTTTTTCTCCTAATTACAAGTAAAAGTGTTCTTTTGTATTTTAGGGTATTCTAAATTACTGTTGTTGCGTTGGTTGAACAAAGGCCCGTTTTCTACAGGGTTTTTTTTTTTGTTGTGTTTTTTTGGTTTTTTTTTTCTTCAATTATATACAAAATTTTTAATTGTTTTTTTTTTTTCTCCTTTCAGGGAGCAGGAAAAAAACATTTTTTTTGGCGGACAGCCTATCCATATCTGACAAGGGTTTCACGCTTTCTGTTGTGTTCATGGTTGATCATAATTTTATATTGTTACCACTATAGTTTTCCTTTTTTTTCCCCTTTTTTTTGTGAATATCTTTTTCACCGGCAATTTCTGCACTTACAACTACATGATCTGATGTATTAACCGCCTTTGATTTGCGATCGTAAGAACTGCGTGTAATGCACCTTTTTGTTAGTATACGCAGTGCACTTAAATAGTAATCATGTCATCTACTTTAGATACATGGCCTTCAAAAGAGGGACTTCGCATCGGTTATTTAAATATAAACAGTGCCAGAAAACAAGACAGATGAAATCGCTGCAATACTTCACAACAATGGTAATAGCTTTCATGTGTTTTGTATTGCAGAGTCTTGGCTAACCGATATGATTCCAGATTCTGATATGTGCATGCCAAATTATGATGCAATCCGATTAGACCCAAAAGCACCTAGAACAACAGGTTTACTTCTTTACCTTGCTAAATCATTAACCTTCAAAAGAAAAGAGTATCTTGAAAAATTACAACGTAGAATCCGTCTGGATAGAATTAAATCTTAAACACTGTAAGCCAGTAATGGTAGGATTCCTATACAGAAACCCAGCAGAAACCACTGATTGGTTCGATAGGTTTAATTTAATGATGGATGCCGCAATACTGGAATCAAAGGAAATTATTCTTTTTGGAGACTTTAACATAGACTTAACTGTGCCTGGGAATAAATGGAGTCATACTTATGCAATGTATGGGTTGGAGCAAATAATCGATCGTCCTACTCGAATCACTGAACAAACGGAAACTCTTATTGATCACATTTACGTCAACACTAAAGATAACATAGTGGAAAATGTGTTCTGTACAGACAGGCTGTAGCGACCATTGTTCAGTTTGTCTAACATGGTCAAAGAAAGGTGTCAAAATTCCTAAGTCTGGACATAAGGAAATTTTTTATAGACGCTTCACGCATTTTGATAAAAATGCCTTCCTAAATGATTTGCTTCACTCTGAATTAGATTACATTTATCAGATTAGGAACCCTGACGATGCTGTGAACTTTTGGATCAGTACATTCAATTCAGTATATGATAAACACGCGCCGTTTGTAAGAAAAAGAGTGAAACATGTCATTAAACCCCCATGGTTAACAAAGAAGATAGACAATGAGATATACAAAAGAGAGCTTATCCTCAAGTCAAAGGATAAAGTGTCGTTCAGAAAACAAAGGAATAAAGTAAATTCCATGAAGAGAAAAGCAAAGAAACAATATTTTCAAAATTTAGTCTCGTCTTCTCAAAATTCAAACTTAATTTGGAAAGCTATCAATCTCTTGACTAACAATAATTCAAGAATGCAAAATCCAATAAAAGAAATATCACCAGAAGACTTCAACTTTCATTTTGCAAATATAACTAAGGATGTTATTGTAAATGATAAAACAAAGTACAATGATCTATGTATGTTAGAAAAATACTGTCGATGTAAAAATATTTCTTCGTGTTTTTGACATACCACCATTGTCATTACATGAAGTATTTGATTATTTAACACACTTAAAACAGTCAGGGACAAGGGACTTAGATGGAATTGATGGCAAGATACTAAAAATCGCTTCATTGACCATTGCTGAGACACTCACTTACGTTTTATAATTTGTGTATTGATAAAAGCCACTTTCCCTTAAGATTTAAACAAGCAAAAGTTATACCTTTATATAAAAAGGTGAGCCCACCAATCTCTCAAACTATAGACCTATCTCAATATTATCCCTGTTGTCTAAACCACTCGAAAAACATGTTCAAACACACCTATATTCTCATCTTAAATATTACGATCTGATTCATGAAAATCAATCAGGTTTTCGAGAAAATCACTCTTGTCACACTGCTCTTGTACAACTTATCGATAGATGTCTTACGAATATTAACAATAATGACCTTACTGGAATTCTTTTTGTAGATTTTGCAAAAGCGTTTGACGTTATAAACCACTCCCTTCTAATAAAAAAGCTTATGTGTTACAAAGTATCGAATACAGCCTTAAAATTCTTTACCTCGTTTCTCACTGATCGTCAACAGCTTGTTGAAATCAACTCCAAAAGGTCAAAGTTACTCCCTTTACAATTTGGTGACCCTCAGGGGTCAGTATTGGGACCCCTACTCTTTTCTATTTATATAAATGACTTACCCCTGTTTATAGAATGTTGTTGTGAAATGTTTGCTGATGATACCTCATTACAATCTCACAGTAGTAACCCTACTGAACTGGTAAATAACCTGCAGAAAAATATCAACAAGCTAATTACATGGACAGAAATGAATCATATGTCCCTCAATGCTAGTAAAACCAAATGCATGTATGTCACTACACGCCAGAAACGACAGAAAATGACATCCTCATTTGCGCCATTACATGCCCAAGGACAAAAGATTGAAGAGGTTACATCGCATAAAGTTTTAGGTGTTATCATTGACAACGATTTATCTTGGTCTTACCACATTGCGGATCTTGGAAAACGTATTTCTAAGAGAATATATCAACTTTCAAAGATAAAATTTTTTCTAAATCTTCACTCCAGAAAGATATTCTTTCATGCGCACATTCTTTCTCTTATCAATTATGCATCCACGTTATGGGATAATGCCAGTGAAACTAATCTGAAACTAGTAAGTCGTCTGCATAAAAGGGCCATTAAATTAATTCAGTTGAAATCCAATACCTTGACAAAGAGTGATTACAAAACTTTAAATATTCTTCCATTTAAAGACAGACTCTACTTCAACAAATGCTTGAGCATGTACAATGTAGTGAATGGATCAGCCCCGAAGATAATCTTTGAGAGCTTTGTCTTCAATAGTTACAGACATACACATAAACTGTCTCTTCCCAGACCTCGATGTAATCTTTATAAATCAAGTTTTCTGTACTCTGGAGGGACCGCATGGAATAATTGCCTTCCTCCATAAAATCATGTCACTCAAAATATACATTTAAAAAAGCACTAAAAATGCATTTGATAGAAACTCTGCGCTTCAATTTAAGTCATTTCCATTAATACAATCCCCTTATCCCAGTCTTTCTCTCTCTCTCTCTCTCTCCTCTTCATCTCTCTCTCTCCTCTCTCTCCTTTGTGCTTGAACTTGAAGTTTCAACAATAGTTTTCATGATTGTTTCAGATTTCATATGAGAGTTATGTATTTGCATGAAAGAAATTGTGTGTTTTAAAAATGTTTTTGAGCTTGTGGTTATATGTTAAATTAGTTTCTTTCTTGTTTATGAGGGCAGGATGTAAAAAAGCTGGAAAGCTTATTCTTTAACCCTCAATAAAGATAATTTTGACTTGACTTGACTTGACACACACACACACACACACACACAAACACACACACACGTACATACATACACACTTTGTGTGTGTGTGTGTGTGTGTGTGTGTGTGTGTGTGTGTGTGTGTGTGTGTGTGTGGTGTGTGTGTGGTGTGTGTGAGAGAGAGAGAGAGAGAGAGAGAGAGAAGAGAGAAGAGAGAGAGAGAGAGAGAGAGAGAGAGAGAGAGAGAGATGAAAAAAATGAGTTAGCAGTAACGAAAAGTATTTGGCAGGAGAGAGAGAGAGAGAGAGAGAGAGAGAGAGAGAGAGAGAGAGAGAGAGAGAGAGAGAGAGAGAAGAGAGAGAGAGAGAGAGATAACGGTGGAGGTGGAGGTGTCATTCAAAGTTTGTATAAGCATTTTATGCATGGATTTTTTTTTTTTTGCAGCCATTTTTATTTTAAATATTCGTGCCATCTTATATTTCTCTTGATTTTTTTTCCACATGGGAGCTGCATGTTTAAAAGAAAACAAAGGAACATAATACAATACTCCTTTAAATTCTCTCTCT
>CM031598.1:4102977-4107977 GCA_018398815.1 Conus ventricosus
TTGATTACAGAAAAAAACAGTAAGTCATTCATGTACATTCACTTAATTACTTGCTTACTTCGTTTAATAGATCATCACGGGGAGACAAGCTTATGTAAAAACAATCAAGCTTTTAAAATCGTGTGGAATCTTTTCATCGCGCATTATAGAGATAATAGGGGTTTCTGATGGTGACAATGTTTTAACAAATTGAAACGAAAGTTCGGGGACTGGATGGAGGAGAGATAATAGGGGTTTCTGATGGTGACAATGTTTTAACAAATTGAAACGAAAGTTCGGGGACTGGATGGAGGAGAGATAATAGGGGTTTCTGATGGTGACAATGTTTTAACAAATTGAAACGAAAGTTCGGGGACTGGATGGAGGAGGATGGAGGGTGATATGAGGATGATAAGGGATGGGGGTGATGAGATGGGGCGAGAGGAATGATGGAGGAGGATGGAGGGTGATATGAGGATGATAAGGGATGGGGGTGATGAGATGGGGGGGGGGGGGGGGTGATATGAGGATGATAAGGGATGGGGGTGATGAGATGGGGCGAGAGGAATGATGGAGGAGGATGGAGGGTGATATGAGGATGATAAGGGATGGGGGTGATGAGATGGGGGGGGGGTGATATGAGGATGATAAGGGATGGGGGTGATGAGATGGGGGGGGGGGGTGATATGAGGATGATAAGGGATGGGGGTGATGAGATGGGGGGGGGGGGGTGATATGAGGATGATAAGGGATGGGGGTGATGAGATGGGGCGAGAGGAATGATGGAGGAGGATGGAGGGTGATATGAGGATGATAAGGGATGGGGGTGATGATGAGTGGGGCGGGAGGAATGATGGAGGAGGATGGAGGGTGATATGAGGATGATAAGGGATGGGGGTGATGAGATGGGGGGGAGGAATGATGGAGGAGGATGGAGGGTGATATGAGGATGATAAGGGATGGGGGTGATGAGATGGGGCGAGAGGAATGATGGGAGGAGGATGGAGGGTGATATGAGGATGATAAGGGATGGGGGTGATGAAATGGGGCGAGAGGAATGATGGAGGAGGATGGAGGGTGATATGAGGATGATAAGGGATGGGGGTGATGAGATGGGGCGAGAGGAATGATGGAGGAGGATGGAGGGTGATATGAGGATGATAAGGGATGGGGGTGATGAGATGGGGCGAGAGGAATGATGGAGGAGGATGGAGGGTGATATGAGGATGATTAAGGGATGGGGGTGATGAGATGGGGCGGGAGGAATGATGGAGGAGGATGGAGGGTGATATGAGGATGATAAGGGATGGGGGTGATGAGATGGGGCGAGAGGAATGAGAGGGGGGTAGAGAATCATTGTGAACGGTGTGGAAAGTTAAGGGGGGGGGGGGGGGGAGGAGAGAGAGCGCTTCAGCTTCAGAATCATTTTATTGACAATGACAAAATACAGTCTTCATGTCAAGGGGGCTATCATCAATGCAGCGTCAAGAATTCATGAAACAAAACAAACAAACAAACAAAAATGAATAGTACATTACAAACATAATTCCGGTATTGATCTATCTGGGAATAATAAATTTAACGTCAAACAAAAGATCACCAAACATGGGCCTAAAAGACCAGCTATGACATACGAAGAACCAATAGCACTGTCTCACAGGGAAACAGCAACAGACATTTTTTTCCCTCTGATATCATAACATTCAGCAATATATTTAGCAAACAGACGAAGAATATTTCCATCATCAGACGATAGTAGTTCAATCAAAGTATATGGTCTTTCTGGCATCAAATTAAACAGTTTTGATTTTTTCCTTTTATCTTCATATGCCTTACATTGAAATAAAAAGTGCTCTTCATCTCCTTACTGTTGTCTGGACACAACACACAAACATCATCAACAGAAACTTCATTGCAAAACCATTTCTTATTTGCTTTGAAACCGAGGGTCCGACTTCTAAATTGGCCAATATGCTTCTATGCCATTTATTAGTAACAGATTTCAAAAACATTTCCGGCTGAAGAATACTTTTAAAGGAATAAAACCATGAATACTTGTCACTTTCTTCCATTTTTGAATGCCAATTCTGTTTGTAGCAGGCTATTAAGCGATCCTTAAATTCTGACATAAATGTCCTTTCGTTCCCTACCTCTTTGCTAAGCCACACAATACCAAACCCATTAATAGTTAACACATGTTTTACTTTACTAACCCAGTTGCAGTGTCCACTTTCCATTTGTAATATAGCATATCATATGCTTGTCTACATATCCTTGACGTTGGAAGTTGTGTCAATTTTAACCAATACTTAATAGATTTTGAAAACGTTTGAATAAATAAAGGATATCTTCCAGAATCACCATAAGCCATTGTGTTTGATGAATGCAGTGGAATGTTCATGAATCTTTTAATAGCCATAGTATGCACCTTCTCCATTTCCAAATTTTCTTCTAATCCCCAAACTTCTGCAGCATAAGTCAGCATAGGCGATATTTGCGAGTCAAATAGCTTCCAGAACAAAGAAGGGTCAATGCTATTAAGTCTTTTCATGCATCTTAGAATTTCTACAACCCCCTTCTTACCCTTTCTGCCGATTTCACGCCACCCTGCATTTAAACTTAAACGAGTTGTAAATAGCATCCCCAAATATTTGTAACTATTGGTTACTTTTACTTCTACATCTCCATACCACCACTTTTCATACTGGGATAAATAACCACCCATACGAAAGATATAATATTTGTTTTCTCTAGATTAACACTTAATTGAAGTCTATCTGCTTCATTTTTTAAAACATTTATTTGATTTTGCAAACCAACAACAGTACTAGAGAACAAAATTACATCATCTGCAAACAAAAGCATAAACAGTTCCACAGCACCTGCAATCAACTGTATACCATGTTTGCCTTTATGTGACATTTCTAAAGCTATCTCATTAATAAAGAATGCAAACATTTGAGGGCTCAGTATACAACCTTGCTTCACTCCTCTCGGACAATCGAATAAGTCACTGTACAATCCTTTCTCACGAACACATGCTAAAACTGAATGATATACACCACGAAGAGCATAGTACAATTTTCCTTTAACCCTGTTTTTCTAAGAACTTGCCACAACACATTTCTATTAACAGAATCAAAAGCCTTTTTAAAATCAACAAAAGCAACATACAGTTTAGTATTTTTCTTTAAGCACTTTTGGACTAAAGCATATAATGTGAAAATATGATCAACTGTACTGTACCCTGACCTGAACCCCGCCTGCTCTTCCCCAATTTTCCTCTCCTTTTCAGCCCATTGTGTCAATCTTCTATTCAAAACATGAGTATATACTTTACTAATTATACTTGTGAGAGCTACACCTCTATAATTGTCTGGGTTATTTGGGTCTGCTTTTTTATGAATGGGTACAATAATGGACGTTGACCACGACAAAGGAAACAATCCATGATTAAACAAATGGAGAGAGAGAGAGAGAGAGAGAGAGAGGAGAGAGAGAGAGAGAGAGAGAGAGAGAGAGAGAGAGAGAGAGAGAGAGAGATACAGACAGACAGGCAGACAGACAGACAGACAGACAGACAGGCAGGTAGGGAGGCAGGAAGACAGAGACAGAGCGAGAGCGAGAGAGAGAGAGAGAGAGAGAGAGAGAGAGAGAGAGAGAGAGGCAGACAGACAGACAAGACATACGAGACAGACAGGCAGGCAGACAGACAGACAGTCAGACAGACAGACAGACACGGAGAGGGATAAGATTTGCTTAGCGGGCGGTAGCTTTGAGGTAGCAGACAGCAAGCAGAGCAAATATTGAACGTACAAATCTACTGAGTATTGCAAATACCGACTGCGCAGAAACACACACACACACACACACACACACACACACACACACACACACACTTTTATTGAACGATTTACTTATGCTGGATGTTGTTAAAGGCTTAAAACGGAGCCCAGTTGGCTCATTGATATAATGTTTAGAAATGTTTTGATGTTATTGTTGTTAAGATTTTCATTTTTGAAGGGAAATGGTAGGGAGGTTCAGAGATAGAAAGACGGGAGTTGTTGGGTTTTTGTTTGTTTGTTTGTTTGTTTGTTTGTTTGTTTGTTTTTTTTTTTCTTTTGTTTGTTGTTTCTTTTTTGTTTGTTTTGCTTGTTTGTTTGTTTGTTTGTTTGTTTGTTTTTTTTTTTTTTTTTTTTTTTTTTTTTCGTCTAATATCACAGCATTGAGAAGAACGAACGAACACACACACACACACACCACACACACACACACGCACACACCACACATCTCAATCCACCATGTTGTTTATATAGTCGAGTGGACGCCCCCAACAGAAGAAAGGGCGCAGCCCAACTCTTCAGGACAAAGAAACACGACAATGATGATCACATTAAAGAAAGAAAGAAGAAAGAGAATGAGGATGACGAGGATGATGATGATGATGATGATCATTATCATCATCATCATCATCATGACAATAATCATATTGGTGATTTTGAATTTAAAAAAAAAATAAACAAAGAAAGATTTTAAGTACTGTATCCACCAAACATGAACAATCGGGCACAATAAACAGTACTATGGACAACAAAAATGTTGAACGAGCTATCACTTGTCTTATTACATTCCGCTCAAGATCGGCGTTGAATCAATGATCAACGACGACACGGAATGAGTACTGAATGGCTTCTGAATATACACTCCCCTCTCCTCCCACTCCCCCCCCCCCCCCTCCCATCCCATCCCTCTCTTCTCGCATATCCGCCTCCCCACCCCCTCCCCCTTCCCTAAACCTTGTTGTAATCTAACCTGAATTGTTGCGAGTCTTATTTTGAATGTAATAAGGTCCATTTGATCTTACCCCGAAAACATGCCAATAAAAAAAACAATATCTTCTCTTAGAAAGATGGCTCTCTCTCTCTCTCTCTCTCTCTCTTCTCTCTCTCTCTCTCTCTCTCTCTTCACGCACACATACACACTGTCTGTCTGTCTGTCTGTCTGTGTCTGTCTGTCTGTCT
>CM031598.1:4115477-4117977 GCA_018398815.1 Conus ventricosus
ACGCTGAACAGCATATTCTCTCTCTCTCTCTCTCTCTCTCTCTCTCTCTCTCTCTCTCTCTCTCTCTCTCTCTCTCTCACACCCACAGAGAGAGAGAGAGAGGGGGGGGGGGGGGGAGAGAAGAGAATGGGTACAAACATTTTCTTTTTTCTTTTTTGGCGACGCAGCAAGTTATCTTGTCGAGCCCTCTTTATATTCCTCTGTTGAAGTAATGTTTGTTTCTTCTTCTTCTTCTTCTTTGTTCTTTTTTTGTGTTGTGTTTGATAATGTTCGCCTTTTCCAGAACCAAGATTTACTTAGGCACCTTAGAAGAAAAGTAAGCTAAAAAAAAAAAAAAAAAAAACGTTTCCAATGATAGTTTTGTTTTTATTTCTTTGTTGAGGAATAATAACAACAACAATAATAATAATAATAATAATAATAATAATATAATAATAATAATGAATACTTATATAGCGCCTATTCTCGGCTAGAGACCAAGCTCTAAGCGCTTTACAATCCACACTCGTTTACACAACGGGCTGCCTACCTGGGTAGTGCCGACTGAAGAGCTGCCATTCAGTCGTTTCCCGTGTCATCCAGTCAATATCGTTCAATATCGTTCACTCAATATCCTTACTTCCTTCATTCTTTCCATTTCTCACGCAGGGTGCATGCTATGTGTAACGTGTCATCCATACCAACGGCCAAACTGGCCTTCTCTTCCGAAAGTTGGCGATGGGATTTTACGTGTGTGCAAGATATTATGCGTGCGTCCACACACGGAACCTCGGTTTATGGTCTCATTCGAAGGACTGTATGGGAACTGGAGTCAGAACCAATGTTAACTCCGAGGGGAAAATCCCCTATACCGAAACGGCCCGGCGGAGATTCGAACCCGCGACCCCAGGATCACGAGTCCGGCGCTCTACCAACTGAGCATATTCCGGCCCCCATAACAACAACAACAAAAGTTATGAAACACGCTTATGACATATTTCACTTATCTTTGAAATGAAATTGAATGACACTTTTTTTTTTTTTAACAAGTTCTCATGAACATGATGCCTACACCTGCTGAAATAATTTGTGTTCCCCTTCTAAAGGACCAGTGAAAATTAATAAGCTTCTGCACTCGGTCAAATGACAAAAGCGAGATTTTTCTCCGAGGAATAAAATTCCAAGTATCCTTTACCAGATAACATCAAATAATTTTAAGAGCAAAATGTGTCCCATTTTTAGGGAAAATCATCATCTCATCCCTCGTTTCTAAGGAACACTATTCTTGTCTTTTCTTTTCCTTTCTTTCCTTTTTTTTTTTCCTTTTTTTTTCGATATTCCCTGAGAAAAAAGAATATTCCCGTTGTTGAGAAATTCATAACAAACATCGGATGTTACACTTGACTGAACTAGAAACACACGCGAGGTATAACAATTATTAGCGCTTGCTTTTCGAAGGCCAAATGAATTCTAAAAGCCGTTGATAACTAACAGACCTCTTGCAACAACAAAGCTACTCTCGGAAGTTATTACAGGGAGGCAGCTGAAACAAACTATACTGCAGACCACATCAATAACACAATTTTTTTTAGATCGAATTTCCCATCAATATTTTATACTAATAATAATAATGATAATGATAACAATGATTGTCATTATCATAATTATCCAAATTATTATCATTATTATTATTATTATTATTATTATTATTATTATTATTATTATTATTATTATCATCATCATCATAACAACAACAAATAACAGCAACAACATCAACATCATCATCACTGACATGATGATGATGACGATGATGGTGATGAGGAACCAAAAACGTTGAAATGCAGATAATGATTATGATAATGAAAACAAAGTACGCAGACGATGATGAAGAAAATGACGACGAAGTAACCTTACACTAGATGGAATTAAAACGTTTTAAAAAATCTTATTTTCTTTAAAATGATGATAATACTGAGGATGAAAACAACAACAAAAAAGTAACAACAAGATTGATATAATATAATAATAATAATAATAATAATAATAATAATGATGATGATAATAACGATAATGATAATAGTAATAATAATAATGATAGCAACAATAATGATAATAATAACAACAACAACAATAAGAGCAACTGAACAACAACAACACTTTTTTCTCAGAAATGGAAACGTTTTTGTGAGAATCTTAGAATAAGCAGCGTAGAATGATGACAACGAAAGCTGACGAAAAAGAAACATGCGATGAAGAAGAAGAAGAAGAAGAAGAAGAAGAAGATGATGAAGAAGAAGAAGATGAAGAAGAAGAAGAAGAAGATGAAGTTGAAGATGAAGAGGAAGAAGAAGAAGAAGAAGAAGAAGATGATGATGATGAACGAGAGTTTAACGATGAGGGGAAAAAACGAGAAACTCATCAGAATTAAAGACGCTAATAATGATACTTTGTCTGGATTTCTCGCCGTTTGAAGAAATAATTATATGTCCATCATTCCAGCGACCAAGTGAGAGCAAACAGC
>CM031598.1:4165477-4172977 GCA_018398815.1 Conus ventricosus
GGGGGGGGGGGGGGGGGGGGGGGGGGGCGGTGTCCGGGGTCCCCTTTTGGGTTGCCGGTTTCGGTGAGCCGGGGTTCCGGTTTTTCTTTGCCGGGGCCTTGGGGGTTCCCGGAAAGGGGGAGGGGGGGGGGAGGGAGAAAAGGATAGGGATCATTGTGATCCGCGGCGCGGGGACAGTGGTCAGTCCTCTCCAGGCGGGGCCGGGCGGGGCCCCCTTTAAAAGGGGCGAGTTTTTGAGGTCTACCAAGGGGACACAATGCGGGGGGGGACTCGAGACAACAAAAAAAACCCAAATTTTTACAGCCGAGCTTAAACTCACCCGACAAACCGTCCTCTGCAAGCCCCAAAGGGCCCCACCCAAGGGGAACGGTGCGGGGAATTTTTTGGGGGTGGGTGGGTTTGGGTGGGTGGGTGGTTTTTTTTTTTTTAATAGGGGGAGGTGGGGGGGTGGTTTTGTGGGGGCTGCTCTCTGGTCTTGTCTCTGTCTCTCTCTTCTCCCCTCTCTCCCCTTCTCTCTTTTCCTCTCCCCCGCCCCTCTCTCCCCTCTCTCTCCCCTTTTTATTCTGCCCGCCTCTTCCTGTCTCCTCTTTTCTCCCCCCTCTCTCTCCCCTCTGTCTCTCCCTCTCTCTCCCCCTCTCTCTCTCTCCCCTCTCCCCTCTCTCTCTCTCCTCTCTCTTCAAACATAGAAAAAAAAACACAAACACGCACACGGACCACCCCACACACAAAAAAACACACACACACCCCCACACACACACGCCCCACACAACACACACACCCACAAAACACACAAAACACACACAACACACACAAACAAAAACACACCCCCCCCCCCCACCAAAACACACAGGGCCCCGCACACACACACCCAACACAGCCCAAAATTGTATTTGCAACCCCATTAAAAATTTTAACAAGAACGAAACAGATTGGGAGTTTGGGTCAACCCTATCATGTCCTTTTGGCTCTAGAGTTTTATAATGAAACCTTTAAATTTGGGGTTCACATGCCCCTACGCGCCAAAACTGAAGGGAGTACGTACAAGTTGATAAAAGGGAAACGGATAAAAAAGTGTTTCCCCAAACCTTTCAGTTATTGTGATTTTCCCTTTCGGGAAAAACCCATACGCAGTAAAGCACTATGCGCGCGCCGCGCGCGCGGCCCCCAACAAAACACACACACCACACACACCACACACACACAACACACACACACACACACACACCCACAACACACCCCCCACACAAAAACACACAGAGAGAAGAGAGAGAGAAGAGAGGAGAGAGAAAAACCGCGATTTTTATAACGGGGTTTAGATTTGTGTCTGGATTATCTCCGAGAGAAAATGCAGGGGTTTTTAGTGTATTTGGTTTTATAGTTTTTCCCTAAAAAAAAGCAGCCGTGTACATTGTAATGCTCAATTTAAAAACTCTGGGTTTTTAGTCAAAAAATCTCTTGTGTTAAATAGGGACGGGAAAAATGCGTTTTGTTTATATTTGGGAATTTAGTTCCCGGGTTTGTGAGAAAAAAATTTTTGTAAAAAATTTTATTACAAAAAAAAAAAAAAGAAAAATTCTTCGGAGGAAAAAAAGAGTTTGTCGCTCGAAACCCCTTATCTTTAAATTTATTTTTAAAAAACTTTTATTTAAAAACCATGTTCAACTGTTTACCAAAAAAGAAAATTAATAAAAAAATAAGTTGTCACAAATAAAGTTTGCTTTCGTTCATCCAATTTTTTTTGTGCCCTTTATTTTAAAAAAAAAAATCAGCCGTAAAATGTTCAAAGATACCCCCAAAATTGGGGGGGGGGGTGGGGGGGGGGGGGGGGGGGGGAGCATTCCATTTGTGTTTTTTAACAAATACACGTAAATCTCACATGAAATATCATTTCAAGCATTTTTAAATTTTGAAATGTTTTTTTTGTTTTAACCAGTAGCTTGGGCAGGAAATATGGGGCCAGGTTTGAAAACCCAAAAACCCCCCCTGATAAACACAGGAGAGAGAAAAGAGGGGAAAAAGGAAGAGAGAGAAGAGAGAGAGAGAGAAGAGAGGGGGAGAAGGAGAAAGAGGAAGGAGCAATAGCGTATGGGATTCTCGCGTTTCCCGGGACATTGAGAAAATCAAAATACGACGTTCTTACATATTTTTGAAAAAATACGATCACCCCCAAATTCTAGGTGGGGTACGGCCTAAAGAAACCAAACCCCTCTTCTCTCCCCCTACGTTTTTATCTCTTCTCTCTTCTCTCTCTCTGTGTTTATAAATTTTGTTATTTTTTAGTTTTGCTAATTACTCTAAACCCTTTTTTTCCCAGCGAAAGAGTGGGCTGGTTTAAAAAAAAAGGTAATGTTTGCTTTTTTGTTACCTTTTATTGAAAAGACATCATCATCATCATCACACATCAAATTCATCATCACAATCATACTAAAACATCATCATCATTTTCCGCCCACAATTATAAACCTCTTTCCCCTTCTGTTGTCCCTCTGTCCTGTCTCTCCCCCTTCCCCTCTCTTTCACACAGAGAGAAAAAGAGAGAGAGAGAGGGGAAGAGGGGAGAGAGAGAGAGGGAGAGAGGAAAGAGAGGGGAGAGGGGAGAGAGAGAGAGAAAGAAGAAAACCACGTACTGAACCCCAAAATTAAACCAAAAAAAATTTCCCAAAATTTTTTGGGAGAAAACCCCTTATCATAAAGGTTTGGCAGTTTTGGGGGTTTTTTATTTCGTAAAAAACCCTCGACTTTCACACATCCCGACCCCGGGGAGCGAAATGTGTGGCCCTTCCCCACATAAAGAACTGGGTTTTTGATATATAGAAAAAGAACGTGGAGGGGGGGGGGTAAAGCGGAAAGGGGGTTTTGGGGGGGGGGTGGTCGCAGGGGTTCTGAAATGGGTTGCGGGGAGGGGGGGGGGGGACGTTGGAAAAGGTTCTATCCCCGGTTGGGCAAGGCAAAGACGACGAGGAGCCCACACGACGAAAGGGGAAAGGGAAAATGTTGACTGACTTGTCCAACTGCTTTAAAGGGATAAGGGGGAGGCCTACTGCCACAAGTGTGTGTTGTTTTGTGTGTTGGTGGGGTGGGGTGTGTGTGTTGTTTTTTGTGTGGGTTTTGTGTTTGTGTGGTGTGTGGGTGTTGTGTGGGGTGTGTGTGTGTGTGTTGTGTGTGTGTGTGTGTTGTGTTTTTTGTGTGGTGTGTGTGTGTTAGGGTGGGGGTGTGTGTGTAGTGTGTGTTTGGGGGGGGGTGTTTGTGTGTGTGTGGGGTGGTGTGTGTGTGTGGGGTTTTTGTGTGTGTGGTAGTGTGTGTGTGTGTGTGGGTGTGTTGTGGGCAGTGTGTGTGGTGTTTTGTGTGTGTGTGTGTTTGTGTGTGTGTGTGTGTGTGTGTTGGCGTGTGGTGTTGGGTGGTGTGTGTGGTTTTGTGTGTGTGTGTGTGTATGTGTTGTGTGTGTGTTTTGTGGGGGTGTGGGGTCAGTGTGGGGTGTGTGAGTGTGTGTGTGTGTGTGTGTGTGTGTGTGTGTGTGTGGGGTGTTTTTGTGTGTGGGGGTGTTTTGTGTGTGTGTGGTTGTGTGTGTGTGTGTGGGGTGTGTGTGTGGGGTTTTGTGTAGTGTGGGTTTGGGGGGGGGGTGTTTGTGGGGGGTTTTTTTGTGTGTGTGTGTCAGTGTGTGTGTGTGTGTGTGTGTGCGGGGGGGGGGGGCGCGCGGGGGCGCGCGCGTGTGGTGTGTGTGTGGTGTGTGTGGTGTTGTGTTGTGTGTGTGTGTGGGGTTTTTAGTTCCAAATTAACCCTCTATCCTTAGGTGAAATTAGAGGGGGGAAAAAAAAAAAAGAAAAAAAAAAAAAAAAAAAAACTACATCAATGAAAACGGGAAAAATTTAAAAAAAAACCCTCTGATAAAGCTTAAAAAACTAAAAAATAGTTTTAAAATGGGAGAGTCAGTTGGGGAGAGAAGAGAGAGAAGAGGGGAGAGAGAAGAGAGAGAGAAAGAGAGAGAAGAGAAAAAGAAGAGAGAGTGTGTGTTTTGTGGTGTGTGTGTGTGTGTGTGTGGGGTGTGTGTGTTGTTTTGTTGTGTGTTTGGTGTGTGTGACCTGGGGGTGTGTGCGGGGTGTGTTGTGGTGTGTGTGTGTGGTGTGTGTGTGGGGTGTGTTTGTGTGTGTCAGTGTGTGTGTGTGTGTGTGTGGGGATTTTGTGTGTGTTGTGTGGGTTTCGGTTTGGGGTGTGTGTGTGTGTGTGTTTGTGTGTTTTTTGCGTTTTTTGGGGGTGTGTGGTGTGTGTGTGTTTTGTGTGTGTGTGTGTGTAAGAGGAAAAAGAGAGGGGTGTGTTTTGTGTGTGCGTTGTGTGGGTTGTGTGTTGGTGTTTGGTTTTTTGTGGGGTGCGCGCGTGTGTTTTGCGTGTGCGTGTTTGGGGGGGTGTGGGGTGTGTGTTGTGTGGTTTTGTTGTGTTTTGCGTGCGTGCGGGTGTGTGCGTGCGTGCGTGTGTGTGTGTGTGGTGGGGTTTTTGTGTTTGGGGTGGTTTTGGGGTGTGTTTTGTGGGGGTGTGTGTAAAAGAAAAGAGAAGAGTGTTGTGTGGTGGTGGTGTGTGTGTTGTGTGTGTGTGGCGCGGGGCGTGTGTGTGTTTGCGTGCGGTGTTTTGGTGTGTGGTGTGTGTGGGGTTGTGTGTGTGTGTGTTGTGTGTGGGTTGTGTTGGTGTGTGTGTTGGCGCGCGTGTGTGTCGCGCAAAGCGGGGCGGGCCCCCCCCCCTAACGTTTTAAGGTTTAACTCCCTTTTCCTTCTCCACCCCCCAAACCCCCCCCCCCCCTCGTCCCTCCCCCCCCTCCCCCCCCCCAAATTTCAGGGCCCATATTCCCTCTGCTTTTTACCCAACCCGGTCCTATATTTCCCTCTCCCCCGGCAAGGGCAAAAAAAACCAGGGGCACTATTTTTATCTATGCGTTTAACCCCTTTAGATTGTCCCAAATCTTCGCCCCTTCCCCATGACTTTAAATTTAGGGGATTGAAAAAAAAAAAAAACCCAAAAATAAACCCTTTTTAAAAACCAATCGGATCAAGTCGCTTCTCAAACACCAGTTTTTAAATGTTTAAATGCTTTGTCTTTTAATAATCTCAAACGTGGGAAAAGAAGGGGGTTCCCGCAAATCTTCCCCCCCCCTTTCGACCGTATGTCTAGACTTCCCCCTGGGGCCAGAAACCTATTAAAAACAACTAGCGTTTAAAAGGGGCAATTTTGTTTTTTCGCAGGAAAAAAAAAAAAACAAAAAAAAAAAGAAAAAACAAACAAAAAACCCCCTATGATCCCCAGAGGGAAATACGAAAAAAGGCCAAAAAGTAAAATTTTTAATCCCCAATCTTTAAAAAAGGGAAAAACAGTAATGTTTTCCTTGTTTTCCCAAGAATAATAACTGTTCTCCCTGTTTTCCCCCAGTTCCACATTGTCTTTCCCCAAATTTTTTTTGATATCCTAACAGTACCTTTTTTTTCCACAGGGTTTTTTCGAAGGGGAAAACGCTATTAACAAAACCAAAAAGGGAAAAAAAGAAAGAAAAAAAAAAGAAAGAAAAAAACTCGGAATGATCGCCCGTTTTCCCCTTATACATCCAAAGCGGGGCGAAAAGAAACAAAACAATTATTTTCCACGGGACCAAAATTGTTTTCCCCCCAAAATTTTGAAACTTTTTATACCCAATTAATTTTTTTCCCCCCCTAAAAAAAAAGCAAAAAGGTTCTGATCCTTGGGGGAAAAGGCATGGGTTCTTTTTTTCTTGATAGAAAATAAGGGAAAGTCTTTTTGCTCTTTAAGGAAAAAGGGAAGCATGTTATTCCCAGGAAATAATAGTGAAGCCGAAGAGCAAAGCTTTTAAACCCCTTTTTTTCCTTTAAGGTGATGCCCCAGGGGTTTTTAAAATGTGCCCTGCGTGGGGTGCGAGCGTGGTGCGTGCGTGCGTTGGGGTGCTTGCGCCGGGGCGCGCGCGCGCGGGGCGCGTGTGTGTTGTGGTGTGTGTGTGTGTGTGGGGGGGGTTTGTTGTGTGAAAAAAGTTTTTTTTTTTTTTTGGTTTTTGGGGGTATATGCTGCCTCTAAAACCCTTTATGATAATAAAAATCTTTTACGAGAGCGAAAGTTTTCCCCGCTTTGATTCTTTCAAGGGGAGCAGTCCCCGCTTCCAGACCGTGGTTTCCAAAAGCCCCCTTTATCCCGGGCTTCCCGGGAAAAAGGGTTCCCGGGTCAGTTTTTTGGCCCCCATGGCCACTTTTTGTCTGTCGTCTGTCTGTCCCCCTGTCCCGTTGTCTGTCTGCTGTCTCTCTCCTCTCTTTTCCTATTGTCCTCTGCCTGTTGGGCTTTTCTGTCTGTCTTTCTGTCTGCTCTCTCTCTTTTCTCTCTCCTCTTCTCTCTCTCCCCTTTTCTCTCCTCCTATTGGGCCCTCTGCCCGTCTGTCCCCTCCTTTTGGGGTGCCTCCTCTCTCCTCCCTCTCTTCTCTCCCCCCTCTCCTCTTCTCTCTCTCTCTCTCTTTTCCCCCACTCCTTTCTCTCTACCTTTTTCCCCTCTGTTTGGAAATTTATTAATGGGAATTTAACCCCTAGCCAGGTTTACTTTCCCCCTGTTTCCCAGGCAAGTCAACACCCTTTAAAGGGAAATTTCCAACCCAAAAGGAAAAAACCCAAAATTTTCCCGGAAACCCTGAAAACTGTTTAAAAAAAGGAAAAACGTTTTTTATCCTAGGATACCATTATCTTTTTGGCCAAAAATGCATTTTCGCTGTTTTTTTTAAAATTGGTACTATTTTTCTTGAGAACAAAAAAATAATTTTTGACGCCCTGAATTATATGTGGTCCTACCCGTCTTCTCTGATTTTCCCCCTCCCTCCCCCCTTTTCTCCCTCTCTCCAAACCCCCAACACACAACACGCGCGCGCCACGCACCCCCCCACGCAGCACGCACGCACGCCGCACCACGCACGCACGCCCGCACGCACACCCCACCACACACACCCCGAAAACCCAAAGGGGGAGAGAGAGAGGAGAGAGAGAAGAGGAGGGGGAGAAGAGAGAGAGAAAGAAGAAACCTTTCAACAACTTCCCAAAACTACCCCGGGGTACCAGGCCTTCAAGCAAAAATAACGCGAAAAAAATCAAAACGCGGGGGCGCACGAGAGAGAGAGAGAGAGAGAGAGAGGGGGAGGGGAGAGAGAGAGAGAGGAGAAAAGAGAGAGAGAGGGGAGAGGAGGGGAGAGAGAGAGGGCAAAAGAGAAGAGAGAGAGAAGGGGAGAAGGAAAAGGGGAGAGGGGAAGAGAGAGAGAGCCTTTCCCCCCTCCGGGGGTAAAAACCAGCATCATAGCAAAATTGCGCGCACCAATTTCAACCAAATTGCCTCCCGACGAGGAACAAACCGCTGGTTTTTGTCGTCGGTTTTTTTTTATTTATTGCCCGTTTGGGATGGGTTTTGCAGTCTGTCTCTCTGTCGTCCCGGCCCTTTTTTTTCTTTTTTTTCTTTTTTATAAAAAAAAAATATTTTTTC
>CM031598.1:4190477-4202977 GCA_018398815.1 Conus ventricosus
TTGTGGTTGTTGTTGTGGCGGGTAGTGTGTGTGTGTGGTGAGGGTGTGGGCCCTGTGGGGGTGGGGGATGGGCGGTGTGGGGGTTGTAGGTGGGTAGGTGTGTGTTGTGTTGTGTTGTGTTTTAGTGTTGTGGGAGTTGTGGTGTGTGTGTGTTTGTGTGTGTGAGTGGTGTTGTGTGGTTTGTGTGTGTTGTGCGTGCGTGCGTTGCGTTGCGTGCGTGCGTGCGTGGTGCTCGTGCGTGACTGCTGGTGCGTGTTGTGGTGTGTGTGTGTGTGTGCTGTGTGTGTGTGTCGGTGTGTCGTGTGTTTCTGTGTCTAATTGTTTCCTCTCCACCTCTACTTCCCATGCATTGTGTGGGAGTGTGGTGTGATGTAGTGTAGTGTAGTGTAGGGTAGGTGTAGTGTAGTGTAGTGTAGTGTTGTGTAGTGTAGTGCAATGCGAGTGGAGGGAGTGGATAGTGAAGTGTAGTGAATTGTTGTGTAGTTGTAGGATAGTGTGTGGTGTGGTGTGGAGTGGTGTGGTGGGTGTGGTGTGGGTGGTGTGGTTATGGTGGGGCCGTAGTGCGAGCGTGCGTATCTGTGCGAGTGTTGATATCTGTGCGTGCCGGCACCATTGCCGTGCTTTGTGTCGATTCGTGTATGAGAGAGAGAGAGAGAGAGAGCGAATAGGAGAGGTGGAGAGAGAAGAGATGGAGAGAGAGAGGATAGGAGAGGGGGAGTGAGAAGAGAAGAGAAAAGGCAGAGAGGGCGAGAGAGAGATGAGAGAGAGGAGAGAGGAGAGTGAGACTAGACCAGACAGTCAGACAGACTGGACAGACACGACAGAGACAAGACAGAGACAGAAGAGATAGAGACAAAACAGAAAGACAAGACCAGAGACAGAACACTGAGACGGTGACGGAGACAGGAGGGCAGACACCAGAGACAGAAGCAGTGATGGATGAGACCACGACAGAGAGGGCATAGAGAACGAGGAGAAACAGCGTCACCCTAGGTATTGTTGTATCGCCGTGCTAATTTCTACTGTCACAAACTCACACACGCTCACGCACACACACACACGCACACACACACTCACTCACACACACACACACACAACTCAACCACTACACAACACAACACAACAAAACACATAACCACACACTCACTCCTCACACACACATCACACACACACACCCACACACACACACCACACACACAATACACATCACAAACACAACACACACACCTCACTACACAACACACACCACACACACACACACACACTCACACACCCACACACACACACACACACGAGGAGACCGAGATGAGAGAGAGAGGCGATGAGGAGGAGAGGAAGAGCAGAAGTGGAAGGAGCGAGAGAGAGGAGAGAGAGGGAAGGGGAGAGGGCGCCGCACCGAAAAGCCGGGAGAGGGGCCCGAGGCGAGGAGAAGGCTGGCGCGGTAGTGGGGTCGTAGCCGGGGGGAGCGGAGGGAGGAGAGAAGAGAGAGAGGAGAGAGGTGGACCTAGGGCGGGAGGGGAGGAGCTGGAGGGAGAGGACGGCAGTGGAGAGGCGAGGGAGAGAGATTTAGGAGACGGGCGGCATCGAGCGGAGGAGAGCGGGGTGGGGACGGCGGAGAGGACGAGAGGGAGGAGGCGAGGACATGAGACCCCCCGCCCGAGCGTTGAGTGCGCCCGGGTGTGGAGAGCGAGGTGGCACGTCGAGAAGGATCGGGTGAGTAGGAACCGGGAAGGGGCCGAGGGAGAGAATGAGAGAGAGAAGAGAGACGGAGAGAGAGAGGTGAGGGAGAGGGGGAGGGAGAGAGGAGTGAGAATTTGGAGAGAAGAGGGCGGGTGTTGTTGTGTCGAGCTCTGACTCTTCTTCGCACCTCTTGCTCGCTGCTCGTCCTCTCTCTCTCTCTTCTTCCTAACACTAACACTCACACACACACACACACTCACACTACACACACACACACACACACACACACACACACACACACCACACAATCAACCAATCCACCGTTCTCGCTTTACTAAAAAAAAACCTGTATACGAAAAAAGTAATAGAAAAGATCTCTTGGAAAAAAGAAACAAGGACAACTGTGTTCGTCAATTATGTTCCTTATCGGACCGTTTCTTGTTAAATTAAGAACCAGCTGACACGAGACAGCGACGGGTAATATTTGTAATAATCACATAAAGTGGGCGGGGGGAGGGAGGGGGGGGGGGCGGGGGGGGGGGGGGTTCCCTACTATTTCCCCCCAAAGGGAATGGATCTGCTCGCTGTCAATTTCACGGCACGGCTCATTGTTCTGGACTGTAGTCGAGCCTACTGAATTTGGCGGGGGAAGTCGACGGCACCAAAGTTATGCCAGAGATAGCGTCGCCCTTCATTTGTGATAGTCAATGGGGCGAAGAGAACTTGCGCGACCAAAGGTATGGGATCCACTCGTGTCAAAAGGGCACATTTAGTAGGTTTCATTGGGGCGGGGGGGGGGGGGGGGGGAGGAGGGGGTGAGAACAGAGAGTAGGATTAATCCATTCTTCTCGTCCCCTTCCTCCTTCATCCTTTCATCTCATCATCATCATCATTCATTAATCATCATCTTCTTCATCATCATCATCGATCTTCATCATCAATCCATCATCAAATCCTCAACCTCATCATTCCTCTTCATCCTCATCATCTCATCATCGTCAGCATGAAGAAAATAAATGATAACTACACGTATTTATCTCGACTTCGTGGACCATCACGATTGATTATGACGATATTAAGACGTCATGAAGATTTTACTTTTTTTCCCCCCCGGCTTCCAATTGCAAAGAATTGTTCGATTTATAATTTGACGTAGTTCATTATGGTATCTCAGATCTTTGAAATCATGGGAAAGAAAACAACTTTAGAAAAAACGTACTATACCTTGAGACAGTGGAAACAGAATCATTATGGCCATTAGTTCCGTGGGTCCAGCATTCTGCCGCATTCACAACAGCGGACTTAAAACAAAAAGAACAAACAACAACAACAACAAAATCAACAAAACAAAAGCCTCGATGTATGCGCAGTCGCGTCGCAGTGCGTTCACAGGACTCCTCGGTTCATAAGTTACAGTTGATTGTGTTCATGAAATCTTCAGTATTTGTGCTTCCTCGCAGGGGGGGCGGAGCCAAATTAATAATGAGGGGTGGAGGGGGTGGGGGGGGGAGGGGGGGAGAGGGGGAGAGGGGGGGGGGGGGATTCCCGAATCTGTTTCACGCACGATGAAAGATCCACCTATATAAAAACCCCTGATGCTAAAGATAAATTGAAAATAATAAAAGCCATCTTTTGACTCTGAATCCCGTGTATAGTTTTAAACAAAATGTGTGTGTGTGTGTGTTGGGGGGGGGGGGGCGGGGGGTAAGGACGGGGAGGCTTGGGGTGCGGAAGGAGCGGTTGGGGGTGTTTCCGTCTCCTCTGGTACTGTCCCCCCCCACGCCCCACCCCATCCGCCCCTGCTTCATAAGCATCATAAGTCACGTTTCGACCCGCTGCACAATGCCCCCAAATAGAGGCGAACAGCTGTAATAAGGAAGCTGCAACTTCAGTAGTAGTTAATCCCTTTTCTGAGTGATCCACTGTAAGGAAGCCATGTGTTCTCGAAGAAAATGGACGGTTGTGCATGAACACAAGTGTTACTATCAGCTTTAGAAGGACGCCAGCTGGAATATTCTTTGTCTTGTGTCTCTTCTCATTCTCTGTCAAAGTGGAACGTTGTGTGTGGGTGAGTGCAGGTGTGTGTGTGCTGTGTGTGTGTTGTGTGTGTGTGTGGTGTGCGTGTGTGTGTTTGTGTGCCTGTGGTGTGTGTGTGTGTTGTGTGTGTGTGTATGCGTGTGGTGCGTGTATGCGTGTGGGTGTGTGTGTGTGAGTGCGTGCGTAGTATGTGTGTGTGTGTGTGTGTGTGGGTGTGTGTGCTGTGTGTGTGTGTGTGATGTTTGTGTGTGTGTGCAATGAGAGTGTGTGTTGTAGTGTGTGTGTGTGGGTTCAGATAAAGAACCCACCACCGTGTGATGCACTCGGTCCACGAGTTCAGAGCCAGTATCTGGTTACACACATTTGCGTCCTTGTTTCCCCTCTCCACCGCTGTTCTTCGGCAAGAGGACAAGAGCTGAGAGTAGGCCGGGTGACGGGGGCGGGGGAGATGGGGGGGATTGGGTAAGGGGACAGATGGAGATGAGGAGAGATGTGGCGAGTGTGTCGGAGGGGGGAGGGGGGGATGGGGGGGGGGGGGTGGAGGGGGAGACAACGCATGTGTACATTAATTGTGTTTCATTTTGCTGACGATACCGGCCACAATGCGTGCGTATGTCCTCGCTTGTTGGAAAGATTCTGAGTTCATACGACTGCAATGGACTCCGTGGGAGGTGTTTGTAGGAAGTTGACGTCACCGTGGCCGGACAGAACTGAACTCACTTCGTTTTGGTTTTAGTTTATTTGAATTGAACTTCAAGACAAAAAAAAAAAGTGGGTGTGCCTCCTTTCAGACAACAACAAACAACATCAACAACAAACAGCTCCGGGGCAGCTACCACAACAAATACAAACAGCAACATATCATCAACAGCCGACCATCATACAGCAATAACAAAAGCAGCAGCAGCAACATACAAGCATGGTAAGGAATAGTTTAGCATTCAAACCGTTTGAAGCACAATTTACAGAACAACAACAAACAACAAAAGCTAACAACAACAGCAACAACAACAAACATCAAACAACCAACAACTAACCAGCAACATACAACAGCAACAACAACAGCAACAACAAGCAACAACAACAACAACCAACAACAACAACAAAACCGCAAACAACAATCAGCAACAACAACAGCAACAACCAGCAACAACAAAGACAACAACAACCAGCAGCAAGTGAAGTATGAAGAAGAAGAACGAAGTAGAAGATGAAGATGTAGAAGAAGAAGAAGGACAGAAGAAGAAGAGAAGAAGAAGTAAGAACGACGAAAGAAGAAGAAGAAAGATGAAGAGAAAAGACAGAAGAGAAGAAGAAAGAAGACAGAAGAAGAAGAAGAAGAAGACAGAAGAAGAAGAAGCGAAGAAGAAGAAGAAGAAGCAAAGGAAAGAACAAAGAAGCAGATAGAAGAAGAAGAAGATGAAGAAGAAGAAGTAAGAACAACGCAACACAACAACAACAACGCAATAGCTACAACAACAACAACAACAAACATAATGTTAAAATAATACAAAGGAATAGCAAATGAACCAGTATTCGGTATTGGAGTTCCGTTTTTTGTAACAATAAACAAAGGCAATGGAAAAAGCACAACAAACATTAATTGTCAAACAAAAGGTATATGCCTTGAAAAAAAAACAAATATTCAGCATGAAATCTCATTTTTCACAACCAATCAAAGACAACGGAAAAACGAAATTGTTTTACAAAGCTCTAACACATGAAGATGCCACGGCAGAAGTTGAAGACGAGCCAGCTGCATATTACAGCGACACCGGAGGGGACATGTGTGTGTGTGTGTGTGTGTGTGTGTGCTGTGTCTGTGTGTGTGTGTTGTGTGTGTGTGTGTGTGCTATCTGTGTGAGTGTGTATCATTATACTCTTATATTATTAGGAAGAGCGACGTTGGAACAAAGGGGAGCGCCACAACTCATCCATCTTGTTGGCTGGTGCCAGAGATGTACATGGTGCCGATATGTTAGGGCTGTGGGAGGCTAGGAGTGTGGGAAGCGGACGAAGAAGAAGCTCCAAGGTGGATGTGGAGGATAGAAGAGGTCAGTTCTTTGTGTGTGGGGTAGGGTGGGTGGGTGGCGAGGTCGTGGAGGTTGGGGAGGTGGGGGGTGGGGGTGGGGGGTGGGGGCGAGGGTGGGGGGTGGAGAGAGAGAGGGGGGGGGGGGGTGGACTTGAGAGAGGGCAGAACCAAGCAGAGAGAACAGACAGACCAGACGTGAGTTAGAGAGACTGCCAGCAAAAAGACAGATTACAGACAGACGGACATACTGGCAGACAGGCACAGCAGATGAGAGAAAGGTCAGACAGAACAAACGACACATGGGAGAGACAGGGAGAAGACGTACAGATAAAAATTAGCAGAGAGAGAAAGAGAGACAGAGAGACAGTGACAGAGAGGAGGAGACAGAGAGAGACGAGAGAGACAGAGAGAGGCACACACCACGAGGGCGGGAGAGGACCAAAGAGTGTGTGTGGCAAGGGGGGAGAGCGGCGGTATATTATGATATAGATACTGCATTTTTTCTCATCCACAATCGTTCTATCTCTCTTCCTTGAAAACACAAAAGCTCAATGCAATGCTCAAAGGCAGATAGTTTAGTATGGACAAAAAAGGCATGAAGCGGGGTGGGATTGAGAGTACGAGAGAGTGAAGGAGTAAGCTTATGAGTGAGAGCGGCTGGACCGGTGAAGAGAGACGGACGAAGAGAGAGAGAGAGAGAAGTGAGAAGAAGATGAGAGAGATGCAGAGATGAAAGAGAGATAGAGAGTGAGAGCACGAGAGAGTGTTGGGAGTGAGAGAGAGAGAGAGAGAGAGAGAAAGAGAGAGAGTTTCCATGGGGCCTTTTAAAACAGTCCTGCTGCGATCTGTGTATAATCAAGTCGCGCTGCTGCACCCGGAAGTTGGTGGACCCGGAAGAGGGGGGGGGGGGGGGGGGGGGTGTCTAATTTTTGGCAAAAGCCCCCCTCCCCCACCCCCATCCCCCCATACCCCCGACCATATGGCCGATTCACCACTTTAATAAATCCGCCGAATATCCCTCCCCCCCCCCCCCCCCCCCCCCCCCTCTTTTTTTTGTCTTCTTTCCTTCCACCTCTTCTCCTTCTTCCTCCTCCCTATTCCAGTCCGTCACTCCGCACCCCCCCCCCCCCTCTTTCTCTTCCTCCTCCCTTGCGCCTTTAGTCAGGTTGCTCTTCCGAGTCTTCCGTGGTGTACGCGACGCGGTGGTACACCATTCGTTTCTTCTTAGCGTTGTGTGTGTGTGTTGTGTGTGTGTGTTGTGTCTCGGTGGTGTGTGTTGTTGTGTGCGTGCGTTGCCAAGTGCGTGCGTGCGTGTGTACGTTTTTTTTTTTGTTGTGGGGCGTGCCCGTGTTGTGTTGTGTTGTGTTTTGTTGGTGTTGGGGTGTGCGTGGTGCGTGCGTGCTTGTGTGTGTGTGTGTGTGTGTGTGTGTGTATGTGTGTGTGTGGTGTCGTTGCTGTGTGTGTGTGTGTGTGTGTATGTGTTGTGTGCTGTGTGTGTGGTGTGTATGTGTGTGTGTGTGTGTGTGTGTGTTGTGTTGTGAGGGTTGAACATAGTGTTGCGTTGTTTCCCTTTCTCATTGTTTCCACAGAATTTCACCAAGGACTCTTTCCTTGGTGCTATGGTTTTACAGCGCGTGTGAGGGACTGGCATACTCGCACACCTTGCACACGATTTCAGGCTCAAAGACTAGCGTTCAGACCCAGTCCTTTAGCACTTGAACATAACATCTAGTTAAAAAGGGGGAGGTACATTTCGTCTCGGACAGACTCGACCGCAAATGCAGGATTGTTCCCTTTTTCGACGAATCTATTTGGCTGTTTGTTAGTTATTCCACTAATCGATCGACCCTATCGTTTTTCGGGGGTTAAATACAAGAACAAATCTGTTCCATTTGTTTCAAGTATTAAGCAACATTGGTTTCCTATGTATGATTATTTTTCATTTAAAAAAGATCAATGGGAATTAAAGTCGAACTTTGCCAGTGTTGGGGAAACAGTTCTCCCTTTGTAAGCAGGGTTTTTATTCTTTGAAACTGAAGAGTGTTCGCACATTTTTTAACGTGCATGCTTTACCAAACTTTATTGGGAGATGATGATAATAATTCAGGAAATATTGAGTTCGAATGGAAACAACTGCAATTTTTGGGAACCAAACAATGGACAACACACACAAACACACACACACACACACACACAAACACACCACACACACACACACACACAATAACACACACACCAAACACACCACACAACGTACCAATATACAATGGCATTTCTTTACAAAAGCCACCCAATCTACTCTTCGCTTCACGCTGTCTTTCTGATATAAGACGTGGCCTCTCACTTTCTCTCCCCCCCCCCCCCCCCCCCCCCCCCCCCCCCCCCCCCCCCCCCCTCTCTTTCACCCTGTGATCCTATACAGTGTTACACCCATCTATTCCGGGGTGAGGGTAAATATGCGCGCGTTTTGCCTTTTTAGAAGTAAACGCGCGTGTGCATCAAGCGGGCGTTTCTCTGGGCAAAAAAGAGCGCATGTTTTTGGCCTCAATTAGTAAACTCTTCCGTGCAATGGAGCGCGTGTTTCACTGCAATTAAATAGAACTAAAGTATTTGTAATGTCACAGCACATGGTTTAAATATCAGAAGATCACACCTCTCATTTCTCTCTTTCTCTCCCCCTCTCTCCTCCCACTCACTCTTTCTCTCTCTCTCTCTCTCTCTCTCTCTAAGGTCAATTATTATGGCTTGGCAGATTTTTCTCTTTAATATTACAAAATAATGTTCTAAAATAATATACATAAAAAGCATGCTAATAGGATTAATTCTCTCTCTCACTTCTCTCTCTTTCTCTCTCTCTGTGATGGTTAGCAAAGTAATTGTACTAAAGTATTTGTATGTCACTGCACATGGTTAAATATCAGGAAGACTCACCCTCTCATTTCTCTCTTTCTCTCCCCCCCTCCCCCCCTCCCCCCCCCCATCTCTCTCCCTTCCATCTTTCTCTCTCTCTCTCTCTCTCTAAGTATATTATGGCTGGCAAGATTTTTCCAGGCCATGGCCGGACATTGTCCTGCCTGGGAAATTCACCCCTGTTATACCTTTGCTGCAGTCTCTCATTTCCTCCAACTTTCCCCCCCCCCCCCCCCCCCCCCCCCCGGCGTCTTTGGGGCTGGTGTGCAGGAGTCGTGAGCACGGTTGATAGAGGTTCACTTTAAACATATGTCACAGTCTGCACTTCTATGATCTTTTGCCATGAGCTCAGATATGGTTGGGAGTGTGCATGATGAAACTGGTCACAAATGTCTGTGGATATGACTCACAACCGGTCGTTGTTCTGACTCCGTTGATTTTTGACTCGCCCACACTGGGGTTGTTCTGACTCCGTTGTCTCTGAATCAGCCCACACTGGTTGTTGTGACTCTGTTGATCTCTGGAATCAGCCCACAACTGGTTGTTCTGACTCCGTTGATTATGAAAATCAGCCACACTGGTTGTTCTGACTCCGTTGATCTCTGAATCAGCCACACTGGTTGGTTCTGTACTCCGTTTGAATCTCTTGAATCAGCCCACATGGTTGTTCTGACTCCGTTGATCTCTTGAATCAGCCCACACTGCGTTGTTCTGACTCTGGTGATCTCTGTAATCAGCCCACATGGGTTTCTGACTCCGTTGATCTCTGAATCAGCCCACACTGGTTGTTCTGACTCGTTATCTCACTGGAATAGCCCACACTGGAGGAGGGAAAGGGCGCTCCAGCTTCAACGTAGCTACGGAAAATGTAGTCCGAAAAGTCCTCCACATCTCGGGATCATTCTGGTGAATCATTCTTGATTGTCAAAAGCCATGCTGTCGGGTGGACGCCTGTGGAGCTATCAAAGATGAGTCCAAAGGAAGCGTTCAGCCAGCTTCCCAATTTCGACTCCCCTGCATGTATTTCGTCCCGACAAGCCCTAGATAGATGCCTGATCTTGCGGTACCATGACTGGGAGAGTTGGAAGTGGCATCCCTGGATGGAAACCCACGGCCACACTGGTCTTTGACAGCTGCGTGACATGCCCTTTAAAGTCTGATGAATAGATGACACCTGAAGATCAAGTTCATTGTCAGAGCACAAATCACGAAGTGACATGAACATCTCACGATACATCGTGTTTCTGTTTTTGGGGAAGGAGCAGAAAACGCATGAAAGGACCATACACTCCATCTTTTGTAGGCATGTCGAACATATATCTGGAGAAAACCGAGGGCACGTTTTAAAAGTTCCATCACAGTTATTTGCACATCTTGGCGGCAAAGAGTCTGAGATTTGACAAAAGTTGAAAAGATTATCAAACGAGATTCACGTTAGTCTTTTAGTACATATTTTCACCTTCGTGTAGTCAGACCGAATTGTTCTACACATATGGGTTTCTTGGCGTTCTTTCGGCAGCTTTGGGATTGAATTTTCGACGCTGTTTATATGGCCGTTGCGATAACATTTTCCATTTCCTTGATAGGATGTCCGGAGCTGCCTCTCCATTCGATAGTTCTCGCCTCATCACTTGCAGGAGCTCAAACAGGTCAATCGGCACCACGTTTTCGACAAAGTTTGCGGAATTCTCCAACATGCCAATTCTCGTTCTGTCTTTGCTTCGTGAGTATGGTCGTGGGAGATGTCAGCGTTGGTGTTGTCTTTTCTTTGGTTTGCATCTTGCCAGGGACATCCACGGATTGCTGCATCTCCAAGTCTTGGCAATACAGATTCCCTGTCCAATGTGTATGTGAAACTATCAACAAGTAAGGCTTCTTTGCCTTTGTTTGTTTGCGTAATTCTTACACCGTCAATGGTAGACAGAGCTAAGAGTGTAAACATCAGTAAAGTGAGTGAAGTGATTAAAAAGGACTGTCAGTGAACTCGTCAGTGATACTCAGTAAAGTGGGGAGTGTGAATAAAAGACTGTCAGTGAACTGTCATTGGATATCAGTAAAGTGAGTGAGTGACTTACAAAAGACTGTCAGTGAATGTTCAGTGCATACTCAGTAAAGTCACCCTGAGTGAATTAAAGACTGTCAGTGAACTGTCAGTTGATATCCGTGTTCTGTGAAGTCGCAGCTCTTGTTGGTCGGCACTAACATGACCAGTGTTTTTCCGGTTAGCGCGCGCTATTGCCACCTGTATAGTGCGTGCTTATTTCTGGGATTCTGGACGCGCGGATTTTTTCCTATGCGCGTTGTTTCCTCGTCGCCCGCGATTCCGCCTAGCATACCTTCTTCCCCCCCCCCTCCCTCACCCCCCCCCCCCCCCCCCCCCCCCCCCCCCCTCCCCCACCCCCCCCCCCCCCCCCCCCCCCCCCCCCCCCCCCCCCACCCACACGCCACGCAACCCCGACACTCAATGCACACGACGTATTCTAAAACCACACCGTCCGTTGACAAAAGACGCAAGTTCGAACAAAGCAATGTGAAATTACCTTTGTTTTCAACACTAAAAAAAGCGGAAGAACTGTCCTTACAGGCAGTCTGAAATGGGAGAGATAAAGGTTGACTTTTTGCTTGGCGCCACATCTTCTTCACTCTCAATCTTCCTTACAGCTCTACTTCGATCATTCTTGCTTTTGTGTTGGTGTTTGTGTCTTTGTGTCTTGTGTCTGTTCTCTTTTTCTACTGGTTTTGGTTGTGATGGTCTGTGTGAAGTGTGGTTTCTTACAGTTTTGTCTCTGAAAGTGGTTTTTCTCTTTCTTTCTCTTCGTTCTTCTTCTTCTTCTTCTCTCTTCTCTTCCTTCTCTCTCTTCTCTCTCTCTCTCTCTCTCTTCTCTCTCTCTCTCTCTCTCTCTCTCTCTCTTGTTTACCGAGAGGGCTGGATGTTAAAAAACAAATATGCTTATCCCAGTTGCCTCTTGAAATAATCTCTCTCCGTCTCTGTCTGTATCTCTCTGTCTGTCTGTTTGTCTCTCTCTCTCTCTTCTCTCTCTCTCTCTCTCTCTCTCTCTCTCTCTCTCTCTCTCTCTCTCTCGTGTTTTCCTTTACCCTCCTGCCCCGCACCCCTTTTCTTAGTCGTTCTTTGAAAAAAAAAAAACCTCTCTGTTTTATCACTTTGTCTTCCTTTGTTTCGCTCCTCGCTTCTGTCTTTCATTGTTTGTCAGTGAAATGCAGTATTTCCATGCATATTTATGAATGAAACGCTCAAGAATCATAAAAGCAACAAAAGCAAACGCTCAAGAATCATAAAACAACAAAAGCAACACAAACTCAGACCCAACATTCTTTGAATCAATTCAGCCAGTCAATCAATCAATCAATCAATCAACATATCGATCAATCAGTCAGCCAATCAGTCACTGATTCAACCAGCTAGTCAGTCAAAGCCAACGTATCTACAGCAGCAGATGATATATACCGTGTTCTGATTCCAATTCCAGTGATATCGCTCTTTTGAACACCATCAGAAAGTCTTCTCCCCACCCCACTATACCGTGGTTGGGGGTTCTGGTACGGTACGCATGCACGGGTGGAGGGGGAGGGGGAGGCTAGTGGGAGAGGGGTTGGAGGAGGGGTGGGGGTGGGGTGGAGGAGCGTGAGGAACCATGGGGGGAAAAAGTGGGTGGAGGTGACTGCGACTACTCGAGCGTGACCGATCGGCGTCACAACAATTAAAGCCATGGGTGCCAACGAAGGGATTAATTAGCCACGCCACATACCGGAATTACAGGGCAGCCAAGAGCTCTGGAAAACCGGCGCCTGCGCAAGCACGCACACACACACACACACACAC
>CM031598.1:4210477-4212977 GCA_018398815.1 Conus ventricosus
ATACAAGGGACAGAAGACAAATCATTCAGTTTTTTGGTTGGTTTTGTCTTTTTTTGTCTTTTTTTGTCTTTTTTCTTTCTTTTTTTTTAAAATGCTTGTCTCTTTTTGGTCCCCGCTGATGTTCGCTTTGTTCTTCAGTGCCAGAAAGCGTTGTTCTTCGTGCCAGTAAGCGTTGTTCTTCAGTGCAGTAAGGTTGTTCTTCAGTGCCAGTAAGGGTTGTTCTTCAGTGCAGTAAGCGTTGTTCTTCAGTGCAGTAAGCGTTGTTTTCAGTGCCAGTAAGCGTTGTTCTTCAGTGCCAGTAAGCTTTGTTCTTCATTTGCAGAAGCTTTCCTATTGCTGTACATTTGGAGTCGTTCTTCCGCGCTGGCTCCGTGTCTTGTTGGTTTTTATTGGTCTGGTTTTACTCCTGTCTTTTTTTTCCAAAACTTTTTTTTCTCTCACATTTTTACGTTTTATGTTTGTTTCTGTTCTTTCCTTACCTTAAAAACTTTTCTCTTTTCTCTCTCTCTTCTCTCTTCTCTCTCTCTCTCTCTCTCTCTCTTCTCTCTCTCTCTTTCCTCTCTCTTTTCTCTCTCTCTGTCTCTCTCTTCTCTCTCTTCTCTCTTCTCTCTCTCCTCTCTCTCTCTGGAAACGTGAAGAAGAGCGGGCCAACATCCCTTCAAGCTACACAGAGGAAGTGGATAGGCACACATCAAAGTTCCTTATGTAACATAGAACACGTGACGGGCCACGATACCTTTACGGTACAGACAGCAAGAGCAGCAAAGATCAAAACCACCTTCTTCAGCAAACACCAAAACCACCTTCTTCAGCAGACATCAAAGCCCCCTTCTTCAGTGAATGCTCTGAAAGCCAGGGTCTCCTTCAAAGGGTAGTCAGCAGGCGACGGATGTTTTGTTCCATATAAAGGCTCTCAGGGTTTTTAACAGTTCCTGGCTGCCCATGGATGATAAACGGTGAGATAAAAGTCGGTGAGATAAAAGTAGAACAGTGATGGTGATCTTTAGGACATATCGTGCCATGACCTCAGTGTTTTAGGGACGGAGGACCCCCTGCGCAGGATTCTTCTTCTACATACAAGCAAACTGGTTGGCAGTTTGAATCCTTTACACCTCCACCTCAGACATTTTTTTTTCCCAGGGGAAATAATAGATACAAAACTAAAAGAATTATTTTCCTTTTTTTTTCTTGTTTCATTTATTTGTTTGTTTTTTACTTTATTTGTTTATTTATTTGTTCTATTTATTTATTTTGATATTTATTTAGTTGTTCGTTTATTCATTTATCTTTTGTAAGAGAATGAAGAGAAAAACGAATCATCGAGATTTTCTCCACTGGAAAGTTTTTTTAAATGCGTGGATAGAGTCTAGATCTTACATCACAGATGCTGGACATATAATCATGGTCTACAGTTGTCTCGGTGTTCCCTTTCATCTGGTGGCTCAGTGCTTCAACATTTATGTTCTGACCCTAAGTGGCTGGAGATCCTCCTGCCTTTGAGGAAAATGTTCCAAAAGCCCCCGGACATGGGCTTCTTCAAAGAAGGGAAAAGAAGGTCCATGCTGAATAAAGAGCAAGAGACTGAAAATCCCACAGGGAAAAGAAGGTCCACGCTGAATAAAGAGCAAGCGACTGAAAATCCCACAGGGGAAAGAAGGTCCACGCTGAATAAAGAGCAAGAGACTGAAAATCCCACAGGAAAAGAAGGTCCACGCTGAATAAAGAGCAAGAGACTGAAAATCCCACAGGGGAAAGAAGGTCCACGCTGAATAAAGAGCAAGAGACTGAAAATCCCACAGGGAAAAGAAGGTCCACGCTGAATAAAGAGCAAGAGACTGAAAATAAATCCCACAGGGGAAAGAAGGTCCACGCTGAATAAAGAGCAAGAGACTGAAAATCCCACAGGGAAACGAAGGTCCACGCTGAATAAAGAGCAAGAGACTGAAAATCCCACAGGGAAAAGAAGGTCCACGCTGAATAAAGAGCAAGAGACTGAAAATCCCACAGGGAAAAGAAGGTCCACGCTGAATAAACAGCAAGAGACTGAAAATCCCACAGGGAAAAGAAGGTCCACGCTGAATAAAGAGCAAGAGACTGAAAATCCCACAGGGAAAACAAGGTCCATGCTGAATAAAGAGCAAGAGACTGAAAATCCCACAGGGAAAAGAAGGTCCACGCTGAATAAAGAGCAAGAGACTGAAAATCCCACAGGGAAAACAAGGTCCATGCTGAATAAAGAGCAAGAGACTGAAAAATCCCACAGGGGAAAGAAGGTCCATGCTGAATAAAGAGCAAGAGACTGAAAATCCCACAGGGGAAAGAAGGTCCATGCTGAATAAAGAGCAAGAGACTGAAAATCCCACAGGGGAAAGAAGGTCCATGCTGAATAAAGAGCAAGAGACTGAAAATCCCAAATCCAAAGTACTCTCAGAATCCAAAGGTGGAAGCCATCTAGACATCTCCCGTGGAGGAAAATAACAGGTGATTTTTTTTATCCAAG
>CM031598.1:4222977-4232977 GCA_018398815.1 Conus ventricosus
GTAGTCTCAGGCAGGCGATGTTATCGACAGCCTTCCTGCCGACACATTGGAGGGAAACAACTCATTCCAGCCCATTGGAATCTCATTGTCTTTCGTGGCTTGTTCAGCCGCACAGGTGCAGCGGTGCAAACGGTAGGAGGGGGCGGGGGGGGGGGGGGGGGGGGGGGGGGGGGGGGGGGGGGGGGAGGGGAGGGGCAGGATTAGTTTGATTGTCGACGACATGTGAAAACTTATATAGTTATTCTTTCTTCATGTTATAGCACAATATTGCATTTCAGGGGGTGTATGGTAAATGTTGTGTCAGACTGTGTTTACTTGTCGTTGTAGTCGTTGTTGTTTTGTTTCAACCGAGAATGCATTAATATTAGATAATTGCAAAAGAAAAGATTGTGTAGAGATTCGTTCATTTTCAGCCGTGAGCACTAGCAAAAAAAGAAAGAAAAGTCTATATATGTATGAGCTTATTTTCTTCTTCTCTCTCCTCCTCTTCCTCTGCGGGGACGTACATGTAAACTTCCACTGACGCACAAGAGAGAGAGAGAGAGAGAGAGAGAGAGAGAGAGAGAGAGAGAGAGAGAGAGCGCACTACACACACACACACACACACACACACACACCACACACACACACACACAGAGGTACCTCACACATAATGGTCATGCGCACACTTACCACACACACACACACACACACACACACACACACAACACACACACACACACAGGTACCTCATACACATAATTCACACACACACCACACACACACACACACACACAGCACACACACACACCACACACACACACACACACAGAGATACCTCATACACATAATTCTCACACACACGCACACCACACACACACACACACACCACACACACACACACCACACCACACACACACACACACACGGAGGTTTAATGGACTTACCATTCTTTCCCTACTCCATAGCCTCCAGAGGAAAACGGTAATCTGTACCCTGGAACACAAGACATCACAAGAACAATTAAATTCATGTATTAACATACAACCTGAGTAACTTCTCCATAAGCACATAGTGACTAAATACGCCCAATGTACTGCTGTCTACCCAGACCTTTAGTCTCTAATACTGAGTAAGCAACAGGCCCATTGTGTTATTATCGTAGATGCTTAAAACCATTTTTCTAAAAAAAATTTCTACTCACATAAACATGTATACAAATGCATGGCATTTCATAAACATATTCATATGACGTAATTGCAGAGATAGTTGACATACAAAGCATGACATATTGTACGGAAGGATAGTCAAAACCAAATACAGAAATTAACAAACAAAAATCGAACACAAAAATCACACACACACACCACACACACACACACACACACACACACACACACACACACACACATTGACTAGCTGAGTGGGGGTGGGGGGGTGGGGGGTGGGGGTGGGGGGATCTCTTTCCTTTTTTTTTAAAGATGTCCTCTTTTTAGTTTTCTCGCCCATCTCAATAATGATGCATTTCCATCTTATTTTCATAATTACTTTGTGAGGAGCAGGGCTGTGATTCATTTCATGGTGGTTAAGCGCAGATTGAATTTAGAGCCTAGTAACTTCTCATGAAGCTAATAGTGAAGTGCTATTATGCTCACAGCTCAGACTTATTAACTTAGCAAACAGCAGGGCTGAAATTCATGTTGGAGGAATTAAGCACAGACCAAATTTAGGACCCTAACAACTCATGAGAAGATGGTGAATGAATACGCCGTTATCAGTGTCATATTCTTACCGTCTCATGAGAACTATTTTTCAGGCTCGGAGCGGCGCTATCGGCTTATCCATGAAATTACGGCCCTTGTGTTCAACAACATTTACGGTAGAGCCCAGTGGGGGAGCGAGACTGAGTGATGTGTTAGGAACACTGGAATTTGGAGGAGAGACAGATTGATGTATGTTTTTATGATAGGCACACTGGAATTTGGGGGGGTCAAGAATTGATGTGACAGGCGCACATGGAATTTAACAGTTCTGTTACAATTTTACGTGTGTTTAAGGTTTGAGGGGAAAAACAACTCGAAAACAAACAAACGAATCTCTTGAAAAAGCCATATAGGGGCGCATAGGTGGTGGAGTAAGTGTGTGTGTGTGTGGTGTGTGTGTGCTGTGTTGTGTGTGTGTGTGTTGTGTGTGTGTGTGTGTGCATGTGTGTGTGTGTGGTGTGTGTGTGTGTGTGTGTGTGTATGAGAGAGAGTGCTGAGAGAGAGAGAGAGAGAGAGAGTGACAGACAGACTGGCTCAGCAGAAAGAAAGTGAACAGATGCAGATGCAGAGAGAAGAGAGAGAGAGGGGGTGGTTAAGGCTGGAAGGGAGTGGGATGGGGGTTGTTTTAATTACACTATGCACTTAAGGCGTCTCACTTTAATTAAACCGTTCTTTTTTTTGAAACAAAAACACTAAAATCGCAAAAATCTCTCCCCTCTCTCTCTATCTCTCTCTCTCTTCTCTCTCTCTCTCCTCTCTCTCTCTCTCTCTGTTTACCTGTCTATCTCTATGTCTAACTATCTCTCTGTCTGTCTATCAATTTCTCTGTACTCATCTACTCTCCTCCCCATCAGTCTGTCCATGGAGCACAATGGAGCGTCACAGAGTAACAGGAGCCCCAAGCTATTATCGTCCGACGCGCTCTGTCAAAGGGGGGCGGGGCGGGGTGAGGGGGTGAGGGGGGGTGGGGGAGTCCTTCAGGCAGGTGCAAGAGACAGGGCACGCATCAAGATGCAGTCTGGAGTCCATCCAAACACACACACACACACACACACACACACACACACACACACACACACACAACCACACACACACACTTATACTATCTAAAACACCATATATAAATTAAAAAATATGTTTTAATTTTTTTTTTTTTTATTCCTCCTCCCCCCCGTCGATCCCCTTAGTGCCCCCCACCCCCCCTTCCCCCTCACGACGGCGACATGCACAAACTACAAAAAACAAAGCAAATTGTGTGTGTGTGTGTTAGGAGCGAGAGAGTGGAGAGAGAGAGAGAGAGAGAGAAATCGAAAGAGAGAGAGTGGGAGGACAGGGAGAGAGGTGGGAGGAGGAGGAGAAGAGATAGAGAGAGAGAGAGAGAGAGAGAAAGAGAGAGAGAGGGATGGGCGGAAGGGGAAGGGGGGGGGGGGGGCGGGAGAGATAGGGGGGAAGCGGAGAGAGAGAGCGAGAGACTACATACAGACAAACAGAGACAGACAGAGCGAGAGAGGAGAGAGGACGAGAGAGAGAGAGAGACAGAGACAGGAGGACAGCAGACAGACAGACTGAGGCAGAGACTGAGGACATAGAGAATGAGGCCAATGAGAGAGACGAGAGAGAGCAGAGAGAGAGAGAGAGAGAGAGAAGAGAGAGAGAGAGACAGGACAGACAAAAGAAGACAGTAGACAAAGAGAGAGAAACAGACTGGGCAAAGAGATGAAAAGAGAGAGAGAGACAGAGACAGAGACAAAGACAGAGACAGAGTACTGAGACAGAGAGACGAGAGACAGAGACAGACAGAGAGAGAGAGAACAGACAGATCAGAGAGAGACAGGAGGACAACATGCACTTTACAGAGAGACAGACAGACAGACAGACAGGCAGACTGACTGAATATGAACTATCCGTAGATCACAGCTCACCAATCATCCAGGCTCCAGTTTCCTTCTTTCATCTGAACCCCCACCCCCACCCAACCCCCACCCCCCACCCAACCCCCATTATCCACTTCTCTCCCCGCTGTCTCCCTCCCCGAAACCCCCACCCCTCAAAACCATCCTCCTTCACTCCCTCCCCCACCCCCTTACTCTTCGTTTTCTCCTCCTCTTCCTCCCCTACTTCTGCTCCTCTCCTCTCCTCTCTCCTCCTCCTCTCCTTCCTCTCAATCGTTCTCATCTCAGACGTCTGTGAAATGAAACAGGAAGGTAAATGGGAATGTCCACTCACTCCGTACCAATCTGCGCTATTTCTTTCTGTAAGGTCGGGGATTCTACTGAATTCTCTGTATGGACGGAATCGTGACAGACACTTTCAATCCACCCACCCACACCAACCGCTTCCCAAATCCGCTCTCTGTCTCTGTCTATCTGTCTGTCTTCTGTCTGTCGGTTTCACTCTCTCTCTATCTTCTATACTCTCTCTCTCTCTCTCTCCTCTCTCTCTCTCTCTCTTGATTTTTAAGGGCACTTTTGATGTAATTGTCCACTAATTGATATGCAGGAAGCTTTTATCATATGGTATATACAGGTAAAACATTCCATATATCTATTCATTCTAGAAGGACCTCAACTAACCGTTGTGTGAACAACAATGTATCAGAGAAGCTTCCTATCCAACATGGTTACCACAGGGTTCTGTGTTTGGCCAGGTGCTGTTTTCAGTTTGTATAAATTGATCTCCTATTTATAATGAGGATTCAATGTGTAACTCTTTTGTGATGATACGATGTCCATAAAAGTAGCTCCAATTAGAAGCTGTTTTCACCTCATTACAGAAGAATGCTGATATCCTTAATGGTAATTGGTGCAATTGTAATTTCACATGTCATGTATTCCTACAAAACAAGAACATATGCTGATAACAAATCTGGCAAAAGTAAGACAGAAAATAACCACACAGCCTCCATTGTTTTTTATCATATCAGGAAAATTGTAATATGGTGGATAGCCATCGAGTCTAGGCGTATATGTGGATATAATCTATCTTGGTCTTATCACCTTCGCTGTTTATGTTAAATCAATTTCCAAGACAAATCATATCAGACTGTGCCAGATAAGCATTTCTTAAACCTTATGCCAGGAAATTTTACTACATGAACTTATTCTCTCTTCAATCAATTATTGTTCAAACACTATTGATTCTGCTAGTGCTATTAGCCATGATAACCTCTTACGAGTGTCTACAAAAGAGCACTTAAAGCAGTTCTATTAAAATCGTCAGTCTTACTAAAGGGGATTATACTAAAGCAGGGGCCCTTCGCTAAAAGAATGTTTTTTTTTTTCGCTGTCAACAATGTTTGTTAATGCTAAAAATTGCGTCGGCTTAAGCACCACAAACTCTTCAGTCTAGATTTACAAAAACCGAGAGGATTCAACATATTCGGTTCCTCACCAGAATTGATCTATTTTAAATCAGCTAATTCTTACTCTGGTAGTGTGGTTTGGAATTCTCTTCCACTATATTTACGTGCACCCAAAATGCAGTCCATTCAGGGAAAAAACTAATTTCACATTGCACAGTAGGTCATTTACTAGTAGGGATAAAATACATATTACCAGAGCACTCCTTATGTTTTGCTGCATATTTAGACTGATACGCCGCTTCCTTTCTAAATTAAACCAGATAATGATATATTGAAAGTATGGTTACATTGGTTTTGTTAATGACTGTTATTATATCATGATGAATGTATTTTGTGATCAATGTTTTTATTGATGCATGTCACTAAACTGATTGATTCTATATTTTGTTTTTTTGAAGCATTGTATCTATACGATGATAAATGGTGCCCTGCCCTGGTACGTTGATTATATTGTTGTATTGTGGCTCTGTTTTATTCTAATTTTATAGTAATGTTATGTATATATTATTTTGGATGAAGAAAAGGAAATATCATTCTCTCTCTCTCTCTCTCTATCTCTCTTCTCTCTCTCTCTCTCTCTCTCTTCTCTCTATCTCTCTCTCTCTCTCTCCGTATTTACGGCTGCGGATTGTTGTATTGTCACTAAGTTTATAATTATGGTTTGGGTAGTGTATGAAAGTTCAGAAAGAAAAGATCGTGGAGAGGAGCCGGAGAGAACGATTATGATGGATATCTCTCTCTCTTATCTTCTCTCTCTATCTCGCTCTATCTCTCTCTCTCTCTCACTTCACACCAACAACTTCACACTCACATCCACACACTCACACCATGATAATGAGCGTTTTATGACTATTGTCGCTAGGACTTTATTGTTGATAACTGAAAACTGATTGTTGTACTGCCTCGTTCTTCGTCTTGCATTGTTAACCTTTTTATTTTTCTTTGTTTGTAGAAAACTACCATATCAAACAACAAAGTTGAATTTATGATGAATTGTTGTTGTCTAATTATTTTCCTTAGCTGCTTGCTGTATGTTATTTTTTTACAAAAGGAATGTAACTCTCTCTCTCTCTCCCTCTCTTCTCCTCTCTCTCCCCCCCCCCCCTCTTCTCCCCCTCTCTCTTTCTCTTCGGATGGAGGGATCGCTATTCTATGGTTGTGTGTGCCTGATTTTTTGTTCTCTCTCTTATATGAAAATTTATTTCTTTCTTTATGTTTGTTGTTGCAATGCTTTCTTTTTTCTTTTTTCTTTTTTTTTTTTTTCTCTTCAAGTCATCTATGCCTTAAATGTTATTGGAGAACACTTTATCTTGTTTTTAATGTCATTTGTGAAGTTAGTGAGTTTGTTAAATTTTGTAAGTTTTTAGGTCGCTAGTTTTGCTTAGTAGTCGCTAGTCATGCTTTAGTTAGTCATTAATGGGGCGTAGGGCGGTTCCCCAAGAAAAAAAGCATGGTGTTTGCTTATCTGTTACCCTTGGAAATAATATTATCACCATCATCATCATCATATCTCTCTCCTCTCCCTCTGTGTGTGTGTCGTGTGTGTGTGTGTGTTGTGTGATGTGTGTGTGTGTTGTGTGTGTGTGTGTGTCTGTCTGTCTGTCTGTCTCTGTCTCTCTCTTTGTTTTTTTCTCTCTCTCTTTCTCTCTCTCTTTCTCTCTCTCTTTGGTCTTTCTCTCAATCTGTCCTTTCTTTCTCTTTTCGCTCTCTCTCTCTCTCTCTCTCTACTCTCTCTCTATCTCTTTTTTTTCTTTTTCTCTCTTTCTTTCCTTCCCCTCTCTTCTGTCTCTGTCTCTGTCTCTGTCTTTCTCTCTCTCTTCTCTCTCTCTCTCTCTCTTTACTCTCTCTCTCTCTCTCTTCTCTTTCCTCTCTTCTATCTCTCTCTCTCTCTCTCTCTCTCTCTCTCTCTCTCTCTCCTCCTCTCTCTCGCCCCCGCCCTCTCTCTCTCTCTTTGTCTCTCGTTGAATTTCTCTCTTCTCTCTCTTTGACTCTCTCTCTCTCTCTCTCTTCTCTCTCTCTATCTCTCTCTCTCTCTCTCTCTCACCTCACCCTCACCACCCCTCCCCTATCCCCACCCCCCTCCCCCTCACCCCACCCCACCCCACTACAACACACTCAGCCACGCACGAATCTGGTCAAGAAACTCCCAGAGAGTTGGAGATTGGACCCGTAGCCTTCGTGGATGATTGACAAAAGGCGGGGCAAGATAGGAGCAGGCGAAGACAGCGGCTTTGGGTGAGGTGTATGGCGATTGATGAAGGAGATACGGGCAAAGTGCCTGCTCTTTGCTATTCCTAGAATAAAGCTGCTAGTAGGTTGAGCTAGGTCAAAGTCTAGGTGGGGGGGGGAGGGGGGGGGGGGGGGGGGAGGGGGTGGGAGGGGGGAGGGGAGGAGTGGGGGGCTCTGTGGGGAAATAGAACTACTACTAAACACGGGCGGTGGAGCACTAAAAGATTCGGCATTCCGTCAAGAAGTTTTTGGTTCAAATCCCGTGGTCAATATTAAGTTAAGAAAATAGAGATTAAAAATAAAGTGGGTCGGCTACTTTGACACGTTGTTGTTGGATTGAATAGGGTGTAAGGTTAGAGTGAGACCCCCACCCAACATAACACACGCCGCCTACACTTTATCACAATTAAACGTCCCCCCTGCCGCCCCTTCCCCCCACACCCAACCCCAACTTTCTTAATTAAGACAAAGATAATATTTAGGTGAGCATAGTTAGGCAACCTAATAAAGTAGACCTCGTGTAACAAAATATGAGAGTAAAGAAAAATAAGAATTGGTGGGTAAAAAGGTTTTTTTTTATGAAAAAAAAAGGTGGAGGTATGGTAAAAAGGACAAAAGAACAGACGTGAAGTTGATGATAAGACACACAGGCAGCGCAGCAGTCCGACTTGGGGAAGACTATGTGAAAAAACCCACACATACTAGAGAGAGAGAGAGAGAGAGGAAGAGAGAGAAGAGAAGAGAGAGAGAGGAGAGAGTGAGAGAGAGAGTGAGAGAGTGAGAGAGACTGAAAGAGACTGAAAGAGACCTGAAAGAGCAGGCAGAGTTGAGAGTGGAGAGACCGGTGAGACAGACAGGACAGACAGAACAGGACATGTCAGAGAGACAGAAAGACAGACAGTCTGAGAGAGAGAAGAAAGCAGACAGCCCGGAACAGACAGACTGACAGAGGTGGAGGGGGGGGGGGGGGGGAGGGGACAAAAGACAGAGAGGGGACAGAGAAGTAAAACACAGAGATACCAAGAGGGAGGTGGGGGGGGAAAGTGACAGAGAGACAGCGACACGGAAGAGATAGAAAGAGAGAGGCCCCCCCCCCCCCCCCGGGGAAGAAACACAGAGAGAGACACAGTGACAGGGGACTGACAGAGGAATCTGGCATCGTTGTACTGTAGCGTAATTCTGAAAGTTCAAATTTCAAGCCATTTTGATATGAAAATTTCACCCTTTGTGCCAATCCTAAAACAAATAAACATTTTTTTTTTTAAAAAAAAATATAAAAAAAATTTTTAAAAGGACATTCAGACTGAACGACATTATCCACTTCTCCCCCCCCCCCCCCTTTCACTCTCAACAACACCCAAGATTAAAAAATCTGAATGCGACAAAATGACCGATGATGATAAAATCATTTTTACTAGAAATGCTGCTGCTGCTGCTAATGCTGCTGCTGTAGTTGCTGCTCGCTGCAGTGTGCTGCTGTTTGGTGTTGTTGCTTGCAGTTGCTGCTTTGTTGTTGCTGCAGTTGCTGCTGTTGTTGTTGTTGCTGCTGATGCTGTTGTTGCTGCAGTTGCTCAAGAAATGAAGTGAAAACTTAGCAAAAAAAAAGTATAGAAAAACAAGCCCCCTGACTTCACGGTACTACTGAGCAGAGGTGTGTATGGGAAGGGGGGGGGGGGGGTAAGGAGTTGGGGTGGGTGGAGGGGGGGATGGGGGTGGTTGGGGCGAATCTGTTGATTTGTATTTGTTTTACGGCGTATGTTTCAATGAGCTAACGGCGTGGGTAGGCTGAGGTAGGGAGCAGGTAGGGGGGGCGCGGGGCGGTCGGGCTTGGGGTGCGTATCAAATGACCATGTAAGACCACCCCGTCATCAAAGATGTGTACTTGATACGTGGTGGGGGGGGAGGGGGGTGCGGAGGGGGGGGATAGAGGGTCTTGGGGCCGCGAGTTGTAAGGGGTGTGGTGCAGGTTCTCGTCAATGCGAGGGGGTAGTGGGGGGGTGTGGGGGACGGGGCACGGGGGGGGGGAGTGGATGGGGTCAAGAGACAGGGCGGTGCGCGGACTAGGGAGGGGTTGGGAAGAGGGGGGGGTAGTTAGGGTGGGAAAGGGGGTGGGGAGGGGGGGGAGGCACAGAAGCCTCGTGGAAGTTGTGGTTTTGTGCGGGGAAGCGATGGGAGGGGGGGGAGGGGGGAAGGAGCAAAGGGAGGTGTGGGAGGACACGCATGGGGAGGCGAGTGCGGGGGCGGGGGTGAGGGGGGGGGTTGGGAGGGGATGGATCAATAGCCAATGGGGGGGGGTGGAGGTGGTGGGGGGGTGGTCTGGTTTAATGTATGGTTGGTAGGCTCTTGATTTTTTGTTTAGTCGGTTGGCTTTCAGGTGTTGTTATTTTTTCTTTTTCTTCCGTTTAATTATTTTTTATATTTTTGGCGATATTGTTAATTACTGTTTTATTATTTGTTTTTTTTATATTTTTTTTTTTTTTTTTGATTTTGTTTAATTTTTTTTACGTAGTAATGATATTTTCACTTTTCTGTATAACAATATTTATTGTATTTAAAATAATTATATTTTAACAAAATAAAACCCCCCCATCCCACCAACAACAAAACCCCCTGAGATAATACATAAAATTTATATATTACTATCCCCTACATCCCAAAACCACACAAA
>CM031598.1:4250477-4255477 GCA_018398815.1 Conus ventricosus
CATCAAATTTTTCAACAAAAAAAAAAAGGAAAAAAAAAAAAAAAAAAAAAAAAAAAAAGAAAAAAAGAAAGGGGGGAAAAGTTAGGAGGAGGGGTTTGGTATGGGGAATTGGTGGGGTGGACATGTTGTGAATCATGGAACAATCAATAATTAAAGAAAATAAAAAACAAAACAAAATGGATATGATGATGGTGATAAAAATAAAAAAAAATAATAATAAAAAATAAAATTTTAAAATAAAAATTTAAAATGTAATAAAAAATATAATAATAAAATAATAATAATGATGAGATGATAATAATAAAATAATAATAATAATAATAATAATTAATAATAATACCCCCGAACAACACACCGCGCGCGCGTTTTAAAATAAACGAATACATACACAGTCCCCTGAGGTCGGACGCTTCTAAATAATAAAAATAAAAATAATAATAAAAAATTATTATTATTAATAATAATATAAAAATTAAAATAATAATATTAATAATAAATTATTTTAATAATAAAAATAATAAAATGAGGGAAAAACACCAGAGAGGCTTGTTAGACAAAAAAAAACACCTGTTTTGTCAAGACAAAAAAAAAAAAAAAAAACAAAAAAAAAAAGCAAAAAAAACAAACACACAAAAAAAACAAACAAAAACAAAACAAATAAACAAAAAAGCCAACTGCATAAGCTATCAGGAATGAACAGTTAAAAAAAACAAAAAAAACAAACAACACTTTAAACAAATCAAACTCTGAATGTTAATTGTAGAGAAAAAAAAACAAACAAAAAAAAACTTTAAAAAATAAACGCTGAACGTTGATTTTAGGAACAAAAAAAAAAACTTAAACAAAAAATGGCCTAAAACTAAAAGACCGGTAAAAAACTGAGGGGTCACCCCCCTCCCAAAACTTAGGATAGAGGAAAAAAGAAAATATTTATCACAAAAAAACGTTTTAAAAAAAAAAAAAATTTATTTTTAAATATATATATTTATATAAGTAAAATAAAAATAAAATGAAAAAGAAAATCACACCGGCGGAAAATTTGGGAATAAAGGTTCAGGGAATCTGCAGAAGATGTGGTGTGTGTGTGTGTGTGTGGGTGTTGTGGTGGTGGGGGCGTGCGTGCGTGCGTGCGTGGTGCGTGCGTGCGTGCGGTGTGTTGTTGTTTTGTTTTTGTTGTTGTTGTTGTCCCACACCCCAACATGACAAAAAAAAAAAGATGCCGGGTGTTGAGTTGTGTGGTACACAGGGTGTAAAAATAGGACGCAGCCGCCTTCAAATTATGTAAGTGGAATGAGCGCCCCGTTGTTGTTTGACTTTTCTTTTTAAAAACCCCAATCAGTTAATAATGACTTTGGGCTACAGAGATGTATAAATACCCAGTAAGAACAAACCTTCCCAAAAAACGGCTAACAAACTAAATGAAATAAATAAATAAAAAAGGGAAAATAAATAATATAAAATGAAAATTGTCCGTTAAAAATGTGTGTCATGTTGTCAATCCAGAGAAATTTTTGCCCCAATGTACCCCTCCCAACGCCCTGATTGTCTGTTTAAAATACATGGGGAAAAAAAATGAGTCCCAAATAAGGTAATAACAAAAAAAAACAACAATAATAATGCATAATAATGTGATAATAACAATAATGATAATAAAATTATAATAAATTAATAATAAATAAAAAATAAAAATGATAATAACAACAATAATATTAAATAAAAAAAACGTTTTAGTAGTTGTTTTGAAGTCAAAATTAAGGTTTCTATGTTCATTTTGTATTTCCTATCTGTTCTTAATAAAATCAATCAATCAATAAATTCAATAAATCAATAATAAACAAATAAATAGAAAATATATAAATAATAAAAATACCCAAAAACGAAGGAATACATGAAGGTAGAAAATAAGTAGTTGCTTGCAAATTAGCGCGGTGAAGCAAGCAGTAGTTTTACCCAATTCAAATATCCCCCCCCCAAAAACCACACAAACGCCCCTCCCCAAAAACCCTTGCTTTGTCTATCCCAACTGCCGGGGGGGAAACTTTAAAATATAAATATATTTATTATTTTTAAACAAAAAAAAAAAATAGTAAAATATAATAAAAAGGATGGTTTTAAAATAATAATATAAAAAATAAAAAAATAAAATGATATTTAATAATAATAGGGGGGGAATAAAACATATTTTTTAATAATTAGTTTTGTGTTGGGGGTGATGATTGATTTTTTTTTGTTTTTTTTTTTTTTTTTTTTTTGGGCGGGTTCGTCGATTTCCCCCCCCTTTACTTTTTTATTCCCCCCCCCCTTTTCCCCCCCCCCCCCCCCCCCCCCCCCCCCCCCCCCCCCCCCCCCCCCCCCCCCCCCCCCCCCCCCCCCCCCCCCCCCCCCACACAACACACACACCCCAAAACCTTGCTTTCAATGTCAATGACTAGGAAATAAATGAAAGCAAAATAAATATAACTTACACAGAAAACAAAAAAGTAAATAAATTTTAAATGACGGGGAAAAAAAAACGTAAAAGAAAAAGGAAAAATAAAAAAAAAACTAAATAGATATATTTTAAAACAAGACGAGCTTGAATCTGTCCAGTGTTTTTTTTCTAGCCACATTGTATTTCCATATTTAAATTTTTTCCAAGATTTTTTTTCTTAATACCAATAAATAGTGAGGTAAACAAGCGGGGAATGAACAGAGACTGAGGAGAACACCAGGAAAGTGCAGCCACTCCGGGATTTTTTAAAAGGATCCGGAACCCCCCTTAAATCGGAAATTTGCATAAGAGAGAGAGAAAACACACCCCCAAACCGCGAACCTCGATCCAGATCAGTGGGTCTTTTTTTTTTTTGTTTTTTTATTTGCTTTTTTGTTTGTTTTTGTTTGTTTTTTTGTGTTTTTTTTTTATAAAAAAAAACAAGGGGAGCAATCCTGGGGAATATAAAAGAAAGAAAAAAAAGAAGGTAAAGAATCATCAAAATAACAAAGGGAATAAAAAGTTTATACAAAAAAAAGCAATTTAAAAAAAGCAGAAGGTGACGAAAATGCGTAAAAAAAAACATAAATTGAAAATAATGTTTTACACTTTTTCTCTCTCTCTCTCCTTCTCTCTCTCTTCTCTCCCTCTCTCTCTCACAACCAAACACCCACACCACACACACACACCCACAACAAACGAATAATCTAAATGAAGAAGTGAATGAAAAAGTAAAAACAAAAAATACATAAATAAGGCAAAGTGGGAAGAAAAATGTGTAAAGAAAAAAAAAACAAGTTGATAAAAAATAATAAACAAAAAAAAAAATACCGTTTTTATCCTCTCGCACCCCACTTTCTTGGTTGTTTTTTTTTTAAAAGTAAAATTTATTCAACATTTTTTTTTTTTCCCAAAGCTTTGGTGTCTTTTCTATGATAGGCTAAATCACCCTGTTTTTAGTGCATATATCTCATATATCCCTTTATACTTTTTTTTTTTTTTTTTGCGTTTTTATTTTTTTTTTATTTTCTTGTTTTCGTTTAAAAAGAGAAGCTTCTGGTTATTTTTGTTAACCAATGAAAACAACAAAATTTTCTTAATCTCTCGTATTTTCCGTGTCTCTGTCGTTGTCTGTCTGTCTGTCTGTCTTTTCGCTCTCTTTTGTCTCGTGTTGTGTCTGTCTTCCTCTCTTCTCTCTTCTCTCTCCTCTCTCCTCTCTCTCTTTTGTTTATTCTCACTCTGTGTGTGTGTGTGTATGGTGTGTGAGAAAAGTTGCCAAATTTATACGACCAGCGCAAGGTTTGGTTGGCCCCGGAGCATTCACTCGAGCAGCCCCAAGCCGCGAGTCGTTTTGGTTAAAAAAAGTTCCACGGAATGTGTTGGGTCCTCGTCTTGCTGTTGTCTTCTCTCTCTTCTCCTTTCTCTTCTCTCTCTCTTCCCCTCTCTTCTCTCACACACACAACACACACACACACACCCCCCCCCACTAGAAACATTGTCAACTCAGCACCGCAGCGGCGGCCCGGGAGCGGCGGCGGCGACGACCGCCCCCCCACAACATTGGCCAGGGGGGGGGCGATGCTGTGGGGGTAAGGCGAAAAAAAGACCCATGGCTATCACCCCCACGAATGAAAGGCCCCGGTCTCGCCCCAAGAGCGACAATGAGAGAGGAACAGGCCATTTTCGATTAAAGCGGTATACTTTTTTGTAGGTATCCCCCACCCCCCCCCCCTTTTTCTCTTCCATCCCCTTTTACCCCTCTCCATCCCCCCCCCCCCCCCCCCCCCCTTCCCCCCTCCCTCCTCCTCCCTCCCCTCCTTTCCCCCCCTCCCCCCCCTTTCCGCCATCACCCCCCCCCCCCCCCCCCCCCCCCCCCCCCCCCCCCGCTATCACAAATCAGTCATATGATTTCGTGAGGAAATTTTAAGCAGTAATGGACCCTTTAAAGGGTAGGGGATGTGGTGCATGGGGTTCTCTGGTGGATTATGGCTGAGGTGTTGGGCGAAATGGGGTTGGCTTATGCTATTTTGGTAGTTGTGTGTGTGTGGGTGTTGGGTGTGTGTGTAGTGGAGGATAGAGAGAGAGAGAGGGAAAGGAGAGAGAGAAGGGGGGTGTGTGTGTGTGTGTGTGGTGTGTGTGTGCACGCGGTGTGTCTTGTTGTACATTGTTTTTTTTTTTTTTCTTTCGACACTAAATCAAATGAAAACGAGTGAAAGGGGAAAAAGAAAAATACATCATGAACAGGCTCGCACAACACCACCCCCCACACACCACACACACCACATCTTAATTTCAAACCCCTTTGGCACTGTTGTGTGTTTCTTCTATCATCATATATTTAAATGTGAAAAAGGTTTTACTGTGACGCCATTTTCTTAGTTTCGCATCCCCTCCCTCTTTTTCTCTCTCTCTCTCTCTCTCTTCCCCGACCCTTTTAAATTTTCCCCCCTTTCTTTCCCCCCCCCCCCCCCCCCCCCCCCCCCCCCCCCCCCCCCCCCACCCTAAAACAACCCCCCCCTTCATATCTTCC
>CM031598.1:4260477-4261858 GCA_018398815.1 Conus ventricosus
TTGGTGTTTCTTTTTAGTAGAAATAACCACTGTCCAAATTTTTTATATATTTTTTAATTTCATTTTTCTTTCTTTTTGTAGAGCAGTTGCGTGGACAAACGTATGAGGATTGTGCGCAAGTTGTGTGTGTGTGTGTGTGTGTGTGTGTGTGTGAGGGCCCCATATGTTGAATAAGTAACCACTGTCCGACCTTTTTCTTTTTTTTTCTTTTCTTTTTTTTCTAGCTGCGTGGACAAACGTATGGGAATTGTGTGTAAGTGTGCATATGGTGTGTGTGTGTGTGTGTGTGAATGCATGAAGCTTTTAACTTGTGAACTGTTCAGAAGTGGTCGCTGCAACAATGAGCATAGAATTCTCACACTTAGAACTTTAGACCACCTTCTTGCTCAGTCAAGTTCGTGTGTTTCTGAATGGTTTGAGTGACAGCTGTGAGTCTATATTCTAAGCCCCAGAAAAAAAAAGAAGAAAGGAAAGATGAAGGAAAGTTTGGAAAAGGAAAAAAAAGAAAGAAAATAAAGTAAAAGAAAGCAAAACAATAGAAAAGAAAAGAAAAAAAAAATGCTCATCGATCAACGACTACGAAGCAGCCACTACGAAGTACTACGAACCGATCGTACAAACGCACGGGCGCGTACACACACACACACACACACACACACACACACACACACTCACACTCACACCACACACACACAACACATGCACAAGCAAACACACACACGCATATACGCAAGCAAGCGAGCGCACATACACATATGCGGACATATTATACACACAAGCAAACACGCACAAGCACAGAGTACACACAAAATACACATGCACACGATACATAAACATACACACACTAGCAAACACACACACACACACACACACACCACACACACACACACACACACACGCACGCACGCACGCACGCACGCACTCGCATGCACGCACCACACACACACACACACACACACACACACACACACACGAACATTTTCCTCACGTTCCAAATATTCTGACGTCGATTCTATGAATAAGAGAGAGAGAGAGAGGAGAAGAGAGAGAGAGAGAGAATTAAAATCAGTTGGTTGGTCCATAACACGGATGACCAACAATCGTCCCTGCGCGAAACTGGGAATACTCACATAGATATGGCTTGGACATGTAAGCTCTCTGGTTTTTGGTAGGTAGTAAATAATTTCACATCCAATTTGCACCCATTCTAAGTGATTGTTCGTTCTTCGTTTTCATTGTCTTCAATGTTGTTTGTCTTGCCTTGAAGAACACCAAAGAGGTCGAAACGCGTCGTGTTTTGTCTTGTAAACTTCGTGTCTTTCGTTCGGCGGTAGTTGTTTGTCTTAGTTTCCGCTGGCAGTCTTTGAAACTAATACAAAAT
>CM031598.1:4261958-4271958 GCA_018398815.1 Conus ventricosus
GATCGAACAACAGGAGCGAGCGAGCGGAGAGAGAGAGAGAGAGACAGACAGACAGACAAGAGAGAGAGAGAGAGAGAGATTTCATTCACGAATGTTATAATCATCGATCCATGTGGATCACAATAGCCTCTCTCTTGAAAACTTCGTAAAGATATGGATTGCAGCTTCTTGAAAAAGACGTAAATCCATTCGGAGAATTAAAATCTATCGAAGGTAAAGAGAAGCGTCACTGCGTACATTTGTATCTCGGTACAATAACATTTTGAATTAAACCAATACGGTTTACTTACTTCAATCATCAACAGCCGTGTATTTTTCGATCTCCGATTGCGCGTGTCTTCAGTTCCGGTGTGTTTAAGTGTTTTGTATTAATTTTCGTCTGCTGAATAACCCCGACAAATACGTGTTTGCTGGTAACCTCTCCTTTCGTGAGAGTTCCTGGGTTTATTTTTTGTTCGTTTATTTGTTGTTTTTTTAATGTGTTTCTTGGGTTGATTGGTTATATTATTGTATCCCTTAGCAAACTTCAAGGGGCAAAACTCGTGTTTGCCAGGTAACATCTTCCGTGTGAGTTCTTGAGTTTTTGTTTGTTTGTTTATGCATATGTTTGTCGGGGTTGCTAAATTAGCAATTGTCTTTATCATTCATACAAATTGTCTTACATTAAGCAAATTTGAGGAACAAAGAACATCTATTGTAGCCGCTTTTTGATGCGGTGATTGACAAACTTGAGGGCTTAACAATTCGGTTGATCCATAGACCCCTAGGCAAGTGGATTGATCACAAAAAGAAAAGAGTTGACAAGAGAGAGAGAGAGAGAGAGAGAGGTCACAGGAAAAAAAACAAAGAGAGAGAGAGAGAGAGAGAGAGAGAGAGAGAGAGAGAGAGAGAGAGAGAGAGAGAGAGAGATCACACAAAAGATAGAGATCACGGAAAAAAAATCGAAGGGATGTGGATGAGAGAGAGAGGGGAGGGAGGGGGGGGGGCGGAAATGGGGGAGAAAGAAAGACGAGAGAGAGAGGGAGAGGAGAGAGAGAGAGAGAGACAGACAGACAGACGAAGACGAGAGAGACAGACAGACAGACAGACAGACAGACAGAGACAGAGACAGAGACAGAGAGACAGAGAAGCATTACACGTCCATCCAAGCATCATAGATATCGTCTTTTTCCTCTTTCAACCTCTGCCGAGTTAACCAGAGAAAGAGTCACAGGCATCTCTGACTAACATGCTAAAAGTCCCAGAAGTACTCCCCGGGAGTACTTCTGGGCGGGGAGTACTTTTGGGTTGTTACACCCCCACATTATCCTCCTACGGAAAAGCATGTGAGGCCGCACAGAATTCATATTCAGCAAACTGTATCTACCTATGTCTTTATCTGCTTTTGTCTGTCTGTCTGTCAATCTGTCTATCTGTCTGTCTGTCTGCCTGTCTATCTATAGGTCTAAGTATCTATCTGCCTGTCTCTCTGTTTGTCTGTCCTGTCGTCTGTCTATTTATCTATTTATCTATCTGTGTGTGTGGTGTGTGTGGTGGTGTGTGGTGTGTGTGTGTGTGTGTGGTGTGTGTGTGTGTGTGGTGTGTGTGTGTGCGTGTGTGTGTTACACACTCTGAACAACCATCTAGAGATGTAGACAGTATAGTACCATCTTGAGATCAGCTTTCATTTTACTTTACGTTAAATACCTACCAGTATTTTCAGACGACGGATCCCCATACACAGTATTTTGTGGTATACAGACTTGTACATCTCATGATGTCATTGATCACACGACAGAGCGCTAATAACATGTGGTCGTGCTGGAAAATCAACAGAGGTTATGTAAATCGTTATGCTCTCTCTCTCTCTCTCTCTCTCTCCCCCCCCCCCCCCCTCTCTCTCTCTCTCTGTGCGTGTGTGCGCGCGCGCGTGTGTGTGCGCGCGCGCGTGCGTGTGTACATGTACATGCGTGCGCGTAAGTGTGTACGTACGTTTGTGCGTGCGTGCGCGCGTTTGTGCATGCGTGCGTGCGTGCGTGCGTGTGTGTGCGTGTGTGAGGCAGGCAGGAATGATCTCCAATAAAACGAAGAGCACTGGTCATAAACTGCACGCACGTGTCTCTTTCATACCCACCACATGGCGTTCATGGAATTGATACGCCGAGGTCAAATAATTAAAACTGCCCAGATAAAAGTATCATCAAGCTAATACCAAGCGACAGTGTCTTCATTCAATCAACGTTTGCCCCTCATAAACCCAAAAGCACTGTGTGTTTTTTGTGTACTCTCTGATATTGTTTCATGACAATAATGAAAGAGAATTAGATACACTGATTATCGAATAAATGGTTTTATGGCATGGACAAATTCGCCTTTTGATCGTCTGTCTTTCACAAAGCAAAAGGCATTTTTTAAAAAACAAAAAACAACAACAACAAAACCTCTCCTGATGTTATAGGTAATAACGATAATCAAAGGCAAAAGAAACAAACTGCTTTCCTTATGACTCACGTTCATAAAACGTGTGAACCTTTGCCAAAGTACAACGCAATAATGTGTTTTCTGTTCTAATATCGTGGGTAATGATGACCAATAAAAATGGGAAAAGAAAGAAAGAAAGAAAGAAAGAAAGAAACTGGATCCATGAACGATAAGTAGAATTGTGACTTGGGGAAATTGCATAAATTTGCATTTGAGCGCTCGCCATTCACAATGGAAGCAAAGCCAAAAGCGTTGTATTGGCGTTTGTCTTCTGATCTTGTGCACAGTGTACAGTAAGGATGATCACAGAGAACGGAAATAATCTAATAATGAATAACTACGTAGCATGTTTCCTGGCTTTAGCCGTTTGAACGTCTGTCATTCACACAAAGCAAAAGCATTCATGTTGTGTTTCTCATCTCAATTTGTAGATAATCATGATTGGGGGAAAAATGTAGGATATAAAGGGGGGAAGTCAAATAAATAAGTGAAACGACTGTGGACCATAGCTTTGAAATGTTAGCGCGAGTCACGATGGGGAAAAAACAAACAAACAAAACTCTCATTGGTGTCGCTTTACTTTTGATATTGCGGTTAACAATGAGGATTAAACAAAACAAAGCTAAACGACTAAATAAAATAGCATATATGAAATGAAGAAAATAACGTAAATGAAATTAAAATGAAGCAAAAACAAAAACAAACAAAACAAAACAAAAGGAAAGAAAATAAAGTGAAAATTCAGTCGAATAATTCGTGCTAAATAGAATGACCCAAGTGGAAAGAGTTTGTTTTGAGAGTTACTCAACTCGCATTATTTATTTGATAATGTATTTGAAAACAATATACGGTCTTCCGAAGGATAAAAAACAAATATCTCCACTCTCTCTATACCCTATTTCAGTGTCAGTAGCTGCTGCTGCTGACGATGAGGAGTAGTAGGAGTAGTAGTAGTAGTAGTAGTAGTAGTAGTAGTAGTAGTAGTAGTAGTAGTAGTAAAACTGTTGTTGTTGTTGTTGTTGTTATTGCTTTCAGTTGATGATGATGATTTTAACTGTTATTGATATTAGTGCTGTTGTTGTTACTGCTTAGTCTCTGATCACAGCTGATGATGATGATGATGATGATGAATGATGTATGATGATGATGACGATGATGATGATGATGATGATGATGATGAACATTATTATTATTGTTATTATTATTTATACTGTTGTTGTTATTGCTTACCTGAGTCACCCGTGCTTACACGCTCAAAACTTTGCACACTCGAAGTTAGTTTGACAGTCCCCAAAATATGTAAATAATTCAATAAATAAGTTGGTAAATGAAAAGATGAATAAATGAATACATAAAATAAATAAATAAATAAAATGAAAAAAAGTTCGGATTTATCTTAACAGTCCCCAAAATAAGTAAATAGGTGAATAAATAAGCAGGAAAATCAATAGACATATAAATACATAAATAAATAGCTAAATACATGAATATATACGGTAATACAGAAATAAAGGAAAAAAACTTTACATAAAAAGCCCTTGTGCGGCGTCAAAATGTTTTAATCATTCAACGCACGCGTTTCGCTCCCTCACACACATAGGCTTATTCCTCCACACACACACACACACACACACACACACACACACACACACACCACACACACACACACACCACGCACGCACGCACGCACACACACACACACACACACACACGCACACTTTTTGTTTTGGTCAAGTCCGTCCCTACCGCCATCACAAGGTCGCAGTCAAATTAGTGTTAATTAATAATGTATGTACACTAATTAACAGGATAACAGACGTTCGATCGGTCAGCAAGGAAGCAAAACAATCTGAATATTGACCAAGTTCTCCGTGCCATATCCTATTTCAGTATGGCAATTTGGCAATACGTGCGATCAATAACAAAGCTCATATCAAGCCAATGCAGGGCTCATAATATATAAACCGGACTTGCAATATCTATACAGGGCCCTCTATAAAGTGCTTATAAATTCTACGCAGGTTAATTAAAATATCTTTACAGAGCTCATAAGACCTACCCAAAGTTCATAACACCTTCGTAGGACTCATGATATTTAAACAATGTCCATAATTTCTAAAGGCTCGTAACATCTAGACTTGACTCCTGACATCCACACACAACACCAACAATACGTATACAATACCCTTAGATATTGATTCAGGTCTCTGTCTACGCAGGTCCTATAACGTCTTTATTAGCCTCACGATATTCATCCAGTACTCTTTATATTTAAACAGCACTCAATATGTCTAAGCCGGGTTCGTAATATCTCAGCAGAGCATAATGATAATTATTATCTAAAGAGTACGCACAATATTTGAAACAGGGTCCATAATATCTAAACAAGGCTCACAATATCTAAATACGGCACATAACATCTAAACAGCGCTTATAATATTTCAACAGGATTTGCAATTTCCACAGAGGGCTCGTAATATCTACGCAGAGCTCGTAACATCTTACATACAGAGCATATAATATCTATTAGGAGCTCGGAATATCTGTCGATGGCTTTTATGATTATTCAGGACCCTTTATGTCTTTAACAAACTGTAGTAAGCTTACCTGTCAGAGCCTCTTAGTCGAACCAAGTTGCAACGCTATTAAGTCAGAGAAAAAGAAAATTCACACACACACACCACACCACAACCAACCAACCAACAAACAACAAACCTCTAGGCATGCGCTGGGATTTACCCAACGCCATGCACCAATGAAATTCAAATATTATGTACATCCGGGGCTTCTAATAATATATAAAATACTTCGGGCCGTTGCCTATCCCACAAATGTCACGTTGGAAATGTAATATTTCAGCTCGGGCTTTTTTTGCTTTTCAGTTCTTTTCTTCTCTCTCTCTCTCTCTCTCTCTCTCTCTCTCTCTCTCTCTCTCTCTCCTCTCTCTCTCTGTGGAGCCTGACCAGTAGAGCAGCGCCAGAGTTGTGCCGTGATCAAAGACAGAGGAGAAGCCTTCAATCATGGCTGACATTTGGTTCAGCTGACTGTATAATAGTACAGGTCTTCGGGTGAACCGTGCAGGGGTACGATCCGAAATCTCTCTCTCTCTCTCCTCTTCTCTCTCTCTCTCTCCTCTCTCTCTCTCTCTCTCTCTCTCTCTCTCTGAACCCAGTGAGCTGCTGCTGCTGCTGCTGCGCTGCTCCAAGCGTGTACATGTGCATAATAAGGGTCGAGCGGCGGTAGTGTAGCGCTCTCGCTGCGTATATCAATCTCTTAATATTATGCGCTATCCATGTACTCTCTGGTTTGAAGTATCAGTTACAGGTTGTGTTATTGGACAGGTCAGCGGAGATCTTGATGTGTAAGTTAAGTACCATGATAGGATTCTGGCATTTTAGGACAGAACCTGACACCTAAATCTGTCTGTCTGTCTGTCTGTCTGTCTTCTCTCTCTTCTCTCTCTCTCTCTCTCTCTCTCTCTCCTCTCTCTCTCTCTCTCTCTCTCTCTCTGTCTCTCTCTCCGTGTACACACATACATATCTATTTATCTATCTACCTACCTATCTATCTATCTCTCTATCTATCTATCTGTCCGTCTGTGCTGGCTGGCTGGCCGGCTAGCTGGCTAGCTGTCTATCTATCTATGAGAGAGAGAGAGAGAGAGAGAGAGAGAGAGAGAGAGAGAGAGAGAGAGAGTGTGTGTGTGTGTGTATGCATATGTATATATAAAGGAACCGACATCAAACCGCGAAAAAAAACAAAAAACCCACCGAAACAAAGCAAAATAAAACAAAACCAAAACAAACCCACGGGTTTAAAACACCCAGAGAAGCGTTTCCTACAGGCGAACTGGCGAGAGTTCTCGCTAGCTTGGTGAGCGTCGGCGTTCCCATAGCACACACCCTAACGGCGAGCAGCGGGACTAGGAACAAACGAGAGGTTGCTCTCGACTGTCTTGGAGCTCTTTCGAATGGGAGACACACCAAAAAAAAGGCTCACAGCTGAATTGTCTTGTGATTGGTGTCCAAAAAAGAAGTCACTTGTTCTGATTGGTACCAAAAAAAAAAAAAAAAAAAAAAGAAAGAAAGAAAGAAAGAAAGAAAAAAATCCATCAACAGGCTGATACTGCAATAGCAAGCTGCAGAAGTCAGAGTTTCCGAGTGAATTTTTGTGTCTTGCGCACGTTTCTGCGTTATTCCCGTCGTGACAGAGATATGTCCCAAGGATGACTAGTAGTATGGGCATCTCGCCAGTTGTCGCGTGTATGACCCCACGGATGTTAAAACTGTGGTTGGACCTCGTCTCTGGTTTTTGATCAGTTTGTTTCGGTTTTTTCCATCTTCGATAAAATAAAAAAAAATTAAATCTCTTAAGGGTTTTCTTCTTTTTTCTTTTTTCCTAATTGTATTTAACCACTCCTTTTTCTTTTTGTTGTTGTCTTTTTTTTACTTTTCCTTTTTTGCTCGTTTGCTTTTGGTCCATGCACTATAACGAGCAGTGATTGGTGGTCCATGCACTTAACGAGCAGTGATTGGTGGTCCATGCACTAAACGAGCAGTGATTGGTGTCCATGCACTATAACAGCAGTGATTGGTGGCCATGCACTATAACGAGCAGTGATTGGTGGTCCATGCACTATAAACGAGCAGTGATTGGTGGTCCATGCACTAAAACGAGCAGTGATTGGTGGTCCATGCACTAAACGAGCATGATTGGTGGTCCATGCACTATAACGAGCAGTGATTGGTGGTCCATGCACTATAACGAGAGTGATTGGGGTCCATGCACTATAACGAGCAAGTGATTGGGGTCCATGCAACTAAACCGACAAGTGATTGGTAGGTCCATGCACTAATACGAGCAGTGATTGTGGTCCATGCCTATAACGAGCATGATTTGGTGGTCCATGCACTATAACGAGCAGTGATTGGTGTCCATGCACTATAACGAGCAGTGATTGGTGGTCCATGCCTATAACGAGCAGTGATTGGTGGTCCTTTGCACTATAAGAGCAGTTGATCTTGATACCATGCACTATAAACGACATGATTGGTGGTCCATCCTTTAACGAGCATGATTGGTGGTCCATGCACTTATATACGTTAGTGATTGGTGTCATGCACTATACGGCAGTGATTGGTGGTCCATGCACTTTAACGAGCAGTGACTGGTGGTCCATGCACTATAACGAGCAGTGATTGGTGGTCCATGCACTTGAACGAGGCAGTGATTGGTGGAATAGAATGAAATCAATTCTCGCTCTCTGCCAAGACAGACTCATCACACATCGCAAATGCAGGAACTTTCTATGCGAACACTCTTAACTACGAAAGAGAATGATGTCCCATGGGAAAAATAGTTCTTTTCCCCGTGTGAACAGACAATCATCACAGTCCCGCGAAAAGAGCCAGGGGGGGAAAAGTTTTGTTTTTCTCTCAATGAAATCTAATGTCATCACTTCCGGTCGGGAAAAGTTATTGTCCTTCCAAGACAGACAACTGTGCAAGAAAAACAACTCATTTTCGTGCGGAGAGAGTTGATTCTTTCGGGCGGAAAATAATCGCTTTCAGCGAAAAAATATATGAAATGAAAAGAAGCCAAATGTCCATTGAAGATACTCACTGTTCTCCTGCGATAATCAAAATTGGAAGCCAAGACGCCCCAAGTCTTTCAGTATTGTCACGGTGTAAACGGAAAGACACACAAAAGTTCCGTCAATACTTCCTGTCCACCTCCCCACCCCCAACCTCCATCTCCTCTTTCTTCTCCACACACACACACACACACACACACACACACACACACACACACACACACACACACATCGCGCGCGCTATCTGTTTGTCTATCTGTATATGTATGTATGTAGTATGTATGTATTATCTATCTATCTATCTATCTATCTATCTATCTATCTTCTATCGATCTGTCTGTCTGTCTGTCTAATATACACCAGTTCATAACACAATAGCTTAACTACTGACGTTTTGCTGAATTTACCACTCTCAGGATTTTTTGTTTTTTGTTTTAATAGTACAAAATATGTATAACAGAGAGATTGATGGATGAATAGAGAGATAGGTATAGACATTTGTATAGTGAATACATAAGAGAGAGAGAGAGAGAGAGAGAGAGAGAGAGAGAGAGAGAAGAGAGAGAGAGAGAGATAGAGAGAGAGAGAGACAGACAGACAGAGAGAGACAGAGACAGAGAGAGAGAGAAGAGACAGAGAAGAGAGAAGAGAGAGAGAGACGGAACGCCGAGCATGAGGACGGGGACGGGAGGGAAGGTGGGGGGGTGGGGCGGAGGAGGAGGGGGGGGGGGGGGGAGAGATGAGACACAAGAGAGCTTCAGACAAATAATTGTGAACACTAACACACTCAACACGGATCGGAAACATTAAGTTTGCAGCACATAAAACAAAATTCAATACGGACAGTAAAAGAAAAAACAACAACAAAAACAAGAAAAAAACAAAACAAAACAAAACAAAAAAAACGAAACGACGAAAGAAAAACCAACAAACACAACAACAACAAAGACACAACAAAGACACAACAAAGACACAACAAAGACAGACACAACAAAGACACAACAAAGACACAAAACACAACAAAGCAAACAAACTGGAAAGCAAAGAAAAGGAAGAAAGAAAAGAAAAAAAAAGTAAGTACTTAAACGATTTTCCGTTCTGGAATTTCCAGCGTATCACTTGGTTCCCACTAACACAGCATCCACGGGCATTCGTTCCCCCCCCCCCCCCCCTCCCACACCTTCCCTCCTCCCCCGCCCCCCCCTCCTCTCTCTCTCTCTCTCTCTCTCTCTCTCTCTCTCTCTCTCTCTCTCTCTCTCTACCACTTCCTACAACCCCCGCCCTTATTCCCTGCCCCCCCTTCTCCCTCCCACCCCATCCCCTACCTCCTCTCACCCCACGCTGGCCACCTTACCCCTACCCCTCACCCCCCTCACCTCACCCTCCCCTTCACCCCTCCTCCCCCCCACTCCAGCTGACTTCCTTTGACCAGTTCGGACCATCTGTCTTAGAGAGTGGCCAGTGTCAAAGTGTTTACATTCCGCTCCCTTGCCATCGATTTGTTTTTCCTGCGATTCCCCAGTCCCCCGAGAGAGAGAGAGAGAGAGAGAGAGAGAGAGAGAGAGAGAGAGAGAGAGAGAGAGAAGAGAGGAGAGAGAGAGAGAGAAAGAGAAGAGAGAGGAGATAAGGGGTTGGGTGGTAGTGGTGGTGAGAGACCCCCACGGTAGAGAACGGGGTGCCAGAGTCCAAGTCTGGCACCGTCGTACCAATTCCAGAGCAACCCTGCGGTGCATGCAGACGGAACGGGCGGCTCGGCCCTCTGTTCTACGGTCAGTACTGTACCTCCCCATCGCTGCTTCTTGTTGATTCAAACGCGTGGTCGGTCCACTTACTACTAGTAAAAGCTCGGGCCTATTTTTCCCCTCAACCCCCCCCCCCCGCCCCCTTCGTCCTCTTCCTCCTCCCAACCCTCCGTTGGAGTCTGCGACTAATTTGATTGTTGACGCC
>CM031598.1:4274458-4279758 GCA_018398815.1 Conus ventricosus
TGTGTGTGTGTGTGTGTGTGTGTGCGCGCGCGCACGCGTGCGCGTGTGTGTGTAGGTGTGTGTATGTGTCCGTTTTGGTGTGTGTGCGCTTTGCGTGCGTGCGGGGTTTGTGTGTGTTTTCGATAAAGTGGGGTTTGAATGCAGAAAACCGAGTTAAAAACCCCCAATCTCCCCTCGACGAAACCTAATTTCCCACACACCCCCCCCAAATTCCACGTCCCATCCCCCCCCCCCCCCCCCTTTAAACCCCCCCCCCTTTCCATCCCCCACACCACCATTCCCCCCCCCTGAATCCCCCCCCTTTTCTTTCCTCCCACCCTACTGCTTCGCCTCAAAGGACAACCCTTTCCCACCCAAAAATTGAGATTTCGCCCACCCCTGCGGGGCGGAACTACATTTTTTGTTGTAAAACGCGCCCAATTTCGGGGAAAAATTTATCCCCTGGAACCCCCCCTTTTTTCGAAAAAAAAAAATACAAAAAAAAAAACCCCCAAAACAACACAAAACAAGCTGTCCCGGGCCTTTAATTATCGGCGAATGCAAATGTCATCGACCCCCCCCAGCAAAAGGAAATTTTTCGATGCAACGTTACCTGAATAATTACCGAGTCACAGACAGACAGACCCCCGCATGCACGCAGGGAACCCCCACGCACCCCACGCACGCACCCCAACAAACACAGAGACACGCACCCCCAAGTTTTTGCACGCTGCATGCACCCCCACCCCACACACACCCCAACACACACACACACACACAACACCCCCTGAGAAGAGAGAGAGAGAGAGAGAGAGTTTGAAGAGAGGGGAGAGAGGGAGGAGGAAAATGAGAGGGGAAAGGAGAGAAAGAGAGAGAAAAGAGGAGGGGAAAGGGAAGGCCGGTACATTTGTCAAGGGTTTTTTTGGCATTGTATGAAACCTAAATTTCTCTCTCTCCTCTCCCCTTTTCTTCTTTTTCCCCTCTTTTTTTTGGTTGTTTTGGGTTTAAGTTTTTTGTTTTTCATGTATAGGTTTAGGGCGTTTTTTTTGGTTTAAAACCCTCTTCGGGGAAGATACGACACTGTGCCCTTTAAAAGGAAAAGAAGAAAAAAAGAAGAAGAAAAGAAAAAAGAAGAAGAAGAAAAAAGGGAAAGAAAAAGAAAAAGAAGGACGGGAGGAGGAGAAGGAGAAGAAAAAAAAGAAGAAGAAAAAAGGAGGGGAGGGCGGAGGGGGAGGGAGAAAAAGGGGAAAAAAACCCCCCCCAAAGAAGAAAAAAAGAAGAGGGACGTTATTTCGGGGCCCTAAAATTTTAACGATTTTTTGGGCCAAAAGGGAGCTTTTCGAACATAAAGTAATGATAGCAAAAAAAAAAAAAAGCAGCAGGTACAAAAAGCAAAAATGTACAGGGCCCGCCTCCTTTGCAAAAAGTAGAAAGTACCCGCAGCAATAGCAAGTAGCATATCATCAAGGGTTTGCTAGCAGAAAAGTTGCTCATCTGGTAATACTATGGAAAATTTTTTTTTCCCAAATTTTTAAAAAATTTTTTAAATTTTTTTTTTTTAAAAGGGGGGTTTTTGGGGTTTTTCCCCCCCTTTTCCCAAGGGGGGAAAAAAGGGGGGTTGGGCCCCCCTTTTTTTTTTTTTTCCCCAAATTTTCCCCTTTCCCCTTTTTTTTTTCCCCCCCCCTTTTTTTTTTTCCCCCCCTTTTCCTTTTCCCCCTCTTTTTTCCCCCCCCTTTTTAAGAAAAACCCCCCCCCCAAAAAATTTTTGGGGGGGCCCCTTTTTTTTCCCCCCCCCCAAGGGAAAAAAAGGCCCCCCAAACTTTTCCCTTTTTCCAAAAAACCCAAGGGGGCCCTTTTAAGGGGCCCCCCCCAAAAAAAACCCCCCGGGAAATTTTTGGCCCCCCTTTTTTTAATTTTTTGGGGGAGGAAAAAAAAAACCAAAAAACCCCTTTTTTTCCCCGGGAATTTTGGGGGGGGGGGGGGGAAAGGGGGGTTTCCCGGGGGCCGGAAAAACCCCGGGGGGCCCCCGGGGGGCCCCCGGGGAAAACCCCCGGGAAAAAAAATTTTCCCTTTGGGGTTTGGGGTTTTTTTTGGGGGGCCCCCCAAAAAATAAAAAGGAAACAAAAAAAAGGGGGGGAAAAATTTTTTTTTTTTTGGGGGTTTCCCCTTTTTTTTCCTTTTTTTTTGGGGGGGGGGGGGGGGGGGGGGGGGGAAAAATTTTTTTGGGGGGGGAAAGGGGGAAAAAAACCCCGGGGGGTTTTTTGGGGGAAATTTTTTTTTAAGGCCAAAAAAAAAAAAAAAAAAAGGGGGGAAAAAGGGGGGGGGAAAGGGGGGGAAAAAAAGGGAAAGGGGGAAAAAAAAAAAAAAAAACCCCTTTCCCCCCCAAAAAACCCCCCGGGGTTTAAAACCAATTCCCCCCAAAAAAACCCCCGGGCCCCAAAAAAGGGGTTTTTGGGGGGGGGGGGAAAAGGTTTTAAAAAAAAAGGGGGGGGGGAAAAAAGGGGGAAAAAAAAGGGGGGGGGGGGCCGGGGGGGTTTTTTTAAAAAAAAAATTTTTTTCCCCCAAAAGGGGGGGGAAAACCCCCCCTTTAATTTTTAAAATTTTTGGAAACCCCCATTTTTTTAAAAAAAAAAAAAGGAAAAAAAAAAAAAAAACCCCTTTTTTGGGGGGGGCCCCCGGAAAAAAAATTTTTTTTGGGGGTTTTTTTAAAACCCCAAAAAAAAAAAAAAAACCCCCCTTTTTTTTTTTTGGGGGAAAAAACCCCCGGGGGGGGGGAAAAAAAGGGGGGGGGGGGGGGGGGGGAGGGAAGGGGGGGGGAAAAAAAAACCCCCGGGGCCCCCCCCCAACCCCCGGGGGGGGGAAAAAAAGGGGGAGGGAAAAAAAAAAATTTTCCCCCCCAACCCCCCCCAAAAGGGGGAAAAAAAAGGGAAAGGGAAAAAAAAGGGGGGAATAAATTTTTCCCCCCCCCCCCCTCCCCCCCAATTCCCCCCCCCCCCCCCCCCCCCTTTTTTGGCCCCCCCCCCCCCGGGGGGGGGGCCCCCTTTTCCCCCGGGGGGGGGGGGGGGGGGGGGGGGGGGGGGGGGGGGGGGGCCCCCCCCCCCAAAGGGATTAAAAGGGGGGGCCTTTTCCCCCCAAAAAAGGGTTTTTTAAAAAAGGCCCGCCCCCTTTTTTTAAAAAACCCGAATTAAAAAAAAAAAAAAAGGGCCCCTTTTTTTTCCCCCAAAAAAACCCCCCCCTTTTTTTTAAAAACCCCCCCCTTTTTTTTCCCCCCCCCCAAAAAAACCCCCCCCCCAAAAAAACAAAAGGGGGGCCCCCCCCCGGGAATTTAAAAAAAAGGGGGGAAAAAAAAAATGGGAATTTAAAATTTTTTTTTTTTTCTTTTTGGTTTTTTTTTTTTTTTGGGAAAATTTTTTTTTTAAGGGGGGCCCAAAAATTTTTTTTTTGGCCCCCAAAAAAAAAAAAAAATTTTTTGGGGTTTTTAATTTTTTTTTTTTTTCCTTTTTAAAAATTTTTTTTGGGGTTTTTTTTGGGAAAATTTTTTTTTCCCTTTTTTTTGGGGGGCCCCCTTTCCCGGAAAAACCCCCCCTTTAACCAAAAGTTTTTCCCCCTTTTCCCCCTTTTTAAACCGGGGCCCCTTTCCCCCCTTTTTTTTTTAAAAAAAAAAAGGGGGGGGGGGGGGGGTTTTTTTTTGGGGGGGGGGGGAAAAAAAAAAAGGGGGGAAAAATTTTTTTTAATTTGGGGGGTTTTTTTTAAAGGGGTTTTAAAAAAAACCCCCCCGGGGGGAAAAAGGGGGAAAAAAAAAAAGGGGGGGAAATTGGAGGGCCGGGAAAAGGGGAAAGGGGGGAAGAGAGAAAGAAAAAAAGGGGGGGGGGGGGAAAAAAAAAAAAAGGGGGGGGGGGGGGGGGGGAAAAACCCCCCCCTTTTAAAATTTTAAAAGGGGGAATTTTTTTTTTTTTCCCCTTTTTTTTAAAAGGGGGGGGGGAAAAAAATCTTTTGGGGGGGGGGGTTTTTTTTCCCTTTTTTTTTTCCCCCCCCCGGGGGGGTTTTTTTTTGGGGGGGGGCCCTTTTTTAAAAAATTTTTTTTTTTCCCCCCCCTTTTTCCCCCCTTTGTTATTTTTTTTTTCCCCCCCCCCCCCCCCCAAAAAAAAACCCCCCCCCCCCCCCAATCCCCCCCCCCCCCCCCCCCAAAAAAAAAACCAAAAAAAAAAAAAGGGGGGGGGGACCCCGGGGGGAAAAAAAAAAAAAAAACCCCCCCCCAAAAAAAATTTTTTTCCCCCCCCCCCCCCCCCCCAAAAAAAAAAACCCCCCCCCCCCCCACCCCCCCCCCCCCCCCCCCCCCACACCCCCACCCCCCCCCCCCCCCCCCCCCCCCCCCCCCCCCCCCCCCAACCCCCAAAAACCCCCCCCCCCCCCTTTTTTCCCCCCCCACCCAAAAAAAACCCCCCCCCCCCAAAAACAAAACCCTTCCCCCCCCCCCCCCCCCCCCCCAAAAAAACCCCCCCCCCCCCCCAAAAAAAAAACCCCCCCACCCAACCCCCCCTTTTTTAAAAAAAACCCCCCCCAAAAAACCAAAAAAAAAAAAAGGCCTTTTTCCCCCCCCCCCCCCCCCAAAAAAACCCCCCCCCCCCAAAAAAAAACCCATTTTTCCCCCCCCCAAAAAAAACCCCCCCCCCCCCCAAAAACCCCCCAAAAAACCCCCAAAACCCCCCCCCCCCTTTTTGGGAAATTTCTTTTTGGGGGGGCCCCCCAAAAGGGGGTTTTCCCCCCCCCCAAATTTTCCCCCCCCCCCCCCCAAATTTAAAAAACCCCCCCCAAAAAAACCCCCCCCCCTTTTTTTGGGTTTTGGGTTTTCCCCCCCCCCCCCAAAACCCCCCCCCTTTTTTTTTTTTTTTCCCCCCCGGGGCCCCCTTTTTTTTAAAAAACCTTTTTTGGGGGGGGGGAAAAACCCCAAAAAAAAGGGGGGGAAGGGTTTTTTTTTTTTTTCCCCCCTTTTCCCCCCCCCCCTTTTTTTTTTTTCCCCCCGGGGGGTTTTTCCCCCCCCTCCTTTTTTTTTTGGGGGGTTTGGGGGGGGTTTTTTTTTTTTTTTTTTTTTAGGGTTTTTTGGGGGGGGTTTTTTTTTGGGGTTTTTTTTTTGGTTTTTTTTTTTTTTTAAAAAAAAAACCCCCCCAAAACCCCCCCCCCCAAAAAAAAAACCCAAAAAAACCCCCCAAAAAAAAACCCCCCCAAAAACCCCCTTTTAAAAAATTTTTTTTTTAAAATTTTTTTTTTTTTAAAAAAAAAAAATATTTTCCCCGGTTTAATTTTTGGAAAAATAAATTTTT
>CM031598.1:4279858-4282358 GCA_018398815.1 Conus ventricosus
CTTCTTTTTCCCTCTCTCTCTCTCTCTCTCTCCCTTTCCACACACACACACACACACACACAACACAACCCCACACACACACACAAAATGCGTCGAAACAACAACAAAAAAGCCACCTTTTGAGGGACTAATTTCTGAGGGAGATATTACGTTCTCTCTCTCTCTCTCTCTCTCTCCCCTTCTCTCTCTCTCTCCTCTCTCTCTCTTGATGTTGGTGCTTTAATGTTGTTGATGTATTTTTGTGTGTACTGGGGGTTTTTTTTTTTTTTTTTTTTTTTTTTTTTTTTTCAACAAGTCTGGATGAGATTGTATTTGTTGTACATAGGCACTATACTACTCCACTATCCCCCACAGCGTAAACTTTCTGATGACGATACTGATGTTTTTCAAGACAATTAAAAAGTTGTAAAAAGACGGGGACAATTCTCTCTATTTTCATTCTTTTTGTTGTTGTTGTTGTTGTGGCCTGGTTATCCAAAAGACTGACTGGAGTTGTCTTTCTTGGTGGTCTTTTTGTCTCTCTCTGTCTCACTCTTTCATCCGTGTCTGTCCGTGTCTTTCCATGTGTCTGTTTTGCGGTTTCGGTTTTTTATTTCATTTCAAACTACTATTTTTCTGTCTCTCTGTCTGTTCCCTCTGTCTCTGTCTCTGTCTATGTCTCTCTCTCTCTCTCTCTCTCTCTCTCTCTCTCTCTCTCTCTCTCTTTTCGCTTCGCGGGGCGCGCCCCGCGTGTGTGTGTGGTGTGTGTGTGGGTGTGTGTGTGTGTGTGTGTTCGCATGCACATGCACTCATGTGTGCCAAAAGTGGTTATACATACATACTTACATAATAATATATATATTATAATTATATATATATATTTATATATATATATATATATATTTGGGCACGTGCACTTTAGCACATATATGTATGTAAAAAAAAAAAAAAAACCCACCACACACACACGCAGTTTGATGTTTTTCTCACGGGTTGGTTCACATGTGTCTAGCTGTTGTCAGTTGGGCCATAATTCAAGAGGAGAGATGATAAGTAACACGCCTCGCTTTGCAAATTCTTCGCCTTTGTCCTAGTCCACGTGCGCTCGTGCAGGTCACTAACGACTTCCGGGCACCGAGATTATCAGGGCTGAGTGGAAAGTTCAGTGGTTCGCGCTGCCGCTAAGGTTATCTTTACTACGCCAACTTCGTGTTCTGCTGGTTAGCGAGGTCGACGACTACTGTAGTCTGCACGTAGCCTATGTTCGCATGCAAACCCCCAAGTTTGCGCGCGCGCGCGCGCGTATGTGTGTTTTTGTGTGTGTGTGTGTGTGTGTGTGTGTGTGTGTGTGTGTGCTTCCAACTTGACACTATCAGCGGCGTGATACTGCGCACGCACAACCAAGCTGTCAACGGGAGGCAGAGCTCTAGCCGATCTGAGCAGCCGGAAGTGGTATCTGCCTTCAATATGCGCCACCGTGGCACTTGAGCAAAAGGCAAAGTATTTATCCTCTCCTCTTTTGATCTGTGGTTCTGGTTATTGTCGATGCTGTTTGTGTCTATGGATATATATATATAATAATATATATATATATATATTATATATTATATATATATATATATATCACTGCGCCACTGCTTTCTTTGTTTTTTCACCGAAACTGCGGATTTGTACAGGCGTATTAATACAAGACTGTGACTCCTATTTAATCTTTAGTCGGAAAAAAAAGTAGAGAAAACAAGAAATAAAACCAGTTTAACAGCTACAAATGTGTTTGCTAAGATTAGAAACAGACGATGATAATGAAAAAAAAAAAATAACGTCAAGAAGAGCTATCTAAACAATACACAGATCTGTGCCAACACCACCACCCCCCCTCCCCCTCCCCTCCCATCCTCACCTCCTAGACGCCCTCCCGTCTCCTCCACCCATCTCCATCTCGACTTTCCCCCCATCAGGAATGTTATTTTGCTTACAAGATCCTGAAAGCCCTGTGGATCCGTGCTCGGTTCTTACAATGATGAACAATAGGTCTAATGAACCTGAATTGAAAAAGAAAAAAAAAGAACTAATATCCATGCATTTTTTCTCGAGAAAGTTACGAACCTATCGAAAATAACCCCAAATGACTATTTTACAAGGAGAAAAAAAACAACAAACAAAAAAAAAAAACCGGAAAAAAGAATTTTTTAAAACAAACAAAAACCCAAAAACAACAACAGCAAAACCCAACAACAAGAAACCCTGGAACGCTCTTTGGTTTTGGAATCCGCGCCAAAATTTTAGAGGTTTGATCCAGTTTCCCGGGAAAAATAAAATTTTTTTTTTTTTTGTTTCTTTTTTTTTTTTTTTCCCCATCCAACCCCTTTTTTCCATATTAAGAAAATTCTTTTGTTTAAACCCACTCCCCCACTCCCCCCACCCCCCCTCCCCCCCCTCCCCCCCCCCCCCCCCCCCCCCCCCCCCCTTTCATTTCTTTTAAAGGTGGCCGTCTCTATCCTCCTCGTTTTCCCACTTTTTG
>CM031598.1:4294858-4302358 GCA_018398815.1 Conus ventricosus
GCACATGATAAAACCCAAGCAGGAGAAATCTAGTCTGTCTACAATGTATCAAAGACATTGGCGAGGACCAAATTATGCACATGATAAAACCCAAGCAGAGAAATCTAGTCTGTCTACAATGTATCAAAGACATTGGCGAGGACCAAATTATGCACATGATAAAAACCCAAGCAGGAGAAATCTAGTCTGTCTACAATGTATCAAAGACATTGGCGAGGACCAAATGATGCACATGATAAAACCCAAGCAGGAGAAATCTAGTCTGTCTACATGTATCAAAGACATTGGCGAGGACCAAATGATGCACATGATTAAAACCCAAGCAGGAGAAATCTAGTCTGTCTACAATGTATCAAAGACATTGGCGAGGACCAAATGATGCACATGATAAAACCCAAGCAGGGAAATCATAGTCTTGTCTACAATGTATCAAAGACATTGGTCGAATGACCAAATTATGCACAGATGAAACCCAAGCAGGAGAAATCTAGTCATGTCTACAATGTAACAAAGACATTGGCGATGACCAAATTATGCACATGATAAAACCCAAGCAGGAGAAATCTAGTCTGTCTACAATGTATCAAAGACATTGGCGATGACCAAATTAATGCACATGATGAAACCCAAGCAGGAGAAATCTAGTCTGTCTACAATGTATCAAAGACATTGGCGATGACCAAATTATGCACATGATGAAACCCAAGCAGAGAAAATCTAGTCTGTCTACAATGTATCAAAGGACATTGGCGATGACCAAATTATGCACATGATGAAACCCAAGCAGGAGAAATCTAAGGGAAGGGAGGGGGACAGAACAGCTAGGGGAAAAAAAACTGACGTAGAAAGAAAAAAACAAAAAGAAGAAGAAAGAAATGAAAACGAAATCTCATCTGTTTCAGCGAGAATTTTCTGCAGGCTTTAGCTGGATAGGAGTATAGTTCTACTTAGATCATTTTCATTATGGACCTAATAGGCCTATATCATTTTTGTTTTAAAGTTCAGCGATCATACTGATTCCATGATCATACTCTTTCTTGGTCTTTTAGCCTAATTGTGTTTATATACTTGCTTTGGGTATTAATCTGAGACTGATCTGTTATATAATATCGCTGCCTTCTGAGCAGTTGGCCTTGTGTGTGTTGTGTGTGTGTGTGTGTGTGTGTGTGTGTTGTGTGTGTGTGTGTGTGTGTGTGTGTGGTGGCGTGCGTGCGTGCGTGCGTGCGTGCGTGGCGTGCGTGCGTGCCGTGCGTGCGTGCGTGCGTGTGTGTGTGTGTGTGGTGTGGTGTGTGTGTGTGTGTGTGTGTGAATTATCTCTCTAATGTGCCAATAGTTCAGCAATTAAGTTATACAATTGACGTTCTCATTTTGTTGGTAGTTCCGTTGTGTTTGTTGTCGTATTTTTCTTTTTCCCTTTAAGAACAGCATTTTGTTTTCTTCTACGCATCTACATCCCTGAAAGGGTCGGATGCGTTCGGCTGGATTCAATAAAACTGAAATATGAATTTTTTTTTACATTCATTAACAAAACAAAACAAAAAAAATCTTCAAAAAGCAGCAGCTCAAGATTTACCTTTCAGAGTGTTTCTAAGCATGGATTCTAGCTGCGGTGCCAATGAGCTGAAAGGGAAAAAATACATTCACATTAGATGGATAATGAAATGTGCGCGATGCCCTAGTTAATAAGCAAAAAACGCTGGAAAAAACCTGTCACTTCACATAATGATAACGAACAACAACAACAGTTTAGGTGATAGCAATATCATACACTGTGTAAAACATTTACGGTAACAACATAATTCTCACCACTTGTCATGACTCATTTTCCGCGACATCCTAGCTGTAAACATACATACGACAAAGACTTAGGTTTCCGTGTCATGAAAAATGCGTCCTTATAGACTACATGAAGTTTGCTTAGCCGTGAGAAGACTTTGAGCAGGAGTGCATGCTAAATGATTGATTAAGAATTAAGAAAAGAGAGAGAGAGAGACTGATAGCGTACACAACCAACCTGTCTCTGACTGAGTGTATTTTCTTTTAGTATCTACTTGCTCTTAAGTTCTACGGCGGAGCTATTGGGGGGGGGGGGGGGGGGGGGGGGGGGGGATCTATATTTACGGGGGGAGGGGAGGGGGGGAATCTTCTGCGTCCAGCCAGCAGTCAACGAGTTCCTGATTCATTACAGGGAAAGCTAGTGCGGCTGAAGGATGGCATTGAGCTTCCTGCCTTCCATCACGCCGTACCACAGACACCGCGAATCTCTTGACAGTTCCCCGCCCCTCCGGTCGGTAATTCATGGGGCTTCACTCTTCCAAGGTTAAGGGATGGAGGTTCGAACCGTTTTCATTTTCTTTTTCCATTGGAGGATGCCATGATTAGAACAGTTGTCTAACTGGCGCTCGGTTTCTTTACTTATTGCTGTTGTTGTTGTCGTACCCTTTCTAAAAGACTCCAGGATCATCCGAACAGCCGAAGTAGTTGAACACTATGGTACAAATGCATCAGCTGGGGATGAGAACATGACGTGTGTGACCGTTTTTGATAACCCCGTCACGTGGGCAGGCACACTCCGACTTCGGGGATTTTGGAGACTGATAATGTTATGCTAGGAGCTTGTCACGACTGAAGACAATCCCCGCATAACTATGCAGAGCATAACGACATTTTGATGTAGCCTTGGTGTTCTAGCCCATGTCAGTTGGTCTGACACAGCATAACAACACGATGATGTAGCCTTGGTGTTCTAGCCCATGTCAGTTGGTCTGACACAGCATAACAACACGATGATGTAGCCTTGGTGTTCTAGCCCATGTCAGTTGGTCTGACACAGCATAACAACACGATGATGTAGCCTTGGTGTTCTAGCCCATGTCCATTGGTCTGACACAGCCTTCAGCCAAGGCGATGTGTCTCAGGAATTGCACAACATCCTTTGGTGGCTGTGTATGCTCTGAGTACTTCGACAGTGGAGAAAGTAGGCTGGGGCAAAAAAAAAAAAGGGGGGGGGTAGTGGTAGCAGTAGTAGTAGTAGTTATACTAATGATGGTAGTAGTAGCAGTAGTAGTAGTAGTGGTGGTGATGGTGGCGGTGGTGGTGTCAGTAGTAACAACAGTAAAAGTAATACTACTTGTAGCAATAGTAGGAGCAGCAAAAGACATCAAAACATGAAAACGCAGTCTATGTCCCCCCCCCCCCCCCCCCCCCCCCCCCCCCCCCCCCCCCCCCCCCCCCCCCCCCCCCAATTTTCATTTATTTTCTTTCTTTCTTTTTTTGCTTGTGGTCACGTCCCACACATGCACTTAAAAAAAATATATATATTTCTGGAAACCTTCAAGGGATTGGGCGGGCCGAACAACTAGCTGTTTCTGAATTTTGCGATTAATTTGATCATCCATAAATGCTTGAGAACGTCGAGAATGCACGAGAATGCACGAGCTTAAGGGCTTAAACGTGCTGGGCGTTGTTCCTTTCCAGTTTTCGGTTGTTATGTGATTGAACTGAAAGCAGAGTGGATTTCTTTTCAATCTCTGTATCCCAAACAACTTAATTTGACACATCATCTTTCAGTGGAGTCTGACTTGCCAATGCAAGACGTGTCCGTTTCTTTTGAATAGGGAGACGAAGATCAGTGCGCATGAGACAGACGCTGCTCGATGCTGCTTAAAAGCAACCCACCAAATGGCTTTACTGTCATGTCCTGGGTATACTGAACTGGCTGGAAAAAAAAAAAAAAAAAAAAAGAAAGAAAGAAAGAAACAAAGCGAAACAAAAGCAGCCATTGTTGCGGGGGTTGGCTAGTGTCACAACCATTAGACGGGTTACCCAGCAAGCTTCAGACTATACGCTGAACGGCCGAGACGGACAGACAGACAGACACACACACACACACACACACACACACACACACACACACACACACACACACACACACACACACGTACGCGCGCGCGCGCACACACACACACACTCGCTCACACGCACGCACGCACACACACACACACACACACACACACACACACACACACACACACACACACACACACACACACACACACACACACATGCGCGCGCACGCACGCACACGCACGCGCGCGCGCATACACACAGAGTGTAGACCATTCATAAAAATTTTAAAAATGTTTTTTTCTATTAGTATGGAACAGTTCGAAAAGTGTACATGTCCCTGTTATATAGCAATTTCCCATCAGTGATCAAGTTTAATTTACCATGTTTGGAGCTGAAGCACATCTTTTTTCTTTGAAATCCGCCGAAGATATTTGGCATTTGTCTAAAAATGATGGAACCCATTTTTTTGTTCCATAGCTAAAAAGTGACATGCACTACACATGAAGAAGATCCTGACAGCATAACTTCTGAAATGCTTTATGTATTGTATGTTACCATCTCTCTCTCTCTCTCTCCTCTCTCTCTCTCTCTCTCTCTCTCTTCCTCTCTCTCTCTCTCTTCTCTCCTACGCTTTTTTTTCTCTCCACTCAATAGCCGTCTATATTTGGGAGATGATCCTTTTCCCTTTCAGATGGGTCAAACATTGTAGAACAAAACGGTCCCCACCTCTGTCTCTCCACACAGACACACACACGCACATGTATGTATGTATATATATATATATACAATGAACTAATAAATTCCAAGGATAAGTACCGAGCACCATTCCAGCAACTTACAGAGCAGCTGGGTGTTGCAATGACTGCAAGAAATATTCAATTATAAACAAAGCTTGCTCTTATGTCTTAGATTGAAGAAATAGGGAAAAACAAGCATTCATATCTGCAGTGGTAGATAATTCTATATATATATAGCTGCCTGTATGGTCACCTCATAATGTCCACCTCATAATACCCGCCAAACACTTGAGAACAGGACAGAAAAGAACACATCGCTACCAGTATATGAATCGAAGCGGAGATGTGAAGACTCGGGGACTAATCATTACTTCATTGGCATGCACAGGAGGAAAAACATCATAACCCAGGGGCAGGCAAACTGCAGGTGAATCGGTGGAGAATTTTTAAAAATATGTATGTAATTACTGTTTTATTTTTATCCAATTTATTGTTTGTGTGTTTGGTCTGGGTTTGTTTTGCAATCTTCTCGCGCCACTATGCACGTACAACGTCTTGTTTGTTGGTTTGTTCGTTCATTCCGTTCAGTTTTATTCCTGGCACGTCCACTACGCTCCGCTAGTCATCACTCGCCTGCTGATCATCACGTCTTTTGACCCCCCCCCCTCCCTCCCCCCTGACTCCCTTCCTCTCCCCTTCCTCCCGTTTCCCTCCATACTCACGCCTACACACCTGCTCTTCCTCCCTCCCCACCCCCCCCCCCCCCCCCCCCCCCCCCCACGCCATCCCTGTAGTATTCCTCCCTTACTTCCTATGTCCCCAGATCCCTCTTTCATTCCCGCCACCCTGAAGTCGTAGTCAGCAAGTGCCGAACAGCAGATGCTCCCACTCTGTTGCCAAACTCTTCCATTAACGACTTGTCATCTTTAGATCCGCGCGGTGAACCGTACAAAAAGCTGCTGGCATTGACGGCTTGAAGACGCTTTCCGTTGGTGTGACGCACGTTTGCTGTGGGACAGCGGAAACAATATGGCGACGCTAGCGACTTGGGTTGGGCGATCTTGTTACGGAGTTCTTTTGACGACGACTATGACGATGATCTCCGTCGCGAGGTTAAGTTTGGGTGAAGACCAACACTTCGGTGGAAAAACGTGGTGATGTCACTTTTGTTTGAAAGTAAAACGAAATGAAAAAAAAAATGAAAAAAGAAAAAAAGAGGAAAAAGTAAAGAAAGAAAAGCTTGTTTTGATGCCTGCATTGCAAGTGGACGTTATGAACTAAACGACCGCATACTTTTCCCTGGCAGTCCCCCCCCTTCCCCCCCCCTCTCTCTCTCTCTCTCTCTCTCCCTCTCTCTCTCTCTCTCTCTCTCTCTCTCTCTCTCTCTCTCTCTCTCTCTCTCTCTCTCTCAGTAAAAACAATCTTTGGCAGACCAGAAAGTCTGGACATGAAATCTCAATGGTAACGTTCTCAGCATGCTTACGACCGTTGATTTGTTGCCTGTCACAGACGTCGAACACGATATTGTAGAACGAACCACCACAGAACAGAAACACCTGCGCTAAGAGTCGCCATTAAGTGTGGTTGTCCGGGACTCGTTTCAAGGCGCCGTTAGCGGCTTCGCCCAATCAGTGTGGTTTTGGACTGTAACGATGCCACATCGCTCCATCTGCTGCGAGCGACATCTGTAACGGTCCACACACGCTTAGTAGTTTTTCCTTTCTGTTAAACTCAACCTTTCCTTTTTTTCCCCCACCACTAACAAGCATAATCAGTCTGGTGTTCGTTTTCTTTTCATGGTGAATGCACCGATTCTTGGGACTATGTTATTTCGTTGTTGGACAGGGCATTTTGGAAGTATGTATACCTACCTACGCGAGTGCGTCTGTGCTGTTGTGCGTGCGAATGGATGTGTCTATGTTGAACGTGAAAAGGAAGATTTCATGCGAATCGTGTTCAAGCCAGTGTTCCAATCACTTTTTTTCCCCATTTCTTTCTTTTTTTTTCTTCTTTTTTTTTGTTGGCCACAGATGAATAGCGGTCTTATCGGGTACCGATCGTTGTTAACGTGTTTACAGAATCCGACGAGTCACATAGCACGACACATGTCCGTAGAGAAAAGAGACAAAGATAATCAAAGACGAAGTTTGAAGAACCCAGTATGTGAATCAGTTTCTTTCCATTTGAAATTCACGTCACCTTCGATGCAAATAAGAGAAATGTGGTCTTCGAGGGCTGAAGGTCAGAAAGGAGACTCTCTTATTATATATCGCCATTTTTTGGTTTTTTTCTTTTGTCATTGACTTTACATAGAAACGACTCATTGGCCCTGATTGTTTTACAAAAATTGGGGGTTCTCTGCATCTCTCTTGCTGTTAAGCAGTTTAGAATGACTTTTCGTTTACCTTGTTACGTAAAGTCCATTGTTACTGAATCTCTTGACATGTTGATGTGCCCAAATGAACAATATTGTCGTTTCTTTTAAACACTATATTGAATATGTATATGTTGTTCTGGTTTTTTTTCTTTCCAAGCCCAACTACCTTGCATTTTGTTCTCGTATCTGGACACATTTATACCACCTTTTTATATTTTTCTTTTTTTTTCTCCAGTGGAACTGGCTTGAATATTTTATCATGTGAATGGCTGAATAGTTCATAACAGTCAGTAAATAGGTAAATACGCCGGTCAGTCAATACAGTCTGTCATCCAGTTGATCAGTTAGTTTGTGTAGAGACTGCTTAACCCACCTAGTATTTCTACTCAGTTGAATTATTTGGTTTGTTCGCTCGCGACTTATTTTTGAAATACATCTATAGAAACCTTGTGTTTTTTATGTTATATACATGGATATATCTGTGTTTTTTTTTTTCCCGTTCTTTCAATGTTAATTTTGTTTGTCACTGCGGTGTTT
>CM031598.1:4312358-4332358 GCA_018398815.1 Conus ventricosus
AATAGCCAGTATGGTCTACATCAATAGCCAGGTGGTCAACATCAAGCCAGAGTGGTCAACATCAATAGCCAGAGTGGTCAACATCAATAGTCAGAGTGGTCAACATCAATAGCCAGAGTGGTCAACATCAATAGCCAGTATGGTCTCATCAATAGCCAGAGTGGTCAAATCAATAGCCAGAGTGGTCAAGACATGAATAGCCAGAGTGGTCAAGAATGAATAGCCAGAGTGGTCAACATCAATAGCCAGAGTGGTCAAGACATGAATAGCAGAGTGGTCAAGACATGAATAGCCGAGTGGTCAGACATGAATAGCCAGATTGGTCAACATCAATAGCCAGAGTGGTCAACATCAATAGCCAGAGTGGTCAAGACATGAATAGCCAGAGTGGTCAACATCAATAGCCAGGTGGTCAACATCATAGCCATGAGTGGTCAAGACATGAATAGACAGAGTGGTCAAGACATGAATAGCCAGAGTGGTCAAGACATGAATAGCCAGAGTGGTCAACATCAATAGCCAGTATGGTCTACATCAATAGCCAGAGTGGTCAACATCAATAGCCAGAGTGGTCAACATCAATAGCCAGTATGGTCAACACAATAGCCAGTATGGTCAACATCAATAGCCAGAGTGGTCAACATCAATAGCCAGATGTGGTCAACATCAATAGCCAGTATGGTCAACATCAATAGCCAGAGTGGTCAACATGAATAGCAGAGTGGTCAACATCAATAGCCAGAGTGGTCAACATCAATAGCCAGAGTGGTCAGCGTGAATAGCCAGAGTGGTCAACATCAATAGCCAGAGTGGTCAACATCAATAGCCAGAGTGGTCAGCGTGAATAGCAGAGTGGTCAACATCAATAGCCAGAGTGGTCAACATCAATAGCCAGAGTGGTCAACATCAATAGCCAGAGTGGTCAACATATGAATAGCCAGTATGGTCTACATCAATAGCCAGAGTGGTCAACATCAATAGCCGTATGGTCAACTCAATAGCCAGAGTGGTCAACATCAATAGCCAGAGTGGTCAACATCAATAGCAGAGTGGTCAACATCAATAGCCAGTATGGTCAACATCAATAGCAGAGTGGTCAGCGTGAATAGCCAGAGTGGTCAACATCAATAGCCAGAGTGGTCAACATCAATAGCAGAGTGGTCAACATCAATAGCCAGAGTGGTCAGCGTGAATAGCCAGAGTGGTCAACATCAATAGCCAGAGTGGTCAACATCAATAGCCAGAGTGGTCAACATATGAATAGCCAGTATGGTCAACATCAATAGCCAGAGTGGTCAACATCAATAGCCAGAGTGGTCAACATATGAATAGCCAGTATGGTCTACATCAATAGCCAGAGTGGTCAACATCAATAGCCAGAGTGGTCAACATCAATAGCCAGAGTGGTCAACATCAATAGCCAGTATGGTCTACATCAATAGCCAGAGTGGTCACATCAATAGCCAGAGTGGTCAACATCAATAGCCAGAGTGGTCAACATGAATAGCCAGAGTGGTCAACATAAAACAGAGCCAGAGGGCTCAACCTGTAAACTGCAGGAATGTTCACTGTCCACAGAATGGTCAACACACAGGTGTTGTCAACAGAGGAATGGTCAACCTGTAAACTGCAGGAATGTTCACTGTCCACAGAATGGTCAACCACCAGGTTGTGGTCAACAGAGGAATGGTCAACCTGTTAAACTGCAGGAATGTTCACTGTCCAAGATGGTCAACACCAGGTGTGGTCAACAGAGGAATGGCTCAAACCTGTAAACTGCAGGAATGTTCACTGTCCACAGAATGGTCAACACACCAGGAGTGGTCAACAGAGGAATGCTCAACCTGTAAACTGCAGGAATGTTCACTATCCACAGAATGGTCAATACACCAAGAGTGGTCAACAGAGGAATCGAAGATCAGCAAAAAAGAGTGGTAAGAGCTATCAACATGTGAACAGCAATGTAATCATCGAGTGGTGGACATATGAACAACAAGAGAGGGTCATTATAAATAGCCAAAGTGGCCAAGAGGAAAAGCCATAATTTTGTCAACATACGAGTGGTCAACTACGAGTGGTCAACATACGAATTGCAAGAGTAAACCATATGAATAGATAGAGTGATCAACATACCATTAGCAAAAAGTGGTCAACAATAACTCGAAAGAGCAAAGAGAAAGAGTGGTAAGAATGGTCAAACGTGGAAGAAAAGAATCTTCTTAGGTCCTTACAGTCAGAGACACAGCAGCGCTATTACAAACTGACAGTACAGAAAATACTAACCCCATCAAAGACAAGAAGAAGAAGCAGCCGAAGAAGAAGACATAATTCCTTAAGTTTATACTGGTTTAACTCAATAATGTTTTCCCCTAAAATTTACATTGATTTTTCAAAGTGACATATGTACACTGCTGTCGGAGATCTTAAAAAAAAAAAAAAAGCAACTCATGGTGGTTCCCTTTTTAGTTGGTGCTTTTTTTTCCTTCTCTCTCTCTCTCTCTCCAGTAACCAACATTGTACTGCTAAAAACAACCACCACACAAACGCGCGCGCGCGCGCGCGTCTCTGTGTGTGTGTGCCCGTGTGATTTGTATTGTTAACCACTTTCTGACTTCCCTTCAGGCTCAGAGATGAAAAGGGATTGAATTTTTCAACCGCAGTTATACAAGGATTAACTGTCAAAGTCCAAAAACCTTGGAGCCACTCAGAAAAATGCAAAATACTTGTCTTGCAACTTACTTTTCCATGGTGTTTTGCAAAATGCGACTTACATTCAAAGAGAACAAAACTTGCGTTTTTTCTTCTTCTTGTTTTGTAAACAGTTTTATACACGGTAATAGATCCGGGCCTTCAAACTGTTTTTTTTTTTAAAAAATTTTAAATAATTTATTTATCTTCCCTACTTATAGTGACATATTTTTGTTCTAAAAAAGGAAGTGCAGGGGATGATGTGAAAATATCGACGTACCACGATTTTTGTTTGTTTCTTGTTTATTTTAATTTTTTTTTTTTCGTAACCGACACTCGCGTTTGTAGAAGTCGGTAGGAGGTGGTGATGGTGGGGGGGGGGGGGGGGGGGCAGAGAGGGGGGGTGGAGGGTGGAGGAGGGGGCGGACAAACATGAGCATCCCGTGAAAGAGAACACACACACACACACACACACACACACACACACACACGCACACACACACACACACACACACACAACACACACACACACACACACACACACACACACACACATAAAGATTAAAAACAACAACAAACAAACACATGAGCTCTCGGTGAAGGGAAAAAAACAACAACAACAAACACATGAGCACTCAACGAGGAAAAGAAAACACAAATGCATGAGCACTCAGTGAAGAAGACAAACACATGAGCACTCGCAGGAGAAAACGAAAAACAAACACTTGAGCACTCGGCAAAGGAGAAAAAAAGTTAAGCAAATCAGCACTCGGTGAAGGAAAAAATGTCAAACACACGAGCACTCAATGAAAGGGAAAAAAAGACAAACACACGAGCACTCAATGAAAGGGAAAAAAGACAAACACATGAGAACTCACTGAAGGGAAAAACAGACAAACACTTGAACACTCAGCGAAAAAAAAAAAAAGACGAACACATGAGCATTCAGCGAGAAAAAGAAAAAGAAACACTTGAGCACTCAGCGAAGGAGAAAAAGTCAAACACATGAGCACTCAGCGAAGGGTAAAAAGACAAATAGGAGTACTAAATGAAGAAGAAAGAAAGCAGCAACTGGAATCAGCTTATTGCCATACACTGCTCTGAAAATTTTAGAGATGTTCATCTACTTTAAGATCTTTGTATGTCTGTCTGTCTGTCTGTCTCAATCTATCTATCGACATATATATTTATACAATGAGTGCGAGCGAGCAAAACGAGCAAGAGAGGAGAGAGAGAGAGGAGAGAGAGAGAGAGAGAGAGAGAGAGAGGGGAAGAGAGAGAGATTTACCTGCCCGCTCAAATCCCTACCGTAGCTTTTTTTCACTTTAAAGTCTATTTATTCTACAACACAAACAACATCACTCTTGGGTGTTCTAATATCCCGAGGTCAGAAAAAGAAAACTTTCTGAAGTAATCTTTACCGCCATTGTTTTCTGCTCACCCGAGTACACACATAGTCAGGGTTTTTTTCTGGCTGGTGGACAGAATCCTCTCGATGTTCATTCTCTCGATATTCCCCCCCCCCCCCCCCCATCCCCCCCCCCCCCCTCGCTCCCCACGCCGCTTCTTTCCCCTGTCCTTCCTTGTCCATCTACTGGCTATTCTTCTGCTGACAGACCCTTGGGGAACATCTTTTTGTACATTTTGTTTTCTTCTTTTATGTCTGATAGTTGCGATATCCGAAGAAGATATATTTGTAGAACATCCGCTGGGTTTGTATTGTATGGTTTATTGAAGGCCGTTTTTAAGTGAACAAACTTTTAGTTAGATCAACATTCTGATTCGTTCTGGTTCGCGATTATATTTCAGCGATGTTGTCTTTGTTGGTAACTGCACAATTGTTTTGGTTCGCGATTCACTCGTAACAATGAAGGGTCAAGGTGTAAAGGGCATCATTCAACATGTTCTGCTGGGAACTTGATTTGGTTCGCGCAAAGAGAAGTAATCGTACGAAAGCTGTCCCATCATGGACATCAGTTTGTTACAATTCCCCAACGAAGTAAATTAGTTCGGGCTTGTCTGCCCTAATTTCTGTTCTTTTGTAATAAGTCAATATTTTGATTCGGTACGGCCGAAATGTTCAAGATCACATTTTTTTTTTTTTTTTTTTTTGGGGGGGAGGGGGGGGGGGTATGTTTCGGACAAAGAGACCGCTAAAATCGATTTCACAGCCTATTCAAAACAGATCCAAGTTTAGAAGATCAAATGATTATATCTCAATCGAGCACCAGCCAGCAGGACTGCAGGTAGAGTTCCCTCCCTGAGAACAGATCGTTCACATTTCAACTCAAGAATCGGTTCTTATTTCGTGGTCACACCGCGAATTAGATCACGGGTTATAAGCTTCAGGTCAGTAAGAGAGAAAGAACGGTTCATCGTCGGTTCGCGAAGTCATGGTCCGTTCGTGAATAAAGTCCTGAAAGAAATGCTACTTTGCACTCGGTTTTGTGAGTTTGTGTGCGGTTTGGCTTATCAATTAAGCTTACAGTTCCACAAAAGCACTTAGCATCCAGCTCTTACAGTTCCACAAAAAGCACTTTCCATCCCGCTCTTACACTTCCACAAAAAGCACTTTCCATCCAGCTCTTTCGCTGACACTTTCTCATCTGCTTCTCGTTGCGCGTTTCACCACGCCAGTGTGGAGGAAAAACGTGACCGCCGCTTTCAGCCTGGAAGAAGAAGCTGTTGTTCATGGACTTCTTCTTCTTCTGTTTTGAATCGAAAGCTTTTTTTGTCGTTGTTATTTTAGGGCAAAAAAGTACCACTATATTTTAATGGAGAGATGCTGAGTTTGGTCTGTTGTGATTATTCGTTTCATCATGTCATTTATGAATCGCTTTAACAAAATGTTTTGGGTCAACGTAGGACAATTAGATATAAAGAAATACACCAATCCCTGACGAAAAAGACAGAATGTCAAGCCCTTGCTCGTCAAAGTCCAACTCCCCTTGAGCATATGAGATGATGTTCTTTACACAGTTGAATGACTCTTTGATACAAATCAATCGGGACATGAGCCCATTCTAGACTTTCTTCGGCTATTATGATGAGAAGGGGTGCGTGGGGTGATGAGGGGAGCGAGGGAATGGGGACGTGGGTAGGGGGTAGGGGGTAGGGGGTAGGGGGTGGAAGGCGGTGGACGGGAGAAGCGGCCAGAGAGGGGCGTGTGGAGTTTGGGAGAGTCGGGGTGACGGAAGGGGGAGGGGGGGGGGGGGGTGGGGGTGACTGGCGTATGCGAATTCATCTCTCTCTGTCTCTCTCTCTCTCGGCCTCTGTCTCTGTCTCTCTCTCTCTCTCTCTCTCTCTCTCTCTCTCTCTCTCTCTTTCTATCTCTGTCTGTCTGTCTATCTCTCTCTCTCTCTCTCTCTCTCTCTCCTCTCTCTCTCTCTCTCTCTCTGTGTGTGTGTGTGTGTGTGTGTGTGTGTGTGTGTGTGTGTGGTGTGTGTGTGTGTGTTTCGTTTGATTTGAAAGTTGCCGTTCGGTGTTCGTTTTTCTCCATGAAACATTCTAAATTCAAGACAAAACCTGTGTGTGTCTTGTGCTCCAGTGTGCCAAGTATTGCAGATGATCTGCCAGAGGCTGTTTTATATACAAACAAATATCAAAGCCTCTCAAGTATTGCAGACGATCTGCGAGGCTGTTTTATATACAAACAAATATCAAAGCCTCTCAAGTATTGCAGATGATTTGCCAGAGGCTGTTTCATATACAAACAAATATCAAAGCCTCTTCACGTCTGCAAGGTCTTTTTTTTTTTAGTATCGTAACTAACTGACCGGAAGGTAAGCTCCAGCTGAAGAGCCACATGACTCATTTCCAAACAGTTGATGTTAATAACATACGGTAACATTTGATGTTGTAAATAACGCTTCATGCCATGATGATGATGATGATGATGATGATGATAATAATAATGATAATAATAATGATAATGATAATCATAATGATAATCATAATGATAATCATAATGATAATCATAATGATAATGATAATAATAGCAACAACATGAATGAAGATGATGATGACATTGTGAAAAGAATAGCGTTAAATACTATCTATGTGATTGGCTTTCCTGCTTGTGAGAACTGCAAAGAACTCAAAGAGAACAAAAATATGGATACAATCGAGTTTTAAACACGCGCGCGCACACACACACACACACACACACACACACACACACACACACACACACCGCACGCACGCACGTGCACGCACACACACACGCACACACACACACACACACACACACACACACACACACACACCACACACACACACACACACTGACTGACTGAAACCAATTTATTTTCAGATTAACTCAAGGTTGTACTGACAAACACACACACACACACACACACACACACACACACACACACACACACACACACACCAACACAGAATAAGATGTGAAACAGAAAAAATATGTGTGCAACCTCTGTACGTGCACTATTTTGATTTAGAAATAGATTGGTCACCGACTTTAAAAACAGGAGAAGAATTGAATAGTACAGACTCTAAGACAATATTTTGTGTAAGATGAATTTCGCCACTTCTGTCTTAGGGTTATCAGCATGGTCAAATATTTTATGTATGATATGATTTTGATACGGTCTTGACCTTTGACTTGCGAGCCCATGTTTTTTTCTTTTGCTCACAAAATGCACACTATCCATATCCATTTAACTAAATGTGTCTTTCTTCTTCATAAAAACTGTAATATGAAAAATCGCTTAAAGAGTGTTCGTTGAATTCCTTTAAAAATCAGCTTTGATTCTATTTTGACTTCATGTCATCCGTTTAATGTTCGAATGCATTTATGTAAAGCTATATGACTGACGTTGTTATTAATCTGAATTAGAGTGATAAAAGTGACCCGTGCCGCTTCGCTGTGAAACAATATGTTAGTTTTATTACTGTTTTCGAAACAAAACATTATTTCTATGCACACAGACCATTCTAAAAAGAAATGATAAAAAGCTTTCGAAACTCACGAGCAATAGCAGTCACATAAAGCGGCGTAATATGACGGCAATGTTCATAACTTAATTTTTATTCGTAACGTGACCACGAATTTATTAGACAGCTCCATCACAAAGTTTAGTGTGCCATTGATTAGAATGGTAATGCCATTTGTCCCGTGAATCTCTGATCAACCCGATTGCGTGTACCCGGACGTTTTATAGAATGTTGTACACACACACACAAACACACACACACACACACACACACACACACACACACACACACACAGGCGCGCTCACACGGGTTTATCATATATACACATAACTCTCATCTAGTACGGGGCAAAAACAAGAATTCTTCGATAATCATAGCCTGTGGTTTGAATTAGGATTTTTAATTTGCATCCTGGTGCGCTGAGTCTCATTGTACTGTTTTGTGTGACATGACTTTGTACTGTTTGGGGTTGTGTTGTCTTGTGTTGTCTAGTATTTTGTTGTGCTCTATCATGGTCCTAACCGACCTTTCCGAATGAAAAACTGTAATATTTCAAACAAGACTTACCCCGAAGAGTATGGTATGAACAAAACTGTGTACGCGTTGCCTGTTGTTGTCGTGTTTGCACGTTGGGACCGTTCCTCGTCGGTGCGTGACGAACAGGGAATTCTCCTTACGGGCCTCACCTAAAATTGTACTCTAGCGACTACTCCCCCTGTGTACTTAATTCAACTTGGGACGTAAGGTTCGCTAGGGACCTTTTATTGCCGAATGGGACAGTTTTCGAAGTTCCTGTTTCGAGCGCCACCATTTCTGTGAATCTATGTCCAGCTATGACGATGTTTTGTTTTGTTTTGTTTTCTTGTGGGCCTGTTTGAAAAGGGATGTGGGGAGGAGGGGGTGGTGGATGGAGTAAAAGGGATGGGGTGGGAGTGGAGGGTGTGTGGTGTGTGTGTGTGTGTGTGGTGTGTGTGGTGTGTGTGTGTGGGGTGTGTGTGTGACCCGCTTGTGTATTATTCAATTAATTTGTTCAAACGACGCCTTTTTCAAACGGACCAGTTCCTATTCGGAGCCATGCTGTGTGTATGCGTTGTGTGTGTGTGTGTGTGTGTGTGTGTGTGTGTGTGTGTGTGTGTGTGTGTGTGTGTGTGTCACTGTGTGTGTGTCCCGGTTGTTTTCCATGAATTTGTTCAAACGACGCCTTTTTGAAACGGACCAGTTCATACTCCGAAGCATGCCATTTAGCATAAATGTCATATATATCTATATCTATCTAACTATCTATCTATATATATATAATATATATATATATATATATATCTATCTATCTATCTATCTATCTATCTATCTATATATATATATATATATATATATATATATATAAAATATATATATATATATATAATATATATATATTGTGTGTGTGTGTTGTGTGTGTGTGTGTGTGTGTGTAAGAGAAAGCCACTCTTCATTCAAATCAATATGTAGTTGCCAAACTGGCCACAAGAAAAAGACACAAAACAGCAGCAAATGCAGCGGCAGCACGTGACGCTGTGATATTGACCATTGCTGGGCAATCGACCGGTTTTTTTCTTCTGCTTGTTGTTTGCATTCCCCCTCACCCCCCCCCCCCCCCCCCCACGCCCTTATTTCCTGCCCCCCTCCCCATTTCTCTCCCACCCACCTCCCACCAACAACTAATTTCTTTTTTTTACTCTTCAAGTTTTCCAACGTTGTTTTTGTTATTTTCACACAGTTCAAAAAGAACTATGCAATCTCGAGAATGGGGGAAAAAATAATAAACAATGATATTTGCCGTCATGTGGAGTTACTCCACAGCGATCACGTTTCGAATATGTAACACCCCGTGACGAAAAAAGGTGAAATATTGACCGCGATGGCCGTTGAACGAGAAAATTCTGTGGTTCTGTGCAATGTAGGCTACAGAGGAGAATCATGAACAGCCAGTGAGCGAGGCAGTGCGAGAGAGAAAGGTGACCGAGACGAGGCAGACAATTTTCTTCAAGCTCGTTGTCTTGTGTCGACAACAACGGGACATCACATCAATGTTGCGTGCGTATTCTACCAAGTCATGTGGACAAAAGGTACCACGGTAGTTGCTGGCTCTGAACTGGAATAGTACCTTGCCAGTTGAATATCATTGCTTTTAAGTACAAACAAGTAGGTACTCTTGCTCCACAAGAAAAGTAACTCCAAAGGAATGCGCTTACGACACGAATCGAGCTAGCGGCAATGACAGCACACAGCACACAAAACAAAAAGGAAAGTCGCAGGGGGGGGGGGGGGGGGGGGGGGGGGGGGGGGGGGAGGGGGGTCCTTGTTCGAAATCTCCGGATAGAAAGAACATCGTCAACTATGCCTGTGAAGTATAAGATTTTGGCTCGACACAGCTCCACGTCAATAAATGATATTATATTGCCAGAGAGAGTCGCACGTTTAGTTATATTTTTATGGCCGGTATTTTGTAATTGTTTGTTGTCTTAATTGGTAGTACATTAAATGTCTGTCGTTATTGTAAGGCTATCGTTTTGTGTGTGTGTGTGTGTGTGTGTGGTGTGTGTGTGTGTGGAGTTGTGTTGTGTGTGTGTGTGTGTGTGTGTGTGTGTGTGTGTGCGTGGTGGTGCGTGGCGTGGGTTGGTGTGTGTGTGTGTGTGTGTGTGTGGGTGTGGTGTGTGTGTTGTGTGTGGTGGATGTCTGTGGTGTGTATGACCTCATATTGAAAGAAGTAAAAACACACACCATCAAACCCAAAAACTCGATTATCACACACATTGGACGTAATTCTCCAGTTACGTGCACAAAGAAAGAACAATGTACAGCATGTTAATGTTGTAATTATCTGATGGCGTGAAAATTGATGGGGGAATTCGAGAAAAGCCGGGATTTGAATTGCGAAGCGGAATGCGACGTGACAGCATGTCATGGGACCAGTGATTAAATCGGTCAAGACTGAGAGACGTCTCTAAGTGATCAGGCCTTGTATGATGTGCTATAAAGGTGTTTTCATAGGGCGCTGCTTTTTTTTGCTATCTTCTGCTCCTCTGGTCTATTTCTTGATTCAGGAAGAGAGGAGAGAGAGAGAGAGAGAGAGAGAGAGAGAGAGAGAGAGAGAGAGAGAGAGAAACGAGAGCGAGGAGAGGGAGTCACAAAGGCATTAAGACAAAGTATAACAACAAAACACACACACTCTTCTCTCTCTCTCTTCACACCACACACAACCAACCAACCCAACAACACACAACCAACACATACAACAATACCTCTCTCTCTTCTCTCTCTCTCTCTCTCTCTCTCTCTCCACAACACACACACACAACACCCACACATCACACACACACACCACACCACACAACAAACACACTCACTCAACACACACACACACACACACACACACACACACCCAACTCCACCACAACACACACCCACAACGCACGCACGGGAGCCCGCACGCAGCACGCAGCACGCACGCACGCACACAACACAACACACAACAACATCATTGACTGCACATGCATGCACAGATTCCACATGCACATGGAGGGTATGCCACGCAAAGGCCGTTCAAAAAATGTCAATATATGATTAGATAGATAAAGAAAGAAAGGAAGGAAAGAAAGAACATCAGACAGCAAAAGGAAAAGAAAGGGAAAATGAAATACAACAATAGGATGTAACAATGAGGCGATGATGATATAGATATGATCTGATGATGGGATGCTTGATGATGAGATGCTGCTGCTGGAGATGATGATGATGATGATTGATAAGAAGAGCAAGAAGAATAAAAATGCTTGTAATTGAAACAGTGTAATAATGTTAGGATTAATGATAATAATATGATAACCGCAGCAAAACATTTATAATATATGGATAACAATGATAATAGTGCTACTACTACTACTACTATACTATACTATACTATACTACTACTACTACTACTACTACTAATGATAATATGATGATAATTAGAAGAGAAAGAGAGAAGAAGGAAAACGAAGAAGGAGAAGAAGAAGAAGGAGGAGGCGGAGGTGAGGAGGAGAAAAAAGAGATAAGTAATTCACAGGCGGAAAACTGGTGTCCTAATTGTTTGTTGAGCTTTTTTAAGATTATCTTGTCTTACGGGATTAAATGTTTACTAGTGGAGCATAATATTGATGATGATGCTAGAATATATTGGATTAATGATAATAATGATAGTAGAAATGCTACTAATAACAAGAAGAAAACGACAACAGTATAAAACAACAACAATAATTACGATAGAAATGATAATGAAACAATCGTGATGATGTGATGATGATACTAATAATAATAATAATAATAATAATAATAATAATATTATAATAATAATGATAATGATAATAATATTATAATACTAATAATAATAATAATAACTATAATAACAATAATAATTAATAATAATGATAGTAATAATAATAATATTGATGATGTGCACAGTTTACTAAAAAAACGGATTATGAAGAAAGAAGAGCCACACTGGATAACGACAACAAGAATAATCCACACCAATATTCAGCAATCATAATAACGCGACACCTAGCACATGAAACAAACAACAAACAAATAAGCTTGGGACGGAGGGTGTGGTGGCATGTATCCTCTTGAATCAAAAACAAACTCAACAACCAAACAAAGACATTTTCTATAGCGTCAATTGCCCTCACACAGAGAAGCAAAGGCACCAGGTCATGGCAGAGCTGAGCCGAGGCAAAGCAGGCAGAGCACAGCAGAGCAGAGAGAGCAAAGCGAGCAAAGCAAGCAAAGCAAAGCAAAGCAAAGCAGAGCACAGCACAGCACAGGCACGGCACAGCACAGCACAGGCAGCAGGGCGGGGCAGTGAAGAATTAGGATGATAGGGGGGCAGGACAAAAAGAGGGGCGAGGGGTTGCGGTTGGAGTCATGTTGGGAGGGAGTTTCGGCAGCTGAGGGGGAACGGGCGGATCCTGCTGGACCTTCAATTTTCCCAAACTGTTTATTCTTCTGGGACATCCCGGTCTTCCTGTCATCTGTCCCCTCTTGTCGAGTGTCTGCTCACTGCCCCACCCTCTATCTCTCTCTCTCTCTCTCCTCTCTCTTCTTCTCTCTCTCTCTCTCTCTCTCTCTCTCTCTCTCTCGCGCCGCGCGCGCTCTCTTCTCTCGCTCTTTCTCTCCTCTTTTTTCTCGCTCTTTCTATCTTCTTCTCTCTCTCTCTCTCTCTCTCTTCTCTCTCTCTCTCTCTCTCTCTCTCTCTCTCTCTCTCTCTCCCCCTCTCTCTCTCTCTCTCTCTCTCCCCTCTCTCTTTCCCACTCTCTCTCTCTCTCTCTCTCTCTCCTCTTCTCTCCTCTCTCTCTCTCTCTCTCTCTCTCTCTCTCTCTCTCTCTCTCTCTCTCTCACTTCTCTCTCTCTCTTTCTCGCCTATTTCTCTCTCTTTTCCGCTCTTCTTCTCTCTCTCTCTCCCCCCCCCCCACCTCCCATCTCTCTCTCTCTCTCTCGCGCTCTCTCTCTTCTCCCTCTTTCCCTCTCCTCTCTCCCTCTCTCTCTCTCTCTTTCCCTCTCTCTCTCTCTTTGCTCTCTCTCTCTTTTCTCTCTCTCTCTTTCTCGTCTTCTCTCTCTTTCCTCGCTCTCTTCTTCTCTCTCTCTTCTCTCTCTCTCTCTCTCTCTCTCTCTTCTCCCTCTCTCTTTCTTCTCTCTTTCTCTTCTCTCTCTCTTCTCTCCTCTCGCTTCTCCTCACTGTCTCTTCTCTCTCTTTCTGTTTGCCTTCAGCTCGGTTTTGTGTGTCAGTGGTCCGCCTTTCTTGTTAACTGAAATCGGTCTCTCTCTCTCTCTCTCTCTCTCTTTGTGTGTGTGTGTGTGTGGTTGTTGTGAGTGTGAGTGTGTGTGATGTGTGGTGTGTGTGTGTGTGTGCGCGTTACCGAGGGAGAGAGAGATAGAGAGAGATGAGGGAGAGAGAGAGAGAGGAGATGAGAGAGAGAGAGAGAGAGAGAGGAGAGAGACGTAGAGAGAGGGACGAGAGAGAGAGATGTGAGAGAGAGAGAGAGGGGGGGGAGGGGAGGGGAGGATGCAAATTGGAACTGGAGGGTAGGGAAGTGGGACTGTGTCCTGGGCACAAAAGTCCAGTAAATATTTTGTTCATTTCCCGTACATCGTATCTCCTGAACAAAGCACTGATCTGTGTGTTGGTTTGTGCGGATAATTACATCTTGTTTCTCGCTAACGTATACAATTAGACACGTACATTACACACATGCTCAACTCGTTTTCTCCCACACACAACACACCACCACAACCACACACACAAACACACCACACTCACACACCCACACACATCACTCACTCGGGCGTACGTGCACACGCCGATTCACTACACTTGTGCCGAGCACACAGAGAGAGAGAGAGAGAGAGGAGGCGAGAGAGAGATGAGAGTGGAGGAGAGAGCGATTGAGAGAGAGTAGAGAGAGAGAGAGAGAGAGAGGATGAGGAGAAGAGCGAGAGAGAGAGAGAAGGGGGAGGAGGGGGATATGAATGGTCTCGGAAACCTTCACTTCTGGAAAGACTGGGAAAAAAATAATAACAATTGGACCATGGACTGTTTTGGCAGTGTGAAATAATTTATTACTATGAACTTGTTACTACTACCTACCTACTACCTACCTATTTATCTTTCTGTTGTCTACCTCTGTGTGTGTGTGTGTGTGTGTGTGTGTGTGGTGTGTGTGTGTGTGGTGTGTTGTGTGTGTGTGTGGGGTGTGTGTGTGTGTTGTGTGTGTGTGTGTGTGTGTGTGTGTGTGTTTTTCAAATGACCATCAGTATTTACTCCTGGCAGTGTTGCTTGGACAGCAAATTTGAATAAGTCTGTGGGTGAGTTAGGGGTAAATTTACAAATTGTGCACGGATTAACACAATAAATTTCTCTCTCTCTCTCTCTCTCTCTCTTTCTTCTCTCTCTCTCTCTCTTCTCTCTCTCCTCTCGCTTCTCTCTTCTCTCGTGAAGCAACGAGAAGTTGATTTGTTTGGTGTACTGGATCTTATTTACTTATTTTTTTTAATGGATGTTCTTTTGAGTAAGTTTACGGTTTTGATTTTTTTGTTTGTCACATATCTTTCATTCATTATAGTGGCTGTCTCATGAATTTACCCGTCGTTGTTATTATTAGTATCATTTTAATTATACTGTTGATTGATAGATTGATTTGTTTTCTTTAGCATCAACTTTTATTCTGATCCCATCCATGGAGAGAAAGACTAGCTATTTCACGCTTTCTGTATGGTGTTATGCACGGAAAACAGTAGGATTTATTTTGTTGTAACAACGTACAAATAAAAGAAGCATACAAACGAAAGGAGGAGTTGTTATTTACTGAATACCCTTAGCCGGAGGCGGGAAGACGGGAGGTAGAAAGAAATCGAATTGAGAACAGTGTTTAATATTCATTTTCATCAACATCAAATATTTAGGACGTGTAGTCACTATAAGAGCGTGCTAGCGAGCTGGGACGGGTCGGGAGAGGGGAGGGGGGGGGGGATGGAGTTTAGGGTGAAGGAGGAAGAGACGATGGGGGGAGGGAGGAGGCAGGAGGGGGTGGGAGGTTTTGGGGGGGGGGGGGGGGGGGGGCGAGGCAGTTTCATCTAGTTTTTTTCCTCGTGTTACATAAAAAATAGCGTTCATTGTGAGTCTTCCAAGGATTTTAATGGTATATTTCGCCCATCCTAATTTCAGAAGCTGTATCTTGCACGAAAGGTTTTTAATCCATCACCACGAAAATCATGACATATGCATTAGGCAGAAAATAATCATTTCAAAGATTCAAGCAGCGGAGAGTCGTAGTGTGAGGTGAATGTAATAATATAGTTAGGTTATGATGATGATATGATGATGATGATGATGATGATGATGATGATGATCCTACATACTTCTGCCGTAATCCGTGTCTTGACGACGTGTTGACACAAGCGGGACTGCGACTCGACACTTACAAGCAATAGCGACATTTTCTCTCAGCAGTTTGAAGTTCAGGCTTGTGGATGACATGAAAGACTATGGCGACTGTGGCCACAAAGCACAGTGACAATCGCAGGGATGATGGTAGTTGGGTTAGCCAGCCAGTTGCAGCACAGTGACAATCCCCGGGATGATGGTAGTTGGGTTAGCCAGCCAGTTGCAGCACACACGCTGCAGTACACCTTTTGTGGTGAACTGACGGACACGGCCGTTTCGACTGGCATCGGGGAAAATTACTTCCGGTCACGAAGTTTCGCAGTATGGATTCTATTGATCCTCTTGTGGAGGTGTTGAATATCTGCAGACTTGTGGAGGTGTTGAATATCTGCAGACTTGTGGAGGTGTTGAATATCTGCAGACTTGTGGAGGTGTTGAATATCTGCAGACTTGTGGAGGTGTTGAATATCTGCAGACTTTAACTTTAAAGTATGTTTTTAAAAAAAAAAAAGGCCTTCCGGGAAAATAGTATCAGAGGGAGTCCTTCCAAATGTGATTTTTTTATGTCACTGGTAACATTGGTAAATAAAATAAAAAGACGACTCAAAGAGTCTACAGCGTTTTGCTGCAAACCAATAACCAAACAAACAAACAAACAAACAAACAAGAAAAGTAAATAAAGAAATAAAGAAATGAATGAATAAATAAGAAATAACACCCCCTCCCCCACCCTTCCCCCAAAAAATAAAAATAAAAAAAAATAAAAAAAATAAATAAACACACAGAATATGTAATTTCAAACCTTGATGTGTGAAATAATGCTTGGAAATCTTTGCTCTGCGTGGGTTGAACAAGTCATCGATGCGACCGATCTTTAGGATTAGCTAAAGGTGGTTTTTATGAAATCTACACTGAACCTGTTGTGGTAGCAGATGTTAAAAAAGAATCCTACGGCATCTACACCAAACTACGCTCCAATTGGTCAGTACAGAGTCTTCTCGATTGGCTAATAATTTTGACACTAACACAGCTGAGCTTTCTTTAGAAGACAACATCTTAGCTTACATATCTTAGGTATTAAAGCCTTCAACAATTCTTTGTCTTTTGATAGTTCATGGAACGAAAGGTCTTTTGTCGCCATTGGAGCCGTGCAAACGAGAATGCCACAGAGCAAGACATCCCCCCCCCCCCGACCCCCCCCCCCCCCCCCCCCTCATCAGCCTCCTTCACCACCGTCTCTCTCAAACGGTCAAACTAACTTTGTTCATGCTGAGCTTACGAATTTATGTTTCAGCAACATACAGTATGCGAGTCAGGACCTGTTTTCTTGCTGGTATAAGTCATGTCCCTTTGCTGATCACTAACGGCTCATCTCGAATGATTGGCAAAGAATTCGTGTCGAACGCTTATTGTTAGACAAGCACAGTATTCTTATTCATTTGTGTGTCCACATGGACTCGAAGAGACGACGCTAGTATGTCATGTTCCATTGCTAGAGTCGCATTGTATTTGTATTTTTGAATTCAAAATGTGACCTAATACAAGACTATTTGTAACATTGTATTCATGCATGTGCGTTACCGTGTAAAGATAATGATGAAGAAGCTAGTGTAATATCGTGTATGTTTTTATTACCATAAAATGTCAGATGATAAAAGATTTGTCATGCAGCCTAATGGACGTAGATTGTTTAACGTGTCTAGGGCACGGTATTATGGCACACGGAGCCTATCCCTGTCTCTCCGCCGGCTTAATCTTCACCGGACTGAATCAGGTATCCAAGAGGCGGGACAGAGAAGGTTTTCAAGACGTGAAAATCCGACACCAGTAATGATTGGAGCGCCTGACTATCAAATCTATATCTGAACCCTCTTCCATCTGACCAAGGTCCTTCTTGATGCATTCATTTGACCAAAGGTCCTTCTTGATGCATTCAGAACTAAGCACATGTCGCTACGTTCGTTATCACTGTCTGCAGACGCGCGGATCTCAATACACAGACAAGCAATACTTTGCTCACAGCGCGGATCTCAATACACAGACAAGCAATACTTTGCTCACAGCGCGGATCTCAATACACAGACAAGCAATACTTTGCTCACAGCGCGGATCTCAATACACAGACATGCAATACTTTGCTCACAGCGCGGATCTCAATACACAGACAAGCAATACTTTGCTCACAGCGCGGATCTAATACAAGACAAGCAATACTTTGCTCACAGCGCGGATCTCAATACACAGACAAGCAATACTTTGCTCACAGCGCGGATCTCAATACACAGACAAGCAATATTTTGCTCACAGCGCGGATCTCAATACACAGACAAGCAATATTTTGCTTACAGCGCGGATCTCAATACACAGACGAGCAATATTTTGCTTACAGCGCGGATCTCAATACACAGACGAGCAATACTTTGCTCACAGCGCGGATCTCAATACACAGACAAGCAATACTTTGCTCACAGCGCGGATCTCAATACACAGACAAGCAATATTTTGCTTACAGCGCGGATCTCAATACACAGACGAGCAATACTTTGCTCACAGCGCGGATCTCAATACACAGACGAGCAATACTTTGCTCACAGCGCGGATCTCAATTTACACAGACAAGCAATACTTTGCTCACAGCGCGGATCTCATACACAGACGAGCAATACTTTGCTCACAGCGCGGATCTCAATACACAGACAAGCAATACTTTGCTCACAGCGCGGATCTCAATACACAGACAAACAATACTTTCCCCCACAGTGAGATAGCCTGCCTGTAAGTATATCGGTTGTACAGTCAAATGCCAAGAGTTTGGTACAGCAAAGAACAAGAGAGATATATTCATTTGTTTCAGAAAAAGGAGGCTTTAAATGTTTTTATTTATCATACTCAAATCCTAATATGGATCAGTACTGTAATGGATCGACAAACGTTATTTTGCTTTGTATAATTGATGTTCAAGAGATGTTGAAGTCGTGTTTGATACATGCAAATTGCCAGACGTTTCACGAACATTTTTTTTTCTTGCTTGTGAATATTTACAATATAGGCAAAGAAGCATTCTGACAAAAAACTGAGGAATATATACATGAACGAAAAATAAATCATGTTGAATCTTTTCCGAATACTGATTATGACAATTTAGGGAAAACAATATAAGAACTGGCAAAAAAACACACAAAAAAAAAGATGATTATGATAGTTGATTTGGATCTTGCAGACATGTGGTGAGAGTATTATTCAGACAAGAGGCAGTTTACTGGGTGAAAATGCATATATGTACGACTCGTGTATTAAAATTGATTGTAACATTGCTTTATTCAGTTAGCCCAAAATTTCTTCTACTCTACGAATACAAAAACTGTTTTGAAAAGGCACGTTTTAGGTTTTTTTTTCAACAGAATTAAAACTATACCCTAGCTGATGCTTTCATAGAATAATTACTTTTGTTTTGTCAAAATTAGTTTGACGTTGCTGTTGAAAATGATACCAGTAGACTTGATCCCAAATTTCTGTCTAGTTTAGGGAGAAAACTTCAGTGTATGAAATGTTCTGAATTAATATTGAAAACATAAACATGGCTGGATTTTGGTAGAATCATTGTTGTTTTTTTCTGTCCAAATTAATTTTTCAAAATTTCATTGAATAACAATAACAATATATATATATATATATATATATATATTATATTATATGGTTATGTAGAAACCCATGTTGTTTGTTAGGATTTGTGCATTTATCTGCCATACGATGAATTCATTAGTAAATTCAACATAGGGTCCAATTTTCTAAGTTTTACAGATATCATAATAATGAAAATTCTTGTCATACCATTAAACATAGAGTTTGAAAATAAATGGAAATCCTATCTTTCGAACACTTTACATCTTCTGTATTCGGCAAAGTAGCGAACAAAGTGATATAACATTCCGACGAAGGTTGTACCAAACAAACAAAAATGCGATCTGAAATTGAACAGTAAAGCAAAAAGCAATTGTTCGTAAATTCTGGAATTATCTAAATGATTCAAGAATTAGATCACAATTGTTTCGAGACAGACAGGCACGTAGGATCATTCACGTTTAGCTGAAATTTACAGGCACAATGCGACCAGTGTGTGTGTGTGTGTGTGTGTGTGTGTGTGTGTACGTGCGTGCGTGCGTGTGTGTGTGTGTGTGTGTGTGTGTGTAAAACCGACAAACGTGTTGTTTCTCTTCGGGCGCAGTTGGATAATTTTGAAAGAACTCCCGACAACGACAACTTATTGTTTGAATGCGTTCAGTGAGATACAAGATACATCATATTTTGATTTTGTTTATTTTTAGTTGGTGATTTCGGTTTTCTTAGTATTAGATTTTATATCCAGTTTTGATTGATTTTTGTTTTCTTTTTTGCTGCT
>CM031598.1:4337358-4342358 GCA_018398815.1 Conus ventricosus
AGTGTATATAAAATTATTATAAATCGGTAAAGAAAATCAAAATAAAAGCGTAACGTCAAAGGCTAAAGGTCGGTGAACCCGTACACACATAATTTTCATGCGCACACACACAACAATCTAACTCACGGACCGAGGGCACGGGGACGCAATCTGTTTGGTATGATCTTCAAACGTGACAAATTAATAAAACGCACTCTTTTGACTTCGAACCAACATTTATGCACATAGGTTTACCAGTTTTCTAAACTGCCGTGATTTTTGCATTTTGTTTGCCATATCTATGTTTCTGTGTAATGATTAAAGTAGAAATGATACATATATTCATACATGCACACTTACATATATACATTCACACACATGCACAGATACATACATACATACATACATACATACATACATACGTGCATACATACATACGTACAATACACACATACGTACATACACATATATACACACACATACATATATACGTCCATACAAACATACATACATACATGTATACATGCATTCATACATAGGAGTAGGGAGGATTCTATACACAGATTTACGGACAATTACTCATTTTCATTTTGTTTTAGAACCAAACAATTGATCGAGTTTTTCATCGAAAGGCACTCTCTACCAGAATGAAATAAATGTAACACTTCCATCACATAAACAGACCTTGACGGACAAAATGGATACACTTGACAAAATGTGTTACCCCCCCCCCCCCCCTTCCCGCCCACCCCCACCCCTCCATCATCCTCTTCCTTCATCCCGTACCCCCTTCCCCCCCCCAAAAAAAAAACAAACAAACACCCAAACAAACAAACAAAAGCACCAACAAAACCCGGATTATTTGTGCACAGGCCTACAGAGAGTAAGCTGCGCAAAGGGCACAAGATGGGTATTACTTTTTCAGTGGTCGGATGGAATCTTTTCAAATGAGGCATTATGTGCTTCAGGATTGGAATATAAAGATATCACACACACGAACATATACACGCCACATTACATCACACACACACACACACACACACACACACACACACACACACACACACACAACACACTGTAGTCAAACATGGACCCCAAGTTGTCAAATATATGTGAATGTCTTAACTAAATTTGCTGGAAAGAAGGGTTTTTTTTTTTGTTTGTTTGTTTTTCCTCGCATGCTTGTGACCAAAACATAATTCCTTAATAATATCATTAAAAAAAATCATTAATCCTTATTCATTTCCCCCGCTCCCACCCTCTTTGTTTTAATAGTGTGATCATCATTATCATCACTTTTTCTAAAACTCTTTTGATGGGTTCAGCGACAAAGACAAGCTGATTTTAAAGGAAAGCTGAATGGACGACTTTACTTTCTGCAAGACCCAGATGATCAATACTCTTTTCAAATCGTCTCTTGCCCGGCCTTCTTTTCTTTCTTTTTTTTTCCTTTCTTTTAAGCCTCATAATGTTTTCCAGTCTACCCTTATTTTTGACTGTACTGAGAATACCACCTGCCAGACCAGCTAATATTAGCGTCAATAGGCTCATCTAGGGGAAAAAATCTTAGAAGAAGCCTTCGTGGCGAACGTTTGACTAATATAGTATATGGTTTTTACACACACAAACACTAATATATATATATATATATATATATATATATATATATATATATATATATATATATATATATATATATATATATTTCATTTATTTATTTAATTATCTACTTATTTATAGATTTCTCCGCATAAACGGCAAACAGTTTCCTGTTATGATTTGACTTAAGACATTGGTTGACAACTCCGCATTCGCTGTCTACTTGTTTTTTGTTTGTTTTTTTCCTCTTGGATTTATTTCAAAGCCTCGAATTTTCAGCTAACCGTACTTCTCTTCAGGGAGAAAACAGACGGAGGAAGGATAACTGGCCCAGAAAGCCGAGTCATAACAATAAGGAAGGATAACCGGCCCAGAAAGCCGAGTCATAACAATTTATTTGTATATATAAGGCGTATTACTGGCTATGAAAGATATTGTGAATGTGAATGCATGCTAATACTGTGAATGAAAATACAAACTGCATCACAGTCTCATTGAATTACATTCCACAGCTAGTTATGTATATGTATACACACACACACACACACACACACACACACACACACACACACACACACACAATATATATATATATATATATATTATATATATATATATATATATATATATATATATATATTATATATATATATATATATATATATATATATATATGAGAATGTAGTATTTTGTGTCGTGCTGGTGACTTTTATATTGATAACAACGCCTGCATTGAAAATAATGGCCACATATTTAGTGTGAGGAAAAAATATATTCGTTGTCAAATTTTTGTCACTGACGCTAACAACCGAAGAAATGTAAATTGCGTGTTGAACAACAGCACTCGTGTTACGTATAACTATAGGATTTGGCGTTATGTATTGTATATTGTGTATGTGCTTCCTCTCTGAATACAGAGGCACTGATGCTGCAATATGATATTCCGTAGAGGACGTGCTGCAACCGAGGCAGACAGTTGCACACTGCCATCAGAGGTGGGGAGACGGACGGTGCCGCCACAGCCTGCGCCGTGGATCCTAGAACCAGTAACTGTATAATGTTCTGAAGACTAAAAGCGTCCAAATGTTGAGGGGGAAAAAAACCCCAACAGATGCCATCATCATCATCACACACACACACACACACACACACACACACACACACACACACACACACACACACACACACACACAACTTTTGGAATCATGTGGGAATGTAAACCATGTGGGAATATAAGCCAAGTGGGAATGTAAACATGTGGACATTTTAAATATGTGTGGATATAAACCATGTGGGAATGTACACCATGTGGAAATATACACCATGTGGGAATGCAAAGCACAAATACGCAAAAGGTCATACTCATAACAGAAGAAAGCCCAACAAAACTATGTTCCAACAACAACTTGCGACTCAGCCCATCTACCCCCTGCTCCCCACCCCCACCCCCACTCTCTCTTTCCGTACCCTCCCTCCACCTTCGCCACCCACCCACCCAACCCTCACCTTCCCCTGCCCGCCCTCGCCCTCAGAAAATTAATGAACGCTTTGAAAAAATTAGTAGATAAATTGCTGTGAGCGTCATGTGACAGACTCTGAACTGTGAACCCGCTGTTCCATATGGACATATTAGAAGATTCACCCTTTTAAAAAAAAGAAAGTATTCAAGTGCAAAGGAAGCGAAGATGATATATTTTCAATCGGTCTTGATGATTTTATTTGTGTGTGATTGCGCAGATTTGTTTTTCATTAGAGGAGATGGACCCTCAATCTTCTTCAAAATAGTCAAAGTCAAACGGCTTGAAGTCATGATTGTCCAATGTAATTACTACCGATAATTATTGTTTTTTTTATTACTGCAGTGGGTTTCACTACCACTTCGTAGTGCTTGCTCTGTACGGTACATACAGGGACTCAGGTAATGTGGGGTTTTTTGGTTTTTTTGTTTGTTCGTTTTTATATTTATCAGAACTTTTAACGTGTACAATTTTGTATTGTTTTAACTCTCTATTTAACGAACAAAACAAAAAAAATGAACATGCTCATAACAGTAAGGTTTTTACGAGTTTGCAATTTGTTTTTGTTGTTAATATGGACGGACATTGAAATGCAAATGTATGATTCCACAAGCACAAACGTTTACCAAAAAGTTTTCGCATAGACTAGCATTGACGTGTGTGTGTGTGTGTGTGTGTGTGTGTGTGTGTGTGTGTGTTCTTCTCCAGTAGCAGTCATCAGCGATGTTATTTGTACAACTAAAAGGAAGGAAGCACAGTTTAACCAGTTTTAATCATATTTCAAAAGGCGTGTTAATATACAAACTTATTTGTGGCCATTTTGAATTCTCTCTGTGTCTCTGTCTGTCTGTCTGTGTGTCTGTGTGTCTGTCTGTCTGTCTCTCTCTCTCTCTCTCTCTCTCTCTCTCTCTCTCTCTCACACACACACACACACAACACACACACACACACACACACACACACACACACACACACACACACACACACACACACCACACACACACACACACGCACGTGTGCACGCCTTAACACAGTCATGTTCGCACATTCTTCTTGCCTTCTGAATCAAGGAGTGACCATGGTGAGTGAACATCATGTAGAACAGGCCACTCAACATGAAACTTTTTTTTTAATTTTTTTTACTGATATATGTATATACTGACAGACACAGCACCGCTCCTCCCGTCCCGCTTTTTTGGGTTTTTATTTGTGTTTGTGTGTGTGTGTGTGTGTGTGTGTGTGTTTGTTCTTGACTGCGAGTTCCATGACGTCACAGTACTGATGCATTCCCTGTGACGTCATTTTGGTTTGGTTTACTTGTTTGTTTGTTTGTTGGTGTTTTCAAAGCAAATCAATGTTTTGTTTTCTTTTGATCTGATTAGATCGTGGCTGGTGGTAATTAATCTGTCGTTTGACATCAGTCATTGATTGTATTTGAGGAACTCGTCTAGGCTTTGGAGTTTCGTGTGTTTTTTTGTCCCCCCCCTTCTTTTTTTTTTTTTTTTTTTTTTTTTTTAGGGGGATGGAGTTTTGCATTTTAATTTACCCCCATATCCGATTTGTATTATCTTGCATCCCGGGTGTGGCCCTTGTTGTGGGCCATAAGATGAAAACCATGACTGACGTGGAGTAGACATAACATGTACTGTCTCTGACAAAAACACATTTTTTGGTGATTGGGCGGTTTTTGTAATATGTTGATTTTATGATAATTTTTTTTTTTAGTATTGTGACGTGTGGATTCATCACGCCTGTTTCTGACATTTTCATGTCTTCATCTAATAGAACTCTTCGATACATTTCACATAATCGTGAAGATACCAAAAAAAGGCGTGTACCAGATTTTTTTCTCTCTCTGAATTTAGTGGTACACACGGTCGTTTTGATATCTTTTTGTAGTGTGTG
>CM031598.1:4347358-4357358 GCA_018398815.1 Conus ventricosus
ATATATTTTTTTCCCTCCTTTTTTATTTTAAGTTAGATTATGCTGACGACGACTGCACGAATAGCTCTCAAAAGGATTGCTGTTGTATGATTTAATAATTGTAAGAAATTTTTGCTTACTTTTTTTTCGTCAGAGGTTTGAGGAAGAGAAGAAGAAGAAGAAGAAGAAGAAGAAGAAGAAGAGAGAGAGAGAGAGAGAGAGAGAGAGAGAGAGAGAGAGAGAGAGAGAGAGAGAGAGAGAGAGAGAGAGAGTGTGTGTGTGTGTGGGGTGGGGGGGGGGTGAAGTTGTTTAGGTTGTTTTAGCAGGAAAAAAAAGGTTTTATCATATGCGTATCATAATAATTCACAATTATCATAGTTTGAACTTGCTTTCTGTGGACTTGGTCCACACTTGGACATCCGCAGGTGTAAATCGCTGTTTTTATGCACCAATCGTCAGAGAGTTTGCAAACATGTGCCAAATCGTGAAGCCTAACATATACATAGGTTAATTTTCAACTACCTTCCGTAATAAACTTCATTGAATTTTCGATACAAGCAAGATAAATGTCTGGTAATGGCTCAAGACCACGAAGCAGTCTTTCTTTCTTTGCTTTTTTTAAATATTTTTTTTTTTAATGTAATGCCTGTGACATTTTTAGCATGCACTATGAATAGTGACGTCTTCTGAAAGGGCGACGGAATGATCGGTATTTTTGATCCCCATCAGACTCTCACCAAAAATGAATAAATGAATAAAATCAAATAAAATAGAATAAAATGAAATAAAGTAACAAATAGATAGAAATAAAAACAAATACATGAAACCCAAACAAAAAGGGATCTCTTCGTGCTGCCTTAGGGCGAGAATCTTGCTCTTCATGTTTAAAGAAGAAGGAGGTATTCTGTGACGGAGTTCATTAACATGGCTATAACGTCGAACAACTTGCTGTGGACTTGACTCCGAACAACTTCCTGTGGCCTTGACTCTGAACAACTTCCTGTGGCCTTGACTCCGAACAACTTCCTGTGGCAAGTACTTTTACCACCATGGCCTGAGCAGCTGTTTGGTTTGGATAGGTAGCAACTAAGTTTAATCCATGAGACACTCGTCCCAAATTCTCTGTCCTATTTATCGATAAAAGTATCCATTCACCTAACCATGGTGGGTTAGCAGACGCGGTGTAGCCAAATCCGGACCGGTCTGCACGCAAAGTGATGCCTCTTTGGTATGACTGAAATGGAAACTGTGTCCTCTCACCCCTGCCGCTGCAGCAAAGGATGCCAGACTCGCAGGCAGACAAGACAGTGCGACGTCGGATCCCAGGATCGAACGAGGAAGAATTGTTCCGGAGTGTCTGGAACCTCCTCTCCCTCCCCTTCCCCCTGGCTGGCCCCCCCCCAAAAAAGAAGGAATTTTTGGTGTTTTGCCCCAAGTGTTCTCATTGGGGAGGACCCACTCATCTTTCCGAATCCTCCTATCCCTTCGCCTGTAATGGTCCGGACCCGGAATTCAGGTGACGCCCAACGTAATGGAAAAAAAATAAGAAAAAAAAAGAAAAAAAGGAGGGGGGGGGGGAGGGGGGGACATCTTTACTGCCAGTTTTAACGCGTTTTCGTTCTGGTGACATTAGTCAGATAGATCACATTTTCACACTCCTACGGAATGGTTATTCATGTCTGTCATGTTTTCTGGGTGTTTTTCTTTTTAATTACGTCAAACCTCATTATTCTGTAACACACTGGTTGAGTAGCACCAAGATGGGTATTGACGCTTCTATTGAAGAACCGTCTACCTTGATGTCAATTATCTTCATTAACCTGACATAACAAGGAGAAGGGGAATAAATGACGGGTTTCATCCTGGATATTTTCCACTGAGTTCATGCATTTTATTTTATTTTATCCGTTTACTGTTTTTTTTTTTTTTTTTTTAATTTTCTCCTTCTTTTCCTTCTCCTTCATCTCATTGTTATTGTTGTTGCTATTTTAGCTCCTCGTTTGGCGTCTTTGTTCCAGAGGAAAAACAATTGCTGTGATGTAGACCCAACCTTGTGAGTGTCTCCTGCAGAAAATCTTTAGCACCAAATTGACCATTTCTGAAAAAACTAAACAGAGTTGTTGAGTCGTGCATGCACATTTTTTTTTTTTGCATTGTCTTATCGGAACAGTCCATCCCCCAAATACGGATGCAAGTAGGGAAAACACAGGCCAAAGCACTGCTTTGGGTTCGGTGACACAACACATCCTCTCTCGCTGTGCCAATCAGCACGCGTTCTTTTCGTCTAGGATGTGCGTCCGATAAGGTCGTGCCGAGCGCTATTCTACAAATAAACTATCGTGCCGAGCGCTATTCTACAAGTAAACTATCGTGCCGAGCGCTATTCTATAAATAAACTATGTGACGTATTTCTCGCCGTCACGTGCTAATATTTCCAGAGTCGAGATCCCGTAATGGCTGAAATTACCATCCGCGACGTTCAATATACATGGGGAAAAAAAAAAAAACTGTCTCCTCCCATGGCGATTTCAGTGTCAAAGCCGCTGGTATGGGGAAGTCGTTGGGGATCTGTCGTTTATAGAACAGAAAAAGAGACACCCGAAGGTGCGGGTAGGACCCAATGAAACACTGTCCTCGAACGCCGACCAAACCAGCTGGGAGCAATCCTGCACCAGCCTTGGAAGCCTGCGCTGTGTTTACATAGGGTGCAGGCACGCACAGGGCATGCCATTAACACGTGAAGGGACATAATTGCTCCCTGTCATATGCCATTCTGTAATGGCCACTGGATGTGACACGACAGAACTTCCACGGGGGCGTTCCCATGGGTGTATCAGCCCATATTTCATGACTGCAGAGGCCACCGGCGTTAAACGCCATCGTCAATCAACTACCGTGTGCATCCCTCAGCCTCACTCGTTGCTGGTCTATTGACAGGTGACGACAGTACAACTCCAGACACGGCCAAGCTTTCGCCATGAGGTCTTACGTGCTCTCTGAAGAGAATCCTAGGTCTTTCCCGCTGTCAACAGGACTCGCCCTGCGGTCAGTGAGTCTTTCCTCACCGTCACTGGACCTTTCCCCAGAGTCGGCCAAAAGGCAGACAAAAGTAGACGCAGTGATGCCGCGACAAAGCAAGTGTTATCGTCAGTAGTGGGGACTAGGAAGGCGGTGCCCTGCCCCTATTACTGGATCAGAGCGGGCACCAGGCTACTGGACAGCAGTGCAGTGCTTTCTGTGGTGGGTGGCCTCGCGGCGACTTGAAACTGATGGCTGCCTGTGAACTGCACTGCTGGCTCTGCGATAGGATGGCCGTGGATATGTTGGTGTATTGGGGTGCTGCAACCAACAGTTGGGGAGTCATGCGTACCTGGGGGGAGAGCTGGGATGTGAGGTTGGGGTTAAGGCAGGGGCAGTGAGCGCGGAATTTCAGACAAAAAGAGCACAATACATTCGGTCACTTGCGCCAATGATGTTGAAGAGGAAGATTTTCAACCAAATAACAATTTGGTCCCAACATTTGACAGAAAATATCAATTTAAGTTTCAGAGTAGGTTGTCATAACAGAAAGATGCCAACCTAGACGCTACCAACTCCACTGGCATGAAGAAAATGGCGACGGTTCAGACAAAAAATAATGTCAAATCAATTTTTCTTCTAATCCAGAAAATATAGTTAACTGAGATTTATGTCCTTTCTCAGTTCAAAATGGAGTGCAACAACTGTATGATATTTTGACACCTTAATGTTGTAACAAATTGGATTAGAAACTGACAACAATACCTACCTTTAATCAAGTGCATAATGAAGGAGAAAAAAATGAATGTAGAAACAATTCTGTATTTTCTAGAATAATATAAACTGAAAGTGTGATGATATATTAGACTTAGATCTGGAATAAACATTTCTTCTTTTTTTGGATAGTCAAATACTTCCTTTCTCTTTCTTTCTTTCTACGTACACAGGCTGATACTCATGCGGACACTCTCTGTATAGACAGGCAGTGGAGTTTTGTGTGTATGACCGTTTTTTTTATCCCGCCATTAAGGCAGCCATACTGCATCTTCGGGGAAGTCAAATACTTCAGAAGATTTGGAATAAGAATTTCTTCTTTTTTTGGATAGTCAAATAACTTCAAACAGATATGGAATTTGATATGAGAATTCTACTTGTGGTTACCTTTACTTTTTTTTTCTCGTATATACAGATGTAGCATGAATTCTGTCCGTCCATAAGTTCCAGTTTATCTGCACACGCTGATGCAGGATGGAATGGAAAAGGCACATAACAATGTGTGACCATGGGGTGTGGATTTTACATCGTGCAAAGGACCATCAAAGAAATCATTAAGTTATTTACGAGGATGAGAGTGAATCTAACTTTGAAGATTTCAATGTTGTTTTATTTGAATTTAAAAACAACCAACTACAGAAATTTCGAAAGCGTGTTCATCGCTTTGTGGTGTATGCATTTAAAGGGGAGGGGGGGGGGGGGGGGGGGAGAGAAAGAGAGAGAGAGAGAGAGAGGAGAGAGAGAGAGAGAGAGTTTTTTTGTTGAGAAAATGATATTATTTAGGTATAATTTCTTTGTGTGTAAGTATGGACGTATGAGTTTCTGTTTACCTGGCGTTTGCAATTCTACATCTATTCGTTTTTATGCATTTTGTTTATGTGTTAAGAAAAATGAAGAGAAGTTTTTGTGTTTCTTTTTTTTTTTTAATTTTGTGCTATGCCAGATCACACAACTATACTGTAGATGTCACGTGCTACGTCACCTGCGCCAAGCATCTCGCTTACTATGAAAACTAGAGCTGCACTGCCTGCTTGTGCTCATACACTCGGGTATTTCCGGAAAGGGTCGAAGATTCTTTCTTTTCTAAGGGACAGAACTCCTTTTGCTTTTGTCAAAAGTCATGACGAAATCGAGCAAGTTGTTGCATGTCACCCAATGAATGTTTGTGTCACCATGATTCTGTCTTCGCAGTGAACATTGTTTCCCTTACCCTTGTTTTTCAGAGACCATCTGACGACACGATCTACTAAAATGTTCGTTTGGGAACGCCGTCATGCATTAGTGGAATATCGTTATGTTTTACCGGTATGAACATGAATTACCTCCATGATACGGTTGACCGCTCTGACAAAGTGCACCTTGCTTCTTTCTTTGTTCGTTCATATGCGTCGGTTGAACACCAGTATTTTTTTCCACCGGTACAAACATGAAACGCTGGTATTTTGTACCTACACAGAAAGTAATCTACCGATACCGTGCAGAGCACGGTTTGTTTGTTTCTTGTTTCTTGTTTTATTTTGAAGCAGTCTGCTTTTAAAAAAAGTCAATATTGTGTAATTTGCTGATGTTGAGCTTGACTATGAACATGGTACATTCCTGCATTATTCTTTTATAATGAGCACGACCATGACCTTTGTGTACGAATATCTTTCTTTCTGGTCAATACTTTGTGTAGTTATTTTAATCTGGCGCAAAACAAAAGTGTTTCTGTCTTGTAGATGTATGGAATAATAAACCAGATACGATTTTATGAATCGGAAACAGTCGTTCAGGTATTCGTAGAGGCCTATACAAGCATTTATGCAAACTAAGTGACATGGACCCGAGAGAAATAGTCTGACGAATCAACCAGACACAACAATTGTTTTAAAAGTTCGCAGCTTGTGTGTGAAAATGAGAATCTTCGTTATACATTACTTTATTGTAGTCGCCCAAATCCCGCATCCCCCCCCCCCTCCTCCCACCCCCGTAACTCCACCCCACCACCCTCCCCATTCTCCCAGATCACTGCGTTTCAACCAACGGCACTGCAGTGCCTGGACATGAAAAAGAAAAGTCATATACCGTATGTTCCGGAACCCCTGTGTCGCAGACATGACGTCGCTGTCACATTCAATATCTTCCAGCCAGGTGCCGTTTTTCAGATTAAAAAAGAGGTGGTAGTTAAGGGTGCCAGACCGGTAAAGAAAAATAAAGAAGGTGATGAAGGAACTCAAGGCCGCAGTCAGGACATGGCAAACCACTGACTGCAGTCAGGACATGACAAACCACTGACAGCAGTCAGGACATGACATGACAAACCACTGACAGCAGTCAGGACATGACATGACAAACCACTGACTGCAGTCAGGACATGACATGACAAACCACTGACAGCAGTCAGGACATGACATGACAAACCACTGACAGCAGTCAGGACATGACATGACAAACCACTGACAGCAGTCAGGACATGACATGACAAACCACTGACTGCAGTCAGGACATGACATGACAAACCACTGACAGCAGTCAGGACATGACATGACAAACCACTGACTGCAGTCAGAACATGACAAACCACTGACAGCAGTCAGGACATGACATGACAAACCACTGACAGCAGTCAGGACATGACATGACAAACCACTGACAGCAGTCAGGACATGGCAAACCACTGACCAGTGCGCGTGTGCATTGGTCCACTGGTTGTATGATATAAAAATGGTGCTGTGCCCCATCGGTCTCGCTAACGTGACTGTCTGGCCCCTTATCAGAAAGCCTGGCACCATGACTTTCGCTGCTGATCCCCTCACACTAGTCTTCTTTGGAGATAAGTGTGCCCCAGTTCTTCCGGATTCTTTTTTTTTTTTTTGTCAGACGGCTTTTTTCTTGCAGGCACAACGTGAGCAACCCATAAGCATCCTCAGTCCCAAATCGTGGAATAAAGTCTACAGGAACAAGCTCATGTTGACGGAAATGATCACTGGATATGTTGGAGCACGCTAGCTCTTGAGCTGGTGTCAGCAGGTAGGGGACCCATCTTGCATGTACCTTCCAGACTGTCCGATTCTGCGTGAGAATGCGATGAAGACCTGCAGGTGAGCTGGTCAGCATAGTGGTGGCTATGTCCCTGATACTCCAGCATCGGCCGGTCATGTATGACTGGATCGATCATTCATGTTGGTAACAATTTCATTGTTGTAAGCATTTACACATCTTCAACAGCCGAAATAATCTTCTGGGCTGCCTTTTCCGCTAAAACACACACACACACACACACACACACACACACACACACAACACACACACACACACACACACACACACACACACACCTCTGCCGCCCTTTTTTTTCTCTTTTTTTTTTCTGCCGCCCATTTTTTTTTTTTCTTTTTTTCTAGTCTTGGCAGAAGAAGGTACCCACTACCCATTGATCTTAACAATGTTCCTCATGAATGTCTCTGGAACACCTGCTTCCTCCTCGTGTTTTATTACCGTTCGTCACTATATTTTTGTGTGTGTGCATTTTCCTTTTGTGTGGCAAGCAAAACACCTGGAGTGCTAATGGCATCATAACGGCTATGAAAACAGACATGGCAATTTTAGATGCCACCTTTTAAACGACCCGTGCAAATGTGCATCAATTGTCTTAGCTCTGGCTGATCTTACTGATAAAGAGACTTCAAACTGTTGAAGCAAAACGTCGTATATGGAATAATCGGAAACGGAGTCTTTTAGAGAATACGAAACAAGGAAAGTATTGGATCATGAATAATATACGTTTAGGAAGGACAGGTGTTTAGTTGACATGATATGTACTTTACAAGAAGTGTCTTTTAAGGAATGACAAGAGGCACCACCTAAACCACTGAGAATTGAAAACTCCAAGTATATAAACCATTGAGAACTGAAAAATCCAAGTATATAACCACTGAGAACTGAAAACTCCAAGTATATAAACCACTGAGAACTGAAAAATCCAAGTATATAACCACTGAGAACTGAGAAAATCCAGGTATATAACCACTGAGAACTGAAAAATCCAAGTATATAACCACTGAGAACTGAATAATCCAAGTATATTTTACCTTTCAACGGTGGCACATATAACCACTGAGAACTAAAAAATCCGAGTATATTTTACCTTTCAACGGTGGCACACAAAAGCATTATGTTCTCGTTAACAAGGGATGTATGTTTTAACGCAAATTACATAGGGTATACTGAATAGCTGTTTCAAATATATTGAAAAATGAACAATATGAAATCGCCTATGTGGACGAAAGCGCTACAAACTGAAGTAAGGTCGAGATAAAACATTAAGAACAAAATATATCTTACTCCAGTCAGTCGTCATATAGGACATCACGTCTTTTGGACTGAGGAAACAAAATATATATCTTACTCCAATCAGTCGTCATATACGACATCACGTCTTTTGGACTGAGAAAACAAAATATATATCTTACTCCAATCAGTCGTCATATACGACATCACGTCTTTTGGACTGAGGAAACAAAAACTAGTCACTGATGTCGCGTGGCACAGAACTTTAAAACACATGAAAAGGAAATAAAACTAATGTGGTTCCAAATCAAATTGAATGTGTTCCAAATTGCATTCCAAATCAAATTTCATTTTTCAACATTGTTTTCAAGAAATAGGAATTACAGACATGCGTAAAACGCGCATTTTCCGTGAGAAAAACAACAGCAAAAAACTCACCCTCTCACCCCCACCCCCATCCCCATCCCTCAACAAAGATTTAAAAAAAACCTCACCCAGATACTACCTACAGTTCTTAGAATATTCATAACAATTTGTGAGAGACATGGCAAAGAATTCAATCGACACGCGTGACAACATTTCAAGCTGAGTTTACATTTAGAATTCTCTTTCAAGGAGGACACGAAGTCAGATGGTTCCAGCGTTCTCCTGAGTGTACACTTAGAATTCTATTCAAGGAGGACACGAAGTCAGATGTTCCAGCGTTCTCCTGCAAGCTGATCATCGTGCGTGGAACCATTCTTGTGGTCAGATTTTTTAAATTTTTTATTTTGTGTGTTCAAAAAAAAAAAAGAACAAACAACAACAACCCTCTGACCATCCAGGAGTGCACGGTACCTGATTCGGTTCAGAGGAAGTAAAGGCGGCGGAAGGAGAGGGATGGGCTGCGCCTTGTTCTAGACATGGTGAGCCTTTGACAGTTCACTGCCCGTACGGCCGAGAAGTTTTTGGAACTTTAATCTTTAAGTTTGTTTTTTTTTTACTTGAAAGTTATGATCGGACATAGATAGACGACACTTTAGTCAGATTATTTCGTCGCCACATACTTGATTTACGCCACTTTAACCAGATTGTTTCGTCGCCAAACACTTTATTTACTAATGCAAATTAATAGAACAAAACTGATCTCTGAAAGATTTAAAAGCTACAATATAGCTGACAAATGTGTTGTTTCACTTTTGGATGAGATAACTATTATGCAGGTTTTCGTTTTTTACAAGAATTTGGTGTCGTCACTAGTTCTTTTTGCGGACATGTACAATGACACAAAATGACACCAAAATATGTGTGGCATTTTGATTACGGCTGCGTTCTTTCTTATTTGCAATGTGCCTTAGTTTTGTTCCCAGTTCATGTAGTAATGAAATTTGAATACTGTTTCCTGTCATTCTTACTTCTGCTCTCTCTCCTCTCTCTCTCTCTCCTCTCTCTCTCTCCTCCTCTCTCATCTCTCTCCTCTCTCTCTCTCTGCGTGTCTTTTTCTAATTTGTATTTCTTTCGTTTTTTTTTGTGTTTTCTTGAATATGAACAACCCTAGCAACCGTCAACCCTAGCAAACCGTCAACCCTAGCAACCGTCGTAATAATTCGAATCCTAATTCATCATGATCTATTCATGGCAGAGTATTTAGTTGTGTGAAATACAGTAGTAGTTTCCAATGTTCGGGCGCAACTGAACCATATTTCATACAAAGATAGTTATGTCCTTGTCATAATGATGATGTCAAATGTTTTTAAACAAAACCGCCCCCATCAGTAAAGGTCATCTTCATAAGGTAAGTCATGTTATATACTGTGTTGTTCCGAGTCCTGCTTTTTGAATTTACCCGTGCCGAATGAATGAATCCAGAAACGTTGATCATCTTCGTCTTGGATACTTTTTTGAAGTCAATGTCGATGGGAATCAATATAATTTGCTGTTAAACGACGACGTTTGCGATGAGTGAGGAATGTCAATGATT
>CM031598.1:4362358-4364858 GCA_018398815.1 Conus ventricosus
AATCAACATAACTGTGATCAACACATATTATCAACAAAGCACCGCGGATATGACTGACTTCCTCTGAGTTGCAGCTTGCTAGACTACACGACTTAAATAGCAGCCCCGACATTCTGTCGACCTGGAATGTACTGCACTCGTATACCTGTAGGCTGCAATGCCATTGCCCAACGCAGAACCCTGCTGTTTTTCAGCTGTGCCTCCTGCAGAATTTGAGTGGTTGGTGATCTGTCTCTATCACGAACTCTTTCCCATAACAAGTATTTGTGGAACTTCTGCACGGCCCACACGACAGCTAAACACTCCTATCTCCACCGTTGCGTAACCCTTCTTCACACTTTGTCAACTTCCTGCTAGCATATCTCACAGGAAACTCGACCCCCTTCATGCTCCTGTAACAATACTGCACCTATCCCACCACCTGATGCATCTGTCCGCAACAAAAATGGTTTGGACATATCTGGTAGCTTCAAGATGGGACGGGAACCTAGTCTTTCCAACACCGTCTGCAGTGCTTGCTCTGCAGCGTCTGACCACTCGACCACTGCCGGTTTCCCTGCCTGATCAAATCACTGAGAGGACTCGTGATTGCTGCGAAATTTGGAACAAACTCCCTATAGAACCCAATAAAACCTAGCAGACTCCTGACTTCTGTTTTGGTCTTTGGTCGTCTCTGAATTCATCATCTTCTCCACCTTTCCTCTTTCCGGCTGCTTTGTGTCGCCTCCGACAACAAAACCAGGAACTCCTACTGTCTAGCCCTTCATACAGTGACACATCCCTGTATGACTCTTCTGGAACTTAGGCAACAAAATCTCACCTTCTTCTGCTGGTCTCTTTCGCCTCAACAATGATTGCTGCTGCGCCTATGTTCTGCGTCTCACGCTGAATATATTTGCGGAGGAAATTTGCATGGAAAAGTTTGTTTTCCATTCACATCAATTCGGTAATCTCGACCGACCTTTTCAGTGATGGTGAATGTCCTTTCCAATGCATCAGCAGCTTGTTGTGACCCGTGGAAGCAGTACCAGGACTTGATCTCCCGCCTTGAGGGATTGCTTCCTTACCTTCCTGTCATATTGCTTCTTCTGAACGACCCTAGCCTTCTGCAAACTTTCCTTGCAACCTTACATTCTCATACCTGTGCCCACCTTTTGGAACAGGACGAGAATTGGCTAATCAGATCGACGGCCATTCTCCTGAATGGTGTGTCAATTAAAGGGGGATGTTTAAAGGCGCCTCCTCTTTACCCCTCTTGTGGCTGACCTTTGACACACATCACATGACATGCAGAACCGCTTTAATGTCTGCCATTGCCCCTGGCCAATGAAAATCATCAAAGACTCGACAGCCGTTTTAACCGGTGCCGAGATGACTCGCCATGAGCGACTCGTGACCCACTGACATGACAGTGTCACGATAACATGCTGGTACCTCTAACTGAGTGGTCACCTTACCTGTCTTCCCCTTGGTGAACACTCGGTACAACAGCCCGCCTTTCACAAGAAAATTCTGTCTCACCTCCTCTAACCTCCTGTTTCTCTCCACCCCTTGCCAACTCCCAAGACTTCACGAGCGAAGGGTCTTGTTCCTGCGCTGCCCTGAACTCATCAGGCGACACATCGATGCCCGACTTCCTTGCCGAACGACTAACGGTTTATCAACCTTTCCCTCCTTCTTGCTCCGTGTTTGAACTGCTGCCCCTGTAGCAGTCACAAACTCAGGATCCCCTGGATCCCTTGCCCCTGGAATATTTCCGATGATCAAATCATGAAGGAGGTTTCTCCATCACCAACGCAGACAACTCGCCTGAAAGTAAGGGTACGTACTTCTATCTTAGCACTGGAAACTCCCTCACAGTGCCATCGATTAGAGTACAGGTCTGGATTTGCCCTGTCAAATCCCCTTTAATCGACCAGCGTTGTTCGTACTACCCCGCATGAACAACCAGTGTCTCGTAACACTTTCACCCTCTGCTGGCCAATCCACCCTTCTCCACTGGTAACGAACCACTCAGCCTAGTGCCCTCCATCCCTGACACTGACTGCTGTCCAGTGCTAGCCATAGGCTGCACTCCACCCTCTTCAGACTGAATCCCTTTTGGTTCCACTGCAGGTCGTTTCCCTTGACGACCCTATCCACCTCTTGCAAGGCTGCTGCCTTCTGGAACCTCATGCGACAGTCCCTCGCCACATGTCCTTCTTGTGACAAATGAAACACCTAATGTCCCTTTGCCCTTCCTTCTGCCCCACCACTGGGTTTGCAGACTTTGCAGAAAACTCTCCTAGTCTCCTTGCACTCTTTTCACCTGTGCCTGCACCTGTTTCTCCTGCACCTTAGTGCCCAAACGTGCCTCTCTATACACCTCTGCGAACTTCAACAACTCCCCCTGCTGTCTCTGGCTGTCTTTCTTTCAAATGTATGGTTAACTCAGGGCCGCAACCTGACAAAATCTGTTCTTTCATAACTAGCTCTTTCAATTCAGCAAACTCCTTCTTCG
>CM031598.1:4369858-4374858 GCA_018398815.1 Conus ventricosus
TCATGCCAGTCATGCCGACACGCCTTACTCTCTGTGGTGGTAAATTTGGGTCATCTAATTGATTAGCTAGATTTACACCCCCCACCACACACTACCTTCCCCCCCCTTTCCTACTTCACTGGTGCCGTGTGGACACTGGTCACTCTAAAGGGGCTAGCTGAGTCTGGGTGGGCGCCACGATGTCTAAACTAACAATGACGCTGGTTCACAAATTGGCCGATAAGGCTGGCCCAGGTACTGAGGTCCGTCTGGGCAGACATCGAGGCGTCGGTCAAAGCCGCTTAGTCGTCTGGGTGGGTCGGACCGTCTCGGTGAAACCTCTCCACTAAGCTTAATTGGCCGGACCCGACCTATGGGCCCGTCTTTCTGACGCCTGGAATGTTTGAGTTTGGACTTAGGTCCGAACAAATTGGCTGGCGACTCCCCAAGTTAGGTTGTTTCCCCCAAGTTAGGTTGTTTCATTTTTTTTGTCCGTGACAAATTTCCCCCTTGCAAAAGACCATGCTCCGCATTGTCCTCAAAACAACGGTAAAAAAAGGACAACAACCGAATTTGCTGACACACAGCTACACGCGCAAAGTTTGGAAAATACTTTACAACAACGGTTTATAAGTTATAAAATATATCATTAGTGAATACCACTCCAATGAGTTTATCATTGACGTGCGCTCTTGCGTTATTTCAACTCATTTATAACGACCTCTGTGCGCACCTATGCAATCCCCCTACCTGCGGATTTGCCATCTCTCCTTTTCACAATTCTTATGAAAAGCACAATATAATATAATCGCGATCCATGACACTTCACTGAGGAATCTCCATCCTCACTTATTGCAAATAATGCATCACTACACAAGCGACTGTATGCTCCAAGCATAACTACATCCACATGAACAAGTCTCACAAAGAAAATATGAACAAGTCTCACACAAAAAAAAATATGAACCATAGCCAACGGGGAATGAACCCATATCCAATCAACATAACTGTGATCAACACATATTATCAACAAAGCACCGCGGATATGACTGACTTCCTCTGAGTTGCAGCTTGCTAGACTACACGACTTAAATAGTCAGCCCCGACATTCTGTCGACCTGGAATGTACTGCACTCGATACCTGTAGGGCTGCAATGCCATTGCCCAACGCAGAACCCTGCTGTTTTTCAGCTGTGCCTCCTGCAGGAATTTGAGTGGTTGGTGATCTGTCTCTATCACGAACTCTTTCCCAAAACAAGTATTTGTGGAACTTCTGCACGCCCACACACAGCTAAACACTCCTTCTCCACCGTTGCGTACCCTTCTTCACACTTGTCAACTTCCTGCTAGCATATCTCACAGGAAACTCGACCCCCTTCATGCTCCTGTAACAATACTGCACCTATCCCACCACCTGATGCATCTGTCCGCAACAAAAATGGTTTGGACATATCTGGTAGCTTCAAGATGGGACGGGAACCTAGTCTTTCCAACACCGTCTGCAGTGCTTGCTCTGCAGCGTCTGACCACTCGACCACTGCCGGTTTCCCTGCCTTGATCAAATCACTGAGAGGACTCGTGATTGCTGCGAAATTTGGAACAAACTCCCTATAGAACCCAATAAAACCTAGCAGACTCCTGACTTCTGTTTTGGTCTTTGGTCTCTCTGAATTCATCATCTTCTCCACCTTTCCTCTTTCCGGCTGCTTTGTGTCGCCTCCGACAACAAAACCTAGGAACTCCTACTGTCTAGCCCTTCATACAGTGACACATCCCTGTATGACTCTTCTGGAACTTAGGCAACAAAATCTCACCTTCTTCTGCTGGTCTCTTTCGCCTCAACAATGATTGCTGCTGCGCCTATGTTCTGCGTCTCACGCTGAATATATTTGCGGAGGAAATTTGCATGAAAAGTTTTGGTTTTCCATTCACATCAATTCGGTAATCTCGACCGACCTTTTCAGTGATGGTGAATGGTCCTTTCCAATGCATCAGCAGCTTGTTGTGACCCGTGGAAGCAGTACCAGGACTTGATCTCCCGCCTTGAGGGATTGCTTCCTTACCTTCCTGTCATATTGCTTCTTCTGAACGACCCTAGCCTTCTGCAAACTTTCCTTTGCAACCTTACATTCTCATACCTGTGCCCACCTTTGGAACAGGACGAGATTGGGCTAATCAGATCGACGGCCATTCTCCTGAATGGTGTTCAATTAAAGGGGATGTTTAAGAGGCGCCTTCCTCTTTACCCCTCTTGTGGCTGACCTTTGACACACATCACATGACATGCAGAACCGCTTTATGTCTGCCATTGCCCCGGGCCAATGAAAATCATCAAAGACTCGGACAGCCGTTTTAACCGGTGCCGAGATGACTCGCCATGAGCGACTCGTGACCCACTGACATGACAGTGTCACGATAACATGCTGGTACCTCTAACTGAGTGGTCACCTTACCTGTCTTCCCCTTGGTGAACACTCGGTACACACAGCCCGCCTTTCACAAGAAATTCTGTCTCACCTCCTCTAACCTCCTGTTTCTCTCCACCCCTTGCCAACTCCCAAGACTTCACGAGCGAAGGGTCTTGTTCCTGCGCTGCCCTGAACTCATCAGGCGACACATCGATGCCCGACTTCCTGCCGGAACGACTAACGGTTTATCAACCTTTCCCTCCTTCTTGCTCCGTGTTTGAACTGCTGCCCCTGTAGCAGTCAACAACTCAGGGTCCCCTGGATCCCTTGCCCCTGGAATATTTCCGATGATCAAATCATGAAGGGGTTTCTCCATCACCAACGCAGACAACTCGCCTGAGAAGTAAGGGTACGTACTTCTATCTTAGCAACTGGAAACTCCCTCACAGTGCCATCGATTAGAGTACAGGTCTGGATTTGCCCTGTCAAATCCCCTTTATCGACCAGCGTTGTTCGTACTACCCCGCATGAACAACCAGTGTCTCGTAACACTTTCACACCCTCCCGCTGGCCAATCCACCCTTCTTCCACTGGTAACGAACCACTCAGCCTAGTGCCCTCCATCCCTGACACTGACTGCTGTCCAGTGCTAGCCATAGGCTGCACTCCACCCTCTTCAGACTGAATCCCTTTGGTTCCACTGCAGGTCGTTTCCCTTGACGACCCTTATCCACCTCTTGCAAGGCTGCTGCCTTCTGGAACCTCATGCGACAGTCCCTCGCCACATGTCCCTTCTTGTGACAAATGAAACACCTAATGTCCCTTTGCCCTTCCTTCTGCCCCACCACTGGTTTGCAGACTTTGCAGAAAACTCTCCTAGTCTCCTTGCACTCTTCTCACCTGTGCCTGCACCTGTTTCTCCTGCACCTTAGTGCCCAAACGTGCCTCTCTATACACCTCTGCGAACTTCAACAACTCCCCTGCTGTCTCTGGCTGTCTTTCTTTCAAATGTATGGTTAACTCAGGGCCGCAACCTGACAAAATCTGTTCTTTCATAACTAGCTCTTTCAATTCAGCAAACTCCTTCTTCGTACCACTCAACTCTAACCATTTCTCAAAATAGTGATCTAGACTGCACCAAACTGAGTGTACGTTTCCCCTGCTTGCAATCTAGCTGAACGAAATTTCTTTCTGAATCCTTCCTCTGTGAGGTCAAATCCCTTCATTAACGATTCCTTCACAGCACCAAAATCAGACTGTTGTTCTGCTGGTAACGCAGTGAAAATTTGTAATGCCTTTCCCGTCATAACGCCGACAAAATGACTGCCCACTCTTCTGGAGGCCAACCCTGACTGGTTTTCAAACGTTTCGAAACGACTGATGTATGCATCAATCGAATCGGTCCCTTCCGAGAATTTTGGCAACTTGGGTCGGGGGCATAGCTACGCACAGAGTCACTGGAAACTGAACTACCATCCTCGGTGGTCTCCCTTTGTATTCTCACTTTCTCTAATTCTAACTGAACCTTTAGTCTTTCTGTTTCCTGCGTTTCCCTACTTTAATCCTTTCTGTTTCCTGCTTCATTCTTTCTGTTTCCTGCGTTTCTCTAGCCTGATTATCATTAGCCTGAATCCTTAATCTTTCTGTTTCCTGCGCCTCTACTGCGATACGGCGTCTTTCTGCGCGTTCATCCCTTTCCATCTTTTGCTGGTTTTCAACGAATGCTCGCAACTCATCTCCCGAATAGCCTAAATCACGAGCAACACTCACAAGTTGTTCAATAGGGTGTTCTTTTCTTCCGCCATTATATCTCTTTTTTTTTGAACAAGATTTTATAACAACGACAGCCAAACTGGTGGTTACCGACACGATGACGTAATAGCACAATCCTATGAATGATAATATTAGCTTGGGACAACGTAGTTAGTTTTTATAAGACGCCCAGCGCCTGACCCAACTATGAGAGCGAATTATAGGAAATCTGTGCGAAATGAGTACTCTGGGGCTGAAATGCCAAGCCTAGTATTAACTATCTTGGAAGCAATGCCAAGCCTAGTATTTAACTATCTTGGGAACATACAGTAAGACAACCCCTTGTCTTAGGATTACAATACTTGAATCCCACCCAGCTTCCTCTCTGAGAATTGAACAATTATAATAAATGGCCAGAATATCCTGGCAGGCTCGCCAATAAATTGTCAACCTCGTGTAATGTCAATGGAGGAAGGGCTAGCGCACAGCCCAAACACACTCACAGCTTGCTTACAATCTCATTCATATATCATGCATTCGTCACATCAAACCACTAGTAAAGTCTATAACTTTACTATACATGATCATAGAAAGAACATCAATCATATAGAATCAAACAAAATAAAACATTCTCTCTTCCTTGAACTTCACAAAATCATTTATCTAAAACATCATTAACTAACCCGGGTATAAACAGATTTCTACTTTACCTGGCCAGGTGATCTTAACTATTCACGAATCACTGTCTTTTCTTTCTTTTCTTTTTCTTTTCACTGTCACTTCACAACACGACACAACCGCCGGCACTGGTGTTGGTCTGATGGCGCCTGGTCAGGTGAGACTGTTGGCGTTGGTCTTGGT
>CM031598.1:4382358-4394858 GCA_018398815.1 Conus ventricosus
GTGAATAATGCTGAAAAAATGTATCCAGCTAAATCCAGCTAAATCCATTAACTATAGTTTTACTTTGTTTAAGAAATCCGTATTGAATGCACACTTTTGAATTAGCCACTTGAGCTCATCCCATTATTTTTCTTGTTTTGCTTATGTTGTGTTTGTGTTGTTGGGGTACATACTTAAAATGCAACTTAGTTGTGGCAATTCTTCTGGTTTTTAGTTCAATATCTATCTATGCTATTTACAAACTGACGACGTTTTTACTGTGTGTAGGCGAAACGCCTGCGTTTTCATCCAGCACACCTCTGTGTGTGTGTGTGCGCGCGCGCGCGCGGCGCGCGCGCGCGCGCGCGCGGTGTGTGTGTGTATGTGTGTGCGCGTGCGTGCGTGCTGCGTGCGTGTGTGTGTGTGTGTGTGTGTGTGTGTGTGTGTGTGTGTGTGTGTGTGTGTGTGTGTGTGTGTGTGTGTGTGTGCGTGCGTGCGTGCGTGCCTGCGTGCGTGCGTGCGTGTCTTTATAGCTATGCTACTCATCCCCCCCCCCCCCCCAGCATAACCATCATTCCACATCCCTCACTGTGTGCCCCGCCCCCCCCCCCCCCCCCCCTGCTCCATCCTCCTCGTTCCTTCCCTCCTCCTCTCTCCTCTCTCCTCTCTCCAAGAGATCTTGAGTAATAGCTCCTTTTTGATTACCTGCTGAGTAGATTTTGGCCTTTCTTTGCAAGAACCCCCCCCCCCCCCCCCCCCTTCTCCAGCCTCCCCAGATTTATCTTCTGATGATTTTAATTTCTTTCTGTTATGGCATTCTTTTTGTTTTTTTTGTTGCTTTTTTTGTTTGTTTTTTTCGTTTTTAATCTCGACATTGTTTCCCCGCGTTGCTGGATTTAAACAACCGTGCTTTTTTATGTTGTCATTTATTTTCTTTTCTCTGCCATTGATTTCCCTGTTTATTTATTTATTTTGTTATTTCTTTCTTTATTCATTTGGTTCATCATTCAAACCACTTTCAGGTGAAATTGTTCAGGGCATCAAGTGCACCGCTGTATATCATGGACCATACGGACGTTTATCCTCCCCGTGCTCCCTATTTTTTCTCTCTTTTTTTTTTTTAAACGAATCATTCAAGCAATTTCTTGTCATGGTACGGTAGATGTTTACAACAACTTTTGTTGTCGTCTGGTTTGTGGGGCGGAGGGTGTTGGTGGGGGGGGGGGGGAGGGTTGTGATTAACTGATTGATTTTCATTGGCCTTTGAATTCTCCTCAGCTCACGGCACAAGCAACAAGACAGAGAGCAAATCGCCTTTGGTTTTTGGTTGTTTTTCTTTCTTTCTTTCTTTTTGAATGATTTCTTTGTTGTTGTTTTTTATGAAGATGAACTTTATATCTGTATGTTTATCATGGTTTTTGCCCTACATAAGATTATCCGTGCCAAACGAGGTCCGGAGCAGGGACTACAAACTGTGGAATATGGACCTACTCGTCCAACGGACGTGTACTGGTTTATTTATTATTGATGGAGTGATTGATTTTTTTAATGGTCACTGATTTTTTTTTTTTTTGATTTCCTTTGTTGTTTATTTTTCCTTGTTTCAAGTTGGTGATTCTACAATGTGCTGATGTTTCGAAGCATGTGAAGATCAAAGTCCGAGCGAGTCTTCTCAAAATTTGAAGAAAAAAAAAAAACAGAAGAAAAGAAAAAGACCAACTGAGCCTGAGCGCTGTATTATTGTATTCATATATTGCTTTTAAACGTGTGGTTCATGTTACTTATCTAATATCTAAACTTGTAGTTCGTGTTTGTTTATTTGAGATTTCAGCTTGCAGTTCATGTTTGTCGTCTAATATTTAAACTCGGACATTATATTTGTCATTATTTTAAGGTTTAAACTCGGACTTCATATTTGTTATTTAAGATTTCAACTCGTGATTCATGTTTGTTATTTGATCTGGTTTTTTGTTTCTGTGTGCATCGTGTTGAGATGAATTATTGTTGTTACATTCGTACATTGTGTTTCTTGGTCTCAAGCAGGATACACATAATCATTCTCATTATTTTTATTCATTTCTTTATTCTTGATATAGTTATATAAAACGAAAACCAACATTTTGAATATTATTGTGCTTTCTCTCTCTCTCTCTCTCTCTCTCCCCTCTCTCTCCTCTCTCTCTCTCTCTCTCCTCTCTCTCCCCTCTCTCTCTCTCCCCTCTCTCTCTCTCTCTCTGTCTGTCTGTCTTCCCCCTTCCCTCCCTTCCCCCCCTCCCCCTTTCTCTCTCTCTCTCTCTGTCTCTGTCTCTCTCTCTCTCTCAAATGATCTGACATTTTTGTGGGATTTTGTGCGACATAAAAGGACTGTCTACCTGAACCAACGCAATGTAACTTTTTTTTCCTCTCTTTTTGTTGTTGTTGTTTTTGTTTAACTGTTGCAATCCCAATAGGATGCATAGAGTACCAAACATGAAGTCATCAGATGCTCCAACTACTGGCTATGTTACATTTGTTTTTCCTTAGTGTGTGGTTTGGTCAATAATCTTCTTTTAATCCAGTGATTGTTCGTTTGTCTTTCAAATTTCTTGTTTTGTTTTTGGACTTTTTTTTTTCAATGTAAAATATTGGTTTTTAATTTGATGTATATTGATCCCCACAGACGGATTGTTTTGTGAGAGGTGGTGTTTTTTAAAAATAAGGACGAGACGGGATGAGACGTGGGGAGGGTTGGTCGAGGGGGAGGGGGAGGGGGAAGGGGCCGAAGGTGGGGGCGGGGGGGATTACTTTGGGGGAGCGTGAGCTGACACCCTTCGCCCATATACTCGTTTGTAATATTGATTATTTCAGTCGCCCATTTAAAGAATGACAAATTCTTTGTTTTTAATATTGATTGTTTTCTCCTCCCCCCCCCCCCCCCCCCCCCCCCCCCCCCCCCCCCCCCCCCCCCCCCCCCCCGCCCTCTTCGTTTCTGCAATCTTGGTATGATGATTATTCGTGGCGATCTCTCTCTCTCTCTCTCTCTCTCTCTCTCTCTCTCTCTCTCTCTCTCTCTCTCTCTCTCCACATGATCTATTCATAATTTGGCATTGATGTTCGTTTTTCTTTTTTTCTTTCTTCGCTTGTTTACATTGCCCTAAAGTTTCTCTCCACGAAAGGACGAAAAGAATCGTCGTGTTGTGTTTAAAGGTTCTACTATCGAGGTGTCTAAGGATCAGGTTTACCGTTCATTCCACCATTTCATGACCTTTTTATATGCATGCAGGGGCCTGTCGTACAGGCGTGCGAATGGCTGGGCGTTGGAATATACTGTCAATACTGACCAACTTCGTCACACAGACATGCTGGTACATAGCGAAGCGAAGTTTATTTTTCTTTGTTTCTTTGTTGTGGTGTTGTTTTTTTTTTCTGATATTGAAATACTATTACAATGTTTGTCTGTCTAGTGACTCTCCGTCTGTCATGTGTGTGTGTGTGTGTGTGCGCGCGTGCGTGCGCGCGTGCGTGCGTGTGTGTGTGTGTGTGTGTGTGTGTGTGTGTGTGTGTGTGTGTGTGTGTGTGTGTGTGTGTGTTGTTGTGTGTGTGTGTGTGTGTGTGTGTGTGTGTGTGTGTGTTTGTGTGTGTGTGTGTGTGTGTGTGTTGTGTGTGTGTGTGTGTGTTTTCTTCTTTTTTTTTTTCAGTGGTTTATTTAATGTCTTTTCATCGCCAGATGATATTAGTGTCACGGTCAAAATTCAACTCAACCAAATTCGTGGTCAATCGCCACCAGCCCAGTTGGACTTAAGCCCTAACGCAAATATTCGGGGCGTCAGGCGGACGGCCCCATGGTTCGGATTCAGCCAATTTGAGCAGAGGGGGAGGCTAATCCTCATCCTTCACAGGACAGTCCGACCCTTCCAGACGGACTAAATAGCTGACCGACTCATTCACCTGTCGCCTCAGCCAATTAATGGCTATTTTTAGCTCTCGTGGAGACAGCACTGTCTGCCGTACGGACTAAGCTGTCTGGCAGAATGTCTCGAGTGGTCTTCCAGCCCGCGTCTTGGCGCCTACCCAGACTCATCTAGCCAATTTACGACGTCGCCGGAACGAAGAGAGGGGAAGGTAGTGTGTGGTGGGGGTGAAATCTAGCTAATCAATTAAATGACCAATTGACCACCACAGAGAGTAAGGCGTGTAGACAGGACTGTCGTGATGTGAATATCCAATGGAATTAGAGGGAGACAACTTCGGGGTGTCAGGGGTAAAAATACTGACCAATGGTACTCGCCCGTTTTTGGACAGATCGGACGAATAAGAGAATGCGTGAGGGAGAGAACGCAGAACGAGGGGAAGAACGAACAGAGACAGAGAGAGGGAGAGGTTCTAGGTCTGCTTGAGAGAAAAGCAGAGAGATGAGGGGAGGAGAGAAGAGAACCAAGTGGAGAGATTAGCATGAGATAGTCTGCAGAGGAAGGACTGAGGAGAGATGTGGAGAGAGAGAAAGAGTTGCTAATTTATGAAGAAGAAAAGAAAAAAAGAAAAAGAAAAGAAAAGCAACCATGTCCATTTGATAAGAGCAGACTAGAAGAGAGAGAGAGAGAGTGCAATGCGTTAATGCAGGAAGAAAGAAAGGAGAACAGATCGATGTTGATAGTCACTGTTCAAACCCTAACCGGGGTTCGACCTCATACCTGGCAGCGTCACTTCGCCAAGCAGAACCACAGACCAACGCCAACAGTCTCACCTGACCAGGCGCCATCAGACCAACACCAGTGCCGGCAGTTGTGTCGTGTTGTGAAAGTGACAGTGAAAAGAAAAGAAAAGAAAAGAAAAGACAGTGATTCGTGAATAGTTAAGATCACCTGGCCAGGTAAAGTAGAAATCTATTTATACCCGGGTTAGTTAATGATGTTTTAGATAAATGATTTTGTGAAGTTCAGGAAAGAGAGAATGTTTTGTTTCTTTTGATTCCATATGCATTGATGTTTCGTTCGATGAACATGTGTAGTAAAGTTATAGACTTTACTAGTGGTTTGATGTGACGAATGCATGATATATGAATGAGATCGTAAGCAAGCTGTGAGTGTGTTTGGGCTGTGCGCTAGTCCTTCCTCCACTGACATTACACCGAGGTTGACAATTTATTGGCGAGCCTGCCAGGATATTCTGGCCCATTTATTATAATTGTTAAAACTTCTCAGAGAGGAAGCTGGGTGGGATTCAAGTATTGTAATCCTAAGACAAGGGGTTGTCTTACTGTAAGTTCCCAAGATAGTTAAATACTAGGCTTGGTATTGCTTCCAAGATAGTTAATACTAGGCTTGGCATTTCAGCCCCAGAGTACTCATTTCGCACAGATGCCTATAATTCGCTCTCATAGTTGGGTCAGGCGCTGGGCGTCTTATAAAAACTAACTACGTTGTCCCAAGCTAATATTATCATTCATAGGATTGTGCTATTACGTCACTCGTGTCGGTAACCACCAGTTGGCTGTCGTAGTAGTAAAATCTTGTTTCAAAAAAAAAAAAAAAAAAAAAAAAAAAAAAAAAAAAAAAAAAGAGAAAGAGATACAATGGCGGAAGAAAAGAACACCCCTATTGAACAACTTGTGAGCGTCGCTCGTGATCTAGGTTACTCAGAGATGAGTTGCGCGCATTCGTTGAAAACCAGCAAAAGATGGAAAAGATGAAACGTGCGGAAAGACGCCGTATCGCAGTAGAGGCGCAGGAAACAGAAAGATTAAGGATTCAGGCTAAGGATAATCAGGCTAAGGAAGAAACAGAAAGAATGAAGCAGGAGACAGAAAGAATAAGGGAAGCGCAGGAGACAGAAAGAATGAAGCAGGAGACAGAAAGAATAAGGGAAGCGCAGGAGACAGAAAGATTAAAGGTTCAGTTAGAATTAGAGAAAGTGAGAATACAAAGGGAGACCACCGAGGATGGGAGTTCAGTCTCCAGTGACTCTGTGCGCAGCTATGCCCCCCGACCCAAGTTACCAAAATTCTCTGAAGGGACCGATTCGATTGACGCATACATCAGTCGTTTCGAAACGTTTGCGACCAGTCAGGGTTGGCCTCCAGAAGAGTGGGCAGTCATTTTGTCGGCGTTACTGACGGGTAAGGCTTTGCAGATTTTCACTGCGTTACCAGCAGAACAACAGTCCGATTTTGGTGCTGTGAAGGAGTCTTTAATGAAGGGATTTGACCTCACAGAGGAAGGATTCAGAAAGAAATTTCGTTCAGCTAGATTGCAAGCAGGGGAAACGTACACTCAGTTTGGGGGCACGTCTAGATCACTATTTTGAAAAATGGTTAGAGTTGAGTGGTACGAAAAAGGAGTTCGCCGAATTGAAAGAGCTAGTTATGAAAGAACAGATTTGTCAGGTTGCGGCCCTGAGTTAACCATACATTTGAAAGAGAGACAGCCAGAGACAGCAGGAGAGTTGTTGAAGTTCGCAGAGGTGTATAGAGAGGCACGTTTGGGCACTAAGGTGCAGGAGAAACAGGTGCTAGGCACAGGTGAGAAGAGTGCAAGGAGACCAGGGGAGTTTTCTGCAAAGTCTGCAACACCAGTGGTGGGGCAGAAGAAGGGCAAAGGGAAATTAGGTGTTTCATTTGTCACAAGAAGGGACATGTGGCGAGGGATTGTCGCATGAGGTTCCAGAAAGCAGCAGCCTTGCAAGAGGTGGATAAGGGTCGTCAAGGGAAACGACCTGCAGTGGAACCAAAAGGGATTCAGTCGGAAGAGGGTAGAGTGCAGCCTATGGCTAGCACTGGACAGCAGTCAGTGTCAGGGATGGAGGGCACTAGGCTGAGTGGTTCATTACCAGTGGAAGAAGGGTGGATTGGCCAGCAGAGGGTGAAAGTGTTACGAGACACTGGTTGTTCATGCGGGTAGTACGAACAACGCTGGTCGATAAAGGGGATTGACAGGCAAATCCAGACCTGTACTCTAATCGATGGCACTGTGAGGGAGTTTCCAGTTGCTAAGATAGAAGTACGTACCCCTTACTTCTCAGGCGAGTTGTCTGCGTTGGTGATGGAGAAACCCCTTCACGATTTGATCATTGGAAATATTCCAGGTGCAAGGATCCAGGGATCCTGAGTTGTTGACTGCTACAGGGCAGCAGTTCAAACACGGAGCAAGAAGGAGGAAAAGGTTGTTAAACCGTTAGTTGTTCCAGGAAGGAAGTCGGCATAGACGTGTCGCCTGACGAGTTTAGGGCTGCACAGGAACAAGACCTTCGCTCGTGAAGTCTTGGAAGTTGGCAAGAGGTGGAGAGAAACAGAGGTTAGAGGAGGTGAGACAGAATTTCTTGTGAAAGGCGGGCTGTTGTACCCAGTGTTCACCAAGGGAAGACAGGGAAGGTGACCCACTCAGTTAGAGGTACCAGCGTGTTATCGTGACACTGTCATGTCAGTGGGTCACGAGTCGCTCATGGCGGGTCATCTCGGCACCAGCAAAACACTAACCGAGTCTTTGATGATTTTCATTGGCCAGGAGCAATGGCAGACATAAAACGTTTCTGCATGTCATGTGACGTGTGTCAAAGGTCAGCCACAAGAGGGTGAAGAGGAAGGCGCCTCTTAAACATCCCCCTTTAATTGACACACCGTTCAGAGAGTGGCTGTTGATTTGATTGGCCCAATCTCGTCCTGTTCCAAAGTGGGCACAGGTATGAGACATGTAAGGTTGCAAAGGAAAGGTTGCAGAAGCTAGGTCGTTCAGAAGAAGCAATATGACAGGAAGGTGAGGAAGCAATCCCTCAAGGCGGAGATCAAGTCCTGTTACTGCTTCCCACGGGATCACAACAAGCTGCTGATGCATTGGAAGGACCATTCACCATCATTGAAAAGGTAGATCAGGACTACCGAATCGATGTGAATGGAAATCAAAACTTTTCCATGCAAATTTACTCCGCAAATATATTCAGCGTGAGAGTCAGCACATAGGCGCAGCAGCAATCATTGATGAGGTGAAAGAGACCCAGCAGAAGAAGGAAGATTTTGTTGCCTAAGTTTCCAGAAGAGTCATACAGGGATGTGTCACTGTATGAAGGGCTAGACAGTAGGAGTTCCTAGGTTTTGTTGTCGGAGGCGACACAAAGCAGCCGGAAAGAGGAAAGGTGGAGAAGATGATGAATTCAGAGAGACCAAAGACCAAAACAGAAGTCAGAGTCTGCTAGGTTTTATTGGGTTTTATAGGGAGTTTGTTCCAAATTTCGCAGCAATCACGAGTCCTCTCAGTGATTTGGTCAAGGCAGGGAAACCGGCAGTGGTCGAATGGTCAGACGCTGCAGAGCAAGCACTGCAGGCGGTGTTGGGAAGACTAGGTCCCGTCCCATCTTGAAGCTACCAGATATGTCCAAACCATTTTGTTGCGGACAGATGCCTCAGGTGGTGGGATAGGTGCAGTATTGTTGCAGGAGCATGAAGGGTCGAGTTTCCTGTGAGATATGCTAGCAGGAAGTTGACAAAGTGTGAAGAAGGGTACGCAACAGTAGAGAAGGAGTGTTTAGCTGTTGTGTGGGCCGTGCAGAAATTTCCACAAATACTTGTATGGGAAAGAGTAGTCGTGATCGAGACGGATCATCAACCACTCAAATTCCTGCAGGAGGCGCAGTTGAAAAACAGCAGAGTTCTGCGTTGGGCAATGGCACTGCAGCCCTACAGGTATCGAGTGCAGTACATTCCAGGTCGACAGAATGTCGGAGCTGACTATTTAAGTCGTGTAGTCTAGCAAGCTGCAACTCAGAGGAAGTCAGTCATATCCGCGGTGCATTGTTGATAATATGTGTTGATTCCAGTTATGTTGATTGGATATGGGTTCATTCCCAGTTGGCTATGTTCATATTTTTTTTGTGTGTGAGACTTGTTTCATATTTTCTTTGTGAGACTTGTTCATGTGGGTGTAGTTATGCTTGGAGCATACAGTCGCTTGTGTAGTGATGCATTATTTGCAATGAGTGAGGATGGAGATTCCTCAGTGAAGTGTCATGGATCGTGATCATATTATATTATGCTTTTCATAAGAATTGTGAAAAGGGGAGATGGCAAATCCGCAGGTAGGGGAATTGCATAAGTGCGCACAGAGGTCGTTATAAATGAATTGAAATAACGCAAGCGCGCACGTCAATGATAACTCATTGGAGTGGTATTCACTAATGGTATATTTTATAATTTATAAACCGTTGGTTGTAAAGTATTTTAAAAACTTTGCACGTGTAGTTGTGTGTCAGCAAATTCGGTTGTTGTCTTTTTTTGTACCGTTGTTTTGAGACAATGCGGAGCATAGTCTTTTGCAAGGGGGAAATTGTCACGGTCAAAATTCAACTCAACCAAATTCGTGGTCAATCGCCACCAGCCCAGTTGGACTTAAGCCCTAACGCAAATATTCGGGGCGTCAGGCGGACGGCCCCATGGTTCGGATTCAGCCAATTTGAGCAGAGGGGAGGCTAATCCTCATCCTTCACAGAGACAGTCCGACCCTTCCAGACGGACTAAATAGCTGACCGACTCATTCACCTGTCGCCTCAGCCAATTAATGGCTATTTTTAGCTCTCGTGGAGACAGCACTGTCTGCCGTACGGACTAAGCTGTCTGGCAGAATGTCTCGAGTGGTCTTCCAGCCCGCGTCTTGGCGCCTACCCAGACTCATCTAGCCAATTTACGACGTCGCCGGAACGAAGAGAGGGAAGGTAGTGTGTGGTGGGGTGAAATCTAGCTAATCAATTAAATGACCAATTGACCACCACAGAGAGTAAGGCGTGTAGACAGGACTGTCGTGATGTGAATATCCAATGGAATTAGAGGGAGACAACTTCGGGGTGTCAGGGGTAAAAATACTGACCAATGGTACTCGCCCTTTTTGGACAGATCGGGACGAATAAGAAGAATGCGTGAGGGAGAGAACGCAGAACGAGGGGAAGAACGAACAGAGACAGAGAGAGGGAGAGGTTCTAGGTCTGCTTGAGAGAAAAGCAGAGAGATGAGGGGAGGAGAGAAGAGAACCAAGTGGAGAGATTAGCATGAGATAGTCTGCAGAGGAAGGACTGAGGAGAGATGTGGAGAGAGAGAAAGAGTTGCTAATTTATGAAGAAGAAAAGAAAGAAAAGAAAAAAGAAAAGAAAAGCAACCATGTCCATTTGATAAGAGCAGACTAGAAGAGAGAGAGAGAGAGTGCAATGCGTTAATGCAGGAAGAAAGAAAGGAGAACAGATCGATGTTGATAGTCACTGTTCTACCCTAACCGGGGTTCGACCTCATACCTGGCAGCGTCACTTCGCCAAGCAGAACCACAGACCAACGCCAACAGTCTCACCTGACCAGGCCCATCAGACCAACACCAGTGCCGGCAGTTGTGTCGTGTTGTGAAAGTGACAGTGAAAAGAAAAGAAAAGAAAAGAAAAGACAGTGATTCGTGAATAGTTAAGATCACCTGGCCAGGTAAAGTAGAAATCTATTTATACCCGGGTTAGTTAATGATGTTTAGATAAATGATTTTGTGAAGTTCAGGAAAGAGAGAATGTTTTGTTTCATTTGATTCCATATGCATTGATGTTTCGTTCGATGAACATGTGTAGTAAAGTTATAGACTTTACTAGTGGTTTGATGTGACGAATGCATGATATATGAATGAGATCGTAAGCAAGCTGTGAGTGTGTTTGGGCTGTGCGCTAGTCCTTCCTCCACTGACATTACACCGAGGTTGACAATTAGACACTTTTATAAAAAATAAAAATAAAAAAAATAAAAAACCCACACGCACACACACACGCGCGCACACACCTCCACGCTTAACTTATCTCCCACATTAGTACTTTCAAACCCACATCTGAAATATGCATATTGACATGAGTGAAATACCCTAGCGGTACACAAAATTGTTGATCTTCATAAAAATTTTGCAACCTGTGACTGTGTGTGTGTGTTGTGTGTGTGTGTGTGTGTGTGTGTGTGTGTGACGTGAACTGCAGGAAAACCAAATGTTTCATCAGTGGGAAGTGGCTTTGGTTTTTATGTGTTATTGTTATTGACGGGTAGGCTTTTGTCATCTACTTGTTTTTCATTCTTCAAATTAGCGTTTACCTTTATGAAGTAATACACGCTTTTTGTGTCTCTCTCTGCTCTCTCTCTCTCTCTCTCTCTCTCTCTCTCTCTCTCTCTCTCTCTCTTCTCTGTCTCTGTCTGACTGTTTGTTTGTCTGTCTGTCTGTCTGTCTGTCGCTCTCTCTCTCTCTCTCTCTCTGTGTCTCTCTCCCCCCCCCCCCTTCCCCCCACACGTTTTTCTGATTCTCTGTGTCTGTGTTTGTCTCTCTGTCTACATATTTGCTTTGGTCACTGGGTCTGTAACTGCCTGTCTTACTTCCTGTCTGTCGTTCCTGTCTTCTCATGCATGTTTGCCTGTTTGTCTGTCTGTCTGTCTGTCTATCTGTCTGTCTGTCTATGCCTCTGTGTCTGTGTCTCTGCCACTGTATCTGTTTCTGTCTCTGTCTGTCTGTCTGCCCTCCCCCCCCCCTATCTCTCTCCCTCTCTCTCTCAGTCTCTGTCTGTCTGTCTGTCTCTTTCTCTCTGTCTCTCTGAATCTGTCTCTGACTCCTCTCTCTCTCTCTCTCTCTCTGCCTCTCTCTCTCTCTCTCTCTCTCTCTCTCTCTCTCTCTCTCTCTCTCTCTCTCTCTCTCTCTCTCTCTCTCTCTCTCCTGATTCTCCCTCTTCCCATCCCTCCCACCCTCTCCCCCTGTCTCTCTCCATCCTGTCTGCCTCTCTATCTCTCTGTCTCTGTCTCCTCTCTCTCTCTCCCTCCCACCCTCTCACCCCTCTCTCTTCATCCTCTCTCTCTCTCTCTCTCTCTCTGACAACAGTTACAAGTTTACGGCCTGATTTCAATATTCCTTTGTTATTCTTTGTTCAAGTTAACGGCCCACTTCCGATATTCCTTTGTTATTCTTTGTTCTTCATAACAAGTGCTTGTCAGGCATCATCTGCCCAACCCGAACAAACTCGCGAGCACAAAGGCTGACGCACAAACTTACATGCTGTTAATGAATATTTGCATAACTCACGCACGCACGCACGCACGCACGCACGCACGCACGCACGCACGCACGCACGCACGCACACACACGCACACACACACACACACACACACACACACACACTCACTCACACACTCACTCACACAAACAAACAGAATCGTGCGAACACGAATGAGATTTAGATCTGTTTTGAATACCAAATAACTCATCAGCAACCCGCAGAAATATTGTTGTTGTTGTTGTTTACTTAAAAAAAAAGTAAATCATGCCCGCGACAACTTCAAAAGATTACTGGTTGAAAATATTCATGTTAAGTATTACAATGTAATTCAGTCAGAGAGAGAGAGAGAGAGAGAGAGAGAGAGAGAGAGAGAGAGAGAGAGAGAGAGAGAAGAGAAACAGAGAGAATGAGGGGGTGGGGAGAGGTGTGGGTGGGAGGGGCGACTTTTATTTTCAGCGTGCAGGAACTATCTTGTGTGTTGCTATTTGGGGGGATGAGTTGGGGGATGG
>CM031598.1:4399858-4412358 GCA_018398815.1 Conus ventricosus
ATACGTTACGTACGATGACGAAAATGGCAACCAGGAATATAACTTACTGGTTTATCTTTTCATTTGTTATTGCGAACGTTCGTACAGGCAGTGGTACGTGTTATTTTGTTTCGCCGTCATAAGTTGCACAACTTTTATTTTAAGTATTTTTTTCTTGCTTTTGTTTACAGAGTTTTAACTCCGACATATATCTTTTGAATGTGCCATAATGATATCTAGTAAGAATAATCCCCTGTTTCAGATTTAATTTGCTTTCGATGGTGATTTTAGTAGCATTTTCGTTTTGGATTTCCTTTGTTTTAGAAGTGCCGGAAGAGGAGTATTTTCCATATTCTGTTTGATGTTATGGAATATCAATAAATGGTATAGAAATGGGAAAGATTACGACGTTCTGGTAATGTACTCAGGGTGGTCTAGCCAGTTATTTGTGGTGTACGTGTGTGATTCTACTCGTTAACGTTATATGACATTGGGTATACTAAGTGTTTTGTTTAAGTGTCGAAAGAATTAGATATTGTTTAGGAAGACTACATTGTTACCAACATGTGAAACTGAAAATTGAAAAGCCTATTTGTTTTACTGTTAAGTTATGAATTAAAACAATAATTTGATTTTACTAATTGTCAGCTTTGTTAAATTATTTTCGTTCTTTTGTTTTACAATTGATATGAACAGTAAAATGTTTATTGATTATTACAAAAAATAGAAGAAGAAAACACAATGACTGGGTCTTTTATGAAATTGTACATCTATTTCAAAATTGTTAAATGTTATCATATTGATTGACTTCTTGTTCCTTCTTCTTTCCTTTCTTTGCAGACCCAGGCGTTCATCTTCTGATTTAATATAGGTTATAAAATTTTAAAAAATCAATTGTTTTAAATAGATCACCAGCTTTCCTATCGCCATCAATAAATTTATGTAACTATGCATGCATTTAAATTAAGATTGAATGAACAAATCAGGTGGATTCTGTTAGATACAGAGAGTGACAAACGAAAAACGTGTTTGTTCAAATTTATCTTGTTTATCGCATTTGGTATTTTGTTTTAAAACTCTTTAAAGCTGCAAAAATGGTGTGTTTCTCGGTCGATTTCGTTTTATAATTTTCTCTGCTTCAAAAGATATGCTTGAATTTCGTTTGTTTACATTGTAGAAATACTTTTCCCCCCCTTTTTTCTTCCTTTTTTGCAAGGTATATTGGTTCAAATGCATTCTGTTCTGTATACTCTGAAAGTGTTGTTTTGTGTAGAGCAGAATTAGGCATGAAAAACTGACGCCTTTTATTAACCATGCTAATGTCTCCAGTATTTTAACGAGTTCTCTCCCTCTCTCTCTCTCTCTCCCTCTCTCCCTCTCTCTCTCTATCTCTCTCTCTCTCTCTCTCTCTCTCTCACTCCTCTCTCTCTCTCTCCTCCTCTCTCTCTCTCCCTCTCTCTGTGTATGTGTGTGTGTGTGTGTGAAGAAATCCATTCTGCCTTTAGCCATTTGCTTACATGACTGATCGTTTTTTTTCCATGTTCACCCAGCCTGTATGGTGATAGAAACTGTTGTGGAAAACATAGCAACTGCCCAGTTAACATCATTTCTGCGTCGACTACTAAAGTCAGGGGAGAGACGCAACACCCCTTTGTTTATGCTACACTCACGTGGACATGAAACCCTTCAAGGTGTGTGAAATTCCAGCTAATCTTGCTCAGGATATGCAATCTAACCAGGAGTCACTACCGCAGCTAAACCATCTATTAAAAAAAAAAGCAACAAACTTAACCAAGAGGCACGACAGAGGGTGAGTTATGAAATCAAAAGCTTTGATATAATCAACAAGACGTGGATCAAGTCTTTACTGCCTAGCAGACCAGCAAGACCACGCCACAGCTGAGGACGTGGGTCCCCCGGAGAGCTTTTCATGGAGACAGTACATCCAACGTACCATTGATCAAATATTTCTTCCTTTGACAAATTTTGCCTGATCTTAGTTTACTGATTTTTTTTTTTACATTACTCTGCTGAGTTCCTCTGCTAAAAAGCGCTCGCTAATAGCGCTCGCTAACAGCTTGCAATCAGAGTTAGTGAGAGCCATGGTCTGCAAATGCATAAACGTGTGTATCTTTGTGAAATAATTGTAATATTTTTTGTTGTTGTTTCTGCGCGTTATGTTTTCCCTTCCTCCCCCCTCCACCCCCTCTCCCCTCCTCCCCGCCGCCAAGTCCTCTCCTTGTTTTAACTACTTCCGCAACAAAGTGTGTCTCAATTTTGATGCACAAAAATTCCTCAGTAACTCCATCGCTTCCACAGCAGTCCATTGTTTTGTTTGTTTGTTTGTTTGTTTTTCCTTCAAGACCGATGGTTCTTTTGTTTGTTATTGTGACGATATCGATTTTCATAAATAACAGTACCATTTCACTTCAAACGTGTTCAGGTTTCTTTTGTTTCTTTTTTTCTTCTTCTTTTCTTCAGTTTCTCAAGCATTCTCCCGCAATCGCAGGCTGGTTATTGAACATTTATCAATATTGTCATGTGATGTTTGTTAAAGAAATGGTTTTGATGACGGACATATTTGTATACTTTTTTTTTTCTCGACACAACATTTTTCTTTTCCCCATCCTTCATTGCACTTACTCATTGTCTGCAATCAGTCGTTCGAGTTTTTTTGCTTTTTTTTAAAAAAAAAGAACACCCACCCACCCACCCTCCCATTTTTCGCCCCTTTTCTCTCTCTCTCTCTCTCTCTCTCTCCTCTCTCTCTCTTCTCTCTCTCTCTCTCTCTCTCTCTCTCTCTCTCTCTCTCTCTCTCTCTCTCTCTCTTTTTTTGTTGTTGCTTACATTCTCTGATTTGGTGTTGAATGTTATATAATCACAATGGTCAATTTGTGAAATCTTTATGACACTTTTTAAAAATGATTTTTCAACCGCTAGTTTCTCTCTCGCACACAGTTTTCGTGCTGCTAGGATATTTTTGCCTAACTCACGTCAAACGAAATTTGACTGAAAGGACTGCCGTCTTAGGAAATGAAAAAAAAAAAAAAAAAAAACCCACCAAAAAAAACAAAAACAAAAAGCGAACTGGGAACACCTGAATTATCGTACAAAACATGACACCTTCTACATTGAATCAGACATCTTTTTCACCCTTGAAAAAAAAAATATAAAAAAATAAAAATAAAAATAAAAAAGTGGTGGGAGGGTGAGAGAATGACTGGATAACATTCAAGGGTTTTTTGACTGCTCCAATGTTTGGGGTTTACCTTCCAGACAGTGAATCAATGCACTAACTCAGTGGATGTTGGGCTGTGAACTTGTACACGACTGGTATAACCTGTTCCTTTGCCATTTCCCTCCTGTTACAGGTGGTGGGATAGTGTATGTTGTGTCTGCCTTTGTGCCTTCACGCCTGAAATCCCCACTAAAGAGACAGAAACCAATAGGATGATAATCTCTCAACAATGGACGTTAAACACCAGTACCTAATCTGGCAATCGCCATGATATATATATATATATAATATATATATATATATATATATATATATATATATATATATATATAGAGAGAGAGAGAGAGAGAGAGAGAGAGAGAGAGAGAGAGAGAGTGTGTGTGTGTGTGTGTGTGTGTGTGTATACCAGGGTATGTAGATTTTATTATCAGCAATTCACACGTGGTTACAGGGACCTCACAACTAGTCCTGTCCGAGATAATGCCCTACATCTTTCTTTTTTTTTGTCTTTAGCCAAGTCTGGTGTTTTGACCTTTTTTCTTTTCTTTTTTTTTCTTTTTAAATGGTAAATGATCTATTACAAGAACTAGAAAACAGCAAATGGATTAACTCCCTTTTGTTAAATGATTTTTTTAAAAATTTCGTTAACTGGTATATTTGTGGCACTTTTTTGATTTTCTGTGCTCATCTGGCAAAAAAAAAAAGAAAAAAAAAAGAAAAAAGAAAAAAAAGAGGATAATATCAACAAAGAAGAAAACTCTCCTTATCAGTGATGAAATTCTGGTGAAAGAATCGTGATCAGAAAGAAATATATCTCGCAAATGAACATACTGAATGCATCAAAATTGAAACAAATAACCAAACTGTTGTCATGACACTTGACAAAGACATATTTTCGAGAACTCGCCGCATTATGTTCATTTGTATACATAATTATATTCCCCACATGATTCGACACTGTGGAATGAGCAATGCTGAGAACATGGCATGTACGTTCTGGAACAAAGCGTACTCTACCGGCACAACTCTCTATGATTTTTATATTTTACCGACTGCTGATCTTAAATCGAGAACAGCCTTAGAGGATTCTAACCATGAGTATTCTAGATGAGGAGTTCGCACGGAGTTTGAATGTGTGTGTTTGTGTGTAACCGGGTAGATTTAGATATCATCATCGTACTTCCTAAACCACTTTGGTCGTGAGGATGCCACAAGTGATGCGGTTCCAGTCTTTCCCCCACCCCTCCCCTCTCTGACCCTCTCTCGCCAAAGTTAAGATGTTGGCAAATGTTCACTGTTGTCCATTTTTGGAAGTTGTCCTCTTATTTGAATTCTTGTCGTCCTGGTCTTTTCTTTTCCGTCGTAGCAGTAACTTAAAGGATTGGTTTGGATGATTCCCTAGAGCTTTGTAAAGAGTGCCTTTAGTATTTACCTCTGTTCGTGTTAACAGGTCCAGTCAGAGATGTGGACCTTTATGGGTAGATAAAGTGCACGCCTGATAAGTAAACAATCATAATGGAGAGCTATAAAAAACCACCTTAAAACTTTGGTGAACATACGCCGGGAAGATGATAACTAAAAATGGAGTCGAATATACATCAAGAAGCGCGTATGGCACATATTTGCAGCTGATTTTACCAGGGTTAATGGTTTTTTTTTTTTGCTTCCCCCCCCCCCCCCCCCCCCCGTTAGTGACGTATATTCTTCCAGCTTGTCAGCAGACCTGATTGGAAATGATCTTGACTTTAGCTGTAAGAATTTCTGAAGCAGTTTGATCGAACCTAGTTCAGTCTTCCATATCACAGTGTTTGTTTTCACTTTTCTGTTTGTTTCAAGTTCATTCTGTATGTTGATTTACGAAGCTATGACATCAAAGGTGTCAAACTCAAAGATGATTCAGTAGCCACAGTGAACAGTAACAGAAGTTGCGGGATATTGGACTTCTACGACTGAAAGTAAACATGTAATATTTTCTTTTACCTTGATACAAACTATGGTTATCAGGCACAGGCCACGTGTTCTTTTACGCCAAGAATCGATTATTAGATATCTGTCACAAATAACATGTTTTTCCTTTACACGAAGTATGGGTATGTTAGCTATCTGTCACAATTAACATGTTTTTCCTTTACACGAAGTATGGGTATGTTAGCTATCTGTCACAATTAACATGTTTTTCCTTTACACGAAGTATGGTTATCAGACACAGGCCACATTTAACAACATGTTCTTCTACGCCAATATCTGCCACAAATAACATGTTTTTTCTTTACACGAAGCATCATTCCCAGATTTCCGCCGAATTTGACATGCTTTTTCCGTGGAACAAATGATAGTCATCTGACTGCTTCATATTTAACATGTTTTCACTGTACACAAAGTATGGAAACCCCACATCCACCACATTTAACAAGTGTCTATTTTTCTGCAACACAAAGCATTGGTTATCAAATATCCGCCATATTCAACCACCTGTTTTTTTTTTGTTTCTGCATAAAAAGTATGGTCATCAGATATCCGCCAAATTTAACATGTTTTCGTTTAGCCAAAGTACGAGAATCAGCCATCTTGCACATTTAACATGGGTTTTTTTTTCTACACTCAAAATCTGGTTATCAATACAATTATCCGTTACTTTTTAACAACCTGACTTTTCTCCAATCAAAGAATCGGTCATCAGATATCCGCCACGTATACGAAAAGCATATCGTTCTTTTATGGAAAGTGTGGGTAATTTTTTTTATTAGTGATGTATCAACTCTGACTTTTTTGTTGTTGTTTAAACCGGTCGGCAGGTAAAGCAAGAACTCAGTGTCTGGACTGTCGCTAAGTTGTGTATGTACGGCTGGTCAGTCATACAAGTAAGCTACTTAATGTGATGGACATTTGTTGTAAGCTAAAACACATTATGTGGTCAGCTGTTGGGCTTGTGTTAGTGGTGTCTGTGTATCAACCACTTTTTCTGTTAGAAATGTTTTTCGTTGTCATTGCAGATATGATTATAGTGAACTTACTTTTTTTTCATTCGTGCTTTAATCTATTGTAGGTGTTACAGTAGTGATTTTACTTTCATCAGTCCTGTTTATATTTTTTATTACTTTTTTCTGTTCTTTTCTAGATTGTGTAGTCGTATCATTTTTTGAACTTCCTATTATTCATTTGTTTATCTATCAGATTTTTTTTTTTTTTGGTGTGAGACTGTTGTAGATTTTTTTTAACAGTGCGAAATGGACGTTACCTCCAGTTTTTTGTGCTTTCATCTTTGATTTCTCGTGGGCCGTGATCTCTTGTTTGTTTTTTTCTTCTTCGGAGGTATTATCATGTTGACAGTTCAATAAAAACGACTGGCCCAAAATACTCTTTCTTGTGGCTGATACGAACAGTGTGCCGTGCGGTGAGAAACATGCGAGAGTATGTTTGTCTTGTAAATTGTGAATATTTTTGTGATAATATTTATGTCTATTTGTACGACTCATATAGTCACAGACACTCCTAATCAATCGCATTGTAATGAGAACAACGAAAATAGCGCATACAAATAGAATCAGAAGAAAAAAAAATTGAACAGCGCTCGCCCGCGCGCACGCACGCACGCACGCACGCACGCACGCACGCACGCACGCACGCACGCACGCACGCACACACACACACACACACACACACACACACACACACAAACACAGTTTCAGTTTCATCAAGGAGGCGTCACTGCGTGCGGACTAGTCCATATACGCTACACCATATTCGCTAAGTATTGAGACCACACTACGCATGATTTTAAGCTGATGGATAAATTAATTAGCAACTAAGATGAAAGATTTGAAGAAGAGGGTCTCGTGGCTACGACTCTGCAGATGTCTGACCTTGAGTGCCTACCTAACATTTGTTGTCTTGTGTGTGTGTGTGTGTGTGTGTGTGTGTGTGTGTGTGTGTGTGTGTGTGTGTGTGTGCGTGCGTGCGTGCGTGCGTGCGTGCGTGCGTGCGTGCGTGCGTGTGTGTGTGTGTGTGTGTGTGTGTGTGTGTGTGTGTGTGTGTGTGTGTGTGTGTGTGTGTGTGTGCGTGCGTGCGTGTGTACGTGTGTGTGTGTGTGTGTGTGTGTGTGTGTGTGTGTGTGTTCCTGAAAGAAAGAAATGTATTTCAGCTGACCTAAGATTTCATGGAAGAAGCATTTTTAGTGAATTTGGCGTGATGAAAAATTCAGTTTACTGAGTTTTTTTTTTTTTCCATTGACCATCCACGGAATTGACTCTCTTGAGATGACAGTCCTAATATGGCCTGTTGTGGCTGCTGGTCTATTGATAACATGAAGGGAACTGATGACAGACCCAATATGGCCTGTTGTGGCTGCTGGTCTATTGATAACATGAAGGGAACTGATGACAGCCTTGACATGACCTGTTGTGGCTGCTGGTCTATTGATAACATGAAGGGAACTGATGACAGCCTTGACATGGCCTGTCGTGGCTGCTGGTCTATTGATAACATGAAGGGAACTGAATTGAATCCATCTGTCTTCCAAAACTGACAAGAGGTGGTGTTGTGTAGAATGCGTACAGGGCACACGTTCTTAATCTCCAAAAGGTTAGGAGATTCCATTGCACACAGCGTTAGGAGATTCCATCACACAGCGTTAGGAGATTCCACTGCACACAGCGTTAGGAGATTCCATTGCACAGCGTTAGGAGATTCCATCATACAGCGTTAGGAGATTCCACTGCACACAGCGTTAGGAGATTCCATTGCACACAGCGTTAGGAGATTCCATTGCACACAGTGTTAGGAGATTCCATTGCACACAGCGTTAGGAGATTTCATTGCACACAGCGTTAGGAGATTCCATCACACAGCGTTAGGAGATTCCACTGCACACAGCGTTAGGAGATTCCATTGCACACAGCGTTAGGAGATTCCATTGCCCACAGCATTAAAAGATTCCATTGCACAGCGTTAGGAGATTTCATCGCACAGCGTTAGGAGATTCCATTGCACACAGCGTTAGGAGATTCCACAGCACAGCGTTAGGAGATTCCATCGCACAGCGGTAGGAGTTACATTGCAGCGTAGGAATGCATTGCACAGCGTTAGAGATCATTGCACAGTTAGATCAACACAGCGTTAGGAATTCCATCGACGTAGAAATTCATCGCACAGCGTTAGGAGATTCCGAGTTGCCACCCCAGCGTTAGAGATTCCATCGCACAGCGTTAGGAGATTCCATTGCACAGCGTTAGGAGATTCCTTGCACACGTTATGAATTCATGCACAGCGTTAGGAGATTCCATCGCACAGCGTTAGGAGATTCCATCGCACAGCGTTAGGAGATTCCATTGCACAGCGTTACAGATTCCATCGCACAGCGTTAGGAGATTCCATGCACAGCGTTAGGATTCCATTGCACAGCGTTAGGAGATTCCATTGCACAGCGTTAGGAGATTCGATCGCACAGCGTTAGGAGATTCCATTGAACAGCGTTAGCAAATTTCCATCGCACAGCGTTAGGAGATTCCATCGCACAGCGTTAGGAGATTCCATTGCACACAGCGTTAGGAGATTCCATTGCACACAGCGTTAGGAGATTCCATTCACACAGCGTTAGGAGATTCCACTGCACACAGCGTTAGGAAATTCATTCCAGGTGATCTATCACAGCGATTTGGAGATTCCATTGCACACAGCGTTAGGAGATTCCATTGCACACAGCGTTAGGAGATTCCATTGCACACAGCGTTAGGAGATTCCATTGCACACAGCGTTAGGAGATTCCACTGCACCAGCGTTAGGAGATTCCATTGCACACAGCGTAGGAGATTCCATTGCACAGGCGTTAGGAGATCATTCCACTTGGCCACCACAGCGTTAGGAGATTCCATTGCACACAGCGTTAGGAGATTCCATTGCACACAGCGTTAGGAGATTCCATTGCACACAGCGTTAGGAGATTCCATTGCACCAGCGTTAGGAGATTCCAATTGCACACAGCGTTAGGAGATTCCATTGCACACAGCGTTAGGAGATTCCATTGCACAGCGTTAGGAGATTCCATTCGCACAGCGTTAGGAGATTCCATGCACACAGCGTTAGGAGATTCCATTGCACACACGCATAGGAGATTCCATTGCACACGCGTTAGGAGATTCGATCGCACAAGCATTAGGAGATTCATTGCACACAGCGTTAGGAGATTCCATTGCACAGTGCTAGGAGATTCCATTGCACACAGCGTTAGGAGATTCCATTGCAACAGCGTTAGGAGATTCCATCACACAGCGTTAGGAGATTCGATGCACACAGCATTAGGAGATTCCATTGCACACAGCGTTAGGAGATTCATCGCACAGCTTAGGAATTCCATTGCAACAGCGTTAGGGAGATTCCATCACAGTGTAGGAGATTCCATCATAACGTTAGGAGATTCCATTGCACAGCGCTAGGAGATTCCATCCACAGCGGGTTAGGAGATTCCATTGCACACAGCGTTAGGAGATTCCATTGCACAGTGTAGGAGATTCCATCACACAGCGTTAGGAAGATTCCATTGCACAGCGTTACGAGATTCCATCACACAGTGTTAGGAGATTCCATTGCACACACGTTAGGAGATTCCATTGCACACAGCGTAGGAGATTCCATTGCACACAGCGTTAGGAAATTCCATTGCAACAGCGTTAGGAGATTCCATGCACAGTGTCAGGAGATTCCATTCACACAGCATTAAAGATTCCATTGCAAAGCGTTAGAGATTCCATTTCACAGCGTTAGGAGATTCCATTGCACACAGCGTTAGGAGATTCCATTGCACACAGCGTTAGGAGATTCGATTGCACACAGCTTAGGAATTCCATTGCACACGCGTTAGGAGATTCCATGCACAGCGTTAGGAGATTCCATTGCCCACAGCGTTAAAGATTCCATCACACGTTAGGAGATTCCTTCACAGCGTTAGGAGATTCCCTTGCACACAGCGTTAGGAGATTCCATTGCACACAGCGTTAGGAGATTCGATCACACAGCTTAGGAGATTCCATTGCACACAGCGTTAGGAATTCCATTGCACAGTGTAGGAGATTCCATCACACAGCGTTAGGAGATTCCATCAACAGCGTTAGGAGATTCCATTCACACAGCGTTAGGAGATTTCCATTGCACACAGCGTTAGGAGATTCCATTGCACACAGCGTTAGGAGATTCCATCACACAGCTTTAGGAAATTCCATTGCACAGCGTTAGGAGATTCCATTCACACAGTGTAGGAGATTCCATCACACAGCGTTAGGAGATTCCATTGCAAACAGCGTTAGGAGATTCCATCAGCACAGCGTTAGGAGATTCCATTCACACAGCGTTAGGAGATTCCATTGCACAGCGTTAGGAGATTCCATTGCACACAGCTTAGGAAATTCCATTGCACAGCGTTAGGAGATTCCATGCACACAGTGTTAGGAGATTCCATTGCCACAACGTTAGGAGATTCCATTCCACAGCGTAGGAGATTCCATGCACAGCGTTAGGAGATTCCATGCACACAGCGTTAGGAGATTATCACCATTGCATACAGCGTTAGGAGATTCCATTGCACAGCGTTAGGAGATTCATTGCACACAGCGTTAGGAGATTCCATTGCACACAGCGTTAGGAGATTCCATTGCACACAGCGTTAGGAGATTCCATGCACACAGCGTTAGGAGATTCCATTCGCACAGCGTTAGGAGATTCCATTGCACACAGCGTTAGGAGATTCCATGCCACAGCTTAAAGATTCCATCGCACAGGTTAGGAGATTCCATTGCAACAGCGTTAGGAGATTCATTGCACACAGCGTTAGGAGATTCCATTGCACCAGCGTTAGGAGATTCCATTGCACACAGCGTTAGGAGATTCCACTGCAACAGCGTTAGGAGATTCATCGCACAGCGTTAGGAGATTCCATTGCACACAGCGTTAGGAGATTCCATTGCACACGCGTTAGAAGATCCATCGCAATGTTACGAATCCCTTCAAGCTTAGGAGATTCCATTGCACAAGCGTTAGAATCCATGCACAGCGTAAGCAATCACACTGCACACGTAGAACTCCAATCAGCACAGCAGTCAAGAATCGACAACCACACTATGGACATGACACGCAGGATCAAACACGGCGTTGACTAAACCGACAAAGCAATAACACACGAACATCTTCAGTCAGGCAGCACCCGTCACGCACGCAACACACACACACACACACACACACACACACACACACACACACACACACACACACACACACACACACACACACACACACACACACATACTGACAGACAGGCGGACAAACAGGCGGACAAACAGACAGACACACAAACACACACACATACACGCACGCACGCACGCACGCACGCACGCACGCACGCACACACACACACACACACACTCACACACACACACACACACACACACACACACACACACACACACACACACACACACACACACACACACACACCTATATGACAGTGGCACGGACAGTGTATACTGGTCACAGTGGATTCGCCGTGTCACAAGCTCGTATCACCCCCCCCCCCCCCCCCGCCCCACCCCCCCACCCCCCAAATGGTCCTCTCGATTCAAATGGTTACCTGTGATTCAGGTCAGGAGAGTTACGGGTGCCAGAAGAAGAGGATGGGCTGCGCCCCCCATAGTACCATGCACCCAACATCGTGAACCTCTTTGTCTTCAGTCCTTAAGGCCATTTGAACTTTGGACGGACGCAGCGGCAGGGGCAGGGTGTATGGGTAAGTTTGGAACATCCTTTGTTTGGGGGTGTCTCCGTGTTTGTTCGGTGTGTTCTGTGTTACCCGTTGTATCAGGAGATTTGGTGTCGTATGCAGCATTCGTTTAGAGTTAAGGGCGTATAAGTATCTCATCATGAGAGCAAGACTTATCCTACTTGTTCGGTATTTGCTATCCACCGTTCTGTGCCTCATTTAAGATTTCTTTTCATGTCATCAACACGGCTGACAAGAAAGATGCCTTCATTGCTCAGGGTGACTGGAATTTCTGCAGCCCTTACTGAGTAATCAGACCACCGAAGCTAGGGGACAGCGCTTGCTGGCTTTTGGCAGTGGTGATGATCGGCTTCTTCGTAGAACCCTATATGATCGTGAAGCATCCGGACGATGGATACGGCACTCTTCAAAGGCCCAGAATCACAATCAGATAGACCATATTTGCGTGAACAACCGGCGCAGGTATAGACAGACCCTATTCTTGTGAATAACCGGTACAAGTCTAGATAGACCATTTTC
>CM031598.1:4417358-4419858 GCA_018398815.1 Conus ventricosus
TGATGGTATAGTTGGAGAATTAATTAAAAATGCTGGAAATGCCGTAACTGATTTTTTGGTTATATTTTTAAATACACGTTTTGACAAAGGAATATTTCCTGATGACTGGACAGAGTCGATTACCATTATTTAAGAAAGGTGAAGCCAACGGTCCAGGCAACTACACGGGCATATTATTTTGTGATATAGGGAGTATGTTATATAGTTCAATAATTAACTGTAAATTGCAAGAGTGGGTCGAACATAATAATAGCACTGGCGAGTGGCAGGCAGGTTTTAAGAAAGGTTATTCAACTATCGATCAAATGTTTACACTTTTGGCAAATATACAAAAACAATTTTCATGGAATCGCAAATTATACGTAGCCTCCATTGACTTCGAAAAGGCATTTCATTCAGTATCTAGAAAATTACTTTGGCCAATACTTCAAAAGAATGGAATAAAGGGTAAGCTACATCGATGTATTAAGAGAATGTATGATTGTGTAAAAGCGAGGGTAAGAGGTGGTGGAAATTTTACAGACTACATAATGTGTACAAAATGGGTAAAGCAAGGAGATGCCTCTAGTCCTGTTTTGTTTTCCCTGTTCATTAACCAATTGGCACAAAAAATAATAGAGAACGGAAGACATGGTGCAACCTTGTCTCCAGATATAGCTGAATTGTTTATTTTTGTTATTGGCAGATGATGTAGCTTTATTGTCGGAAACCCCAGCTGGCCTCCAGACCCAGTTGAACAATTTATGTATTGCAGCATCCAGACTCCAACTTAAGGTAAATATGAGAAAGAGCAATATTGTTGTATTTAGAGAAAGAGGTTACCTAGCACCAAGAGAGAGATGATCTTTTAACGGGGAGCAAATGGATGTTGTTAAGTGTTGCATATATCTTGGTATTTATTTTTCTACCCGCCTCAGTTTTGTGGCTGCTTGTAAAGATCTCGCTAGCAGGGCAAAAAATGCATTATCATTTATTCTGCAACGATTGTACGAACTTAATAATACTTCGCTTAAAGTAATGTTAAACATTTTATGATACTCAGGTGCAACCCATTGCTCTCTATGGTGCTGAACTGTGGGGACTGGATGCGGCCACTATTCATTTGAAAAGGTTAATTTGTATGCTCTTAAAACGTTTTTGGGAATCCACATAAAAACACTTAACGATTTAGTTTGTGGAGATACCGGACGTTATCCTATTCATATAAATTCACGTGTGCAATGTGTTAGATACTGGCTAAAGATACTACGGATGACTCATAACAGGTTACCCTTGAAAGCTTATAAAATGTTATTTTGGTTGGATTCACGTGGTAAGACCACGTGGGCAACAAGTGTTTATAAGACACTATTTTTAAATGCCTTTGGATTTGTATGATACCAGATGGCAAAACTGGCATGAACATATTCAGGAACGTTATAGGTTTTCATGGTACAGAACGTTTAGATCATCTAATAATTGTGAAATGTGTCTTTCACTTGATTTTGACAGACATATTAAAAACTACATGACGAAGTTCAGATTTGGCGTTTCAGACACAGCCGTGCATCGTCAACGGCATAATGGCGTTTCTGACAGTTTGATTTGCCCGCTCTGTCAAAAGACGAACAATGACGACGTACACTTTTGATCTTCTGCCCTGTTCTCAGTGACCTACGGCAGGAATATATTTCCATTTTAATATCATGCAAACCCACGTCAGTTTCGTGTCATTCTACTCATGGAGAAGGAAAATAAAATTAATGTGAGGAATTTGTGCATATATTTATGTACAATTTTTAAGAGGCGAGCCGTTATGTTTAGCTAATACGTGTATGAATGCGCCGATGTATGAATACTGCTTTATTAGAATGCAGTTAATACCTGAGTCAGTAGATTGTATTTCATGCGCTGGTTTAACAGATTGTACTTCATGCATTTTTGTGTTATGTTATTGTTGTTGTTACACTCACCTTGCTTGGTTTTGAGAATAATCCTCCTTCAGAAGGGGCTGTGGCCTATCCTGAAATACATTTCATTTCATTGCATTACCCTTATGTTTCTACCTCCCGCCTGTCTATCTGTCTGTCTGTCTGTCTCTCTCTCTCTCTGCCGCCCCCCCCCCCCCCCTTCCCTGCTACACTCATACGTAGCCACAGCTGCACACTCACCGACACGCACACACCCGTGCACACGTGCATGTGCAGATAACGTTTTATAAAATGCTTTGTTATGCCTTTTCCTTGTACTAAAAACCGAATCTGACTTAATTCATTTTGGTACTCTGTACAATCTGGTGTAAAAGAAAAGTGGTTAAGTGTTTGTACTCTGAGTTTCCATTGATTGAGAACTGAGTATCAGATAAAAATAAATGGTGCTTATTCACTGAAAAAACAAACAAACAAACAATTTCAAACCCTTCTCTCTCTCTCTCTCTCTCTCTCTCTCTCTCTCTCTCTCTCTCTCTCTCTCTCTTCTCCTTCTCTTCTCCTCTCTCTGCTCTCTCTTTGTCTCTCTTTCT
>CM031598.1:4424858-4432358 GCA_018398815.1 Conus ventricosus
AAGAAGAAGAAGAAGAGGAAGAAGAAGAAGAAGAAGAAGAAGAAGAAGACGAAGACGAAGGACGAGGAAGAGGAGGAGGAGGAAGAGGAGGAGGAGGAGGAGGAGGAGGAGGAGGAGGAGGAGGAGGACGTGGAAGACTGTATAGTAGATAAGAGAATGGCATAAGAGAAAAAGAAAAAAGACAGGATGGCACAGAAAAAGATATTACAGAAAATGAGAAGACAGGACAACACAGAAGAAGGTTCGACAGAAAAGTAGAAGACAGGACAGTAGAGAAAATGAGTACAGATGACGTTATAACAGAAAAGGAGAAGAGGAACGTAGAGGGAGATACAGTACAGAACAGAAAAGGGTGTGTTTGAAACGGAGAAGGCAGGAAAGAAAAGAAGAAAATGCGACAGAAAAAGAGGAGACATTTCATCACAGAATAGAGTATATAAGATTGGAGACGTCAGGGCAGTACAGAATATGATTTACCAGAAAAAGAGAGAATAAGACAGTACAGAACAAGATGAAATAGAGACAGAAACGACAGGACAGTATAGAATATGATATGATGGAAAGTAGAAGGTAGGACAGTGCAGAGGTGAATATAGTGCAGAAAGAGAAATCAAGACAGCACAGAAGATGCCTTAATAGGAACAAATCCAGTACTGAGCAGAAGACAATCAACAGTGCAGGAAAAGACGGGACTATACGGAAGACGATCAGGGAATAACGAGAAAGAAGAAAGTTGGTCAGTACAAAAGAGATTGACAGAACGGGAAAAGACAGAACAATACTAAATGGAACAGAACAGAACAAAGAAAACAGGAAAGAACTGGACAGAACAGAACAGAACAGAACTGGACTGAGTTTGTCAGAACAAGGATACACAGAATCCAGCAGAATAAAACAGAATCTGTTCGATTTTATCGTCATGAAATCTGAAATACCGACATTAGCTTAAAGCTGTCACTTCCACACATACTCCATCACCTTCAACTGTCATTCCTTGTTTTTCAACGATCTGACGCTTCGGCTTGGGCGTTTTAAGGAACATGGCTGCTCGTTGTATGTCATAGAAGATTATCATTCAGAGTTGAATTTAAATGTTTCTAATGCACAAAGCTGTTTGTTGCTGACCAGAAATTTGCGAAGTCAGAGTTGGATCTGGGAGTTCTTAGTGAACGGTGCTACTGTTTGTGGACCATAGCCATTATTATATCAGTCGGATGGTCGTAATAAACAAGACTGCTTATTGTAGACTGCACACGGAGACATCAGAGTTGGTTTGGGGTGTTTGTACTAAAATGGGCTGCTCGTGGAAGACCACTCATGGAAATATCCGAGTTAGATGTGGGTATTGTGCCTGAACTGGGCTGCTCCTTGCAGACAATCGATGGCAGTGACCACTCATGGAAATATCCGAGTTAGATGTGGGTATTGTGCCTGAACTGGGCTGCTCCTTGCAGACAATCGATGGCAGTGACCACTCATGGAAATATCCGAGTTAGATGTGGGTATTGTGCCTGAACTGGGCAGCTCCTTGCAGACAATCGATGGCAGTGACCACTCATGGAAATATCCGAGTTAGATGTGGGTATTGTGCCTGAACTGGGCTGCTCCTTGCAGACAATCGATGGCAGTAACAGAACTGGTCCGTGTGTTCTGAATGCATGGGCCTACTCGCTATAGAGTATAGATGGCAACGTCAGAGTTGGTAGGGAAAGCTGGTTTGGTGCCAGCTCTGTCAATCCTGGAAGCTGCCGGTCTCTGTGGAATGTCAGAATTTTTTCACGATTGACAGAATGCGCCCTGGATGAGGAATTTGATCGACAGGGATGAAATTTCCAGTGAACACTGTATAATGATATTTCATACCGTTGGTCTCTTTTAATCTCTGTTTAATTGTTTCTGATTTCTTATTCCTTTCTTTTTTTGTTTCTGTAAATCTGTGCTCACTCATGCGTGCGTTCAAGCATTTATTTTTGTTTCTTTTCAATGCTTTACTTTACAACACTTCAGTTTTTGGCACCTGTGTCTAGCCGATTCTACGTATTTTGTCTCTCTCTCCCTCTCCCACTCACACACACTCTCTCTCTCTCTCTCTGTCACACACACACACACACACACACACACACACACACACACACACACACACACACACACACACACACACACACACACACACACACACACACGCACGCACACACACACACACATACACGCATACGCGCACGCACGCACACATATGCTCACATATGACATACACATACATGCACACACATATAGACAGGCATATACACTTATACAGGTACACACATATATACACACTTCGCACGAACGCGCGCGCGCACACACACACACACACACACACACACACACACACACACACACACACACACACACACACACACACACACACCGCACGCATGCACGCACGCACACACACACACACACACACACACACACACACACACACACACACACACACACACACACACACACACACACACACACGCGCGCGCACACACACACACACACACACACACACACGCACACAGAGTGTCACGCCAACGCATTCTTCCACAAAGACAGACAAGATAGATACTCTAACCCAGGATTGGAGAAACGACGTGTACGAGTCCCCGGAGTATGCTGGTGCAGAGAGAGAGAGAGAGAGAGAGAGAGAGAGAGAGAGAGAGAGAGAGAGAGAGAGAGAGAGAGAGAAGAGAGAGAGAGAGACGAGACAGACAGCAGCAGACAGACAGACAGACAGACAGACAGACAGAGAAGACAGACAGACAGACAGAAGACAGACAGACAGAGAGAGAGACCGAGAGAGAGAGAGAGAGGAGAGAGAGAGAGAGAGAGAGAGAGGAGAGAGAGAGAGAGAGAGAGAGAGAGAAGGATGGGGAGGGGAGTGGGGTGACGCTACCTGACAGGACAGAGATGGCTTAGACAGATAGCATTCCCAACCCACCCGGACAGTTTATCCCCTGATTGCGGGATGGATAGCTACCCCAAACCCCCAACGAAGGGTGGCGAGGAAATGGTAGGGGATGGGATAGGAGGGGGGGGGGGGGGGGGGGGGGGAAGGAGGGAAAGAGAAGAGGAGGCGTCGGGGGAGGGGGTGATGGTAGAATTTTAGGAGGAGAGGAGAGGGTTACATCTCCTACGACGAGTTCAGGCAAACTTTGAGGCAAACGGTCGCTTCTGCTGGCTGTTCAGAACTTTCGATTTCACCTTACTTAAAAGTGCAGATAAACACGAAACTTCCCTCCTTTTGTTGGCTCTCAAAGACATTCATTCCACCGAAGTGAAAAGTTCAGATGAACACTGAATTTACGGTCCTTGTGTTGGCTCTTAGAGACGTTCATTTCACCTAACTGAAAAGTTCAGATGAACACTAGATTTCCCGTCCTTCTGTTGGCTCTTAGAGACGTTCATTTCACCTAACTGAAAAGTTCAGATGAACACTAGATTTCCCGTTCTTCTGTTGGCTCTTAGAGACGTTCATTTCACCTAACTGAAAAGTCAAGATGAACACTAGATTTCCCGTCCTTCTGTTGGTTCTCAAGGACATCCTTCATTCATCCCACCCAACTGAAAAGTTCAGGTAAACACTGAATTTCTTTTACTTTTGTCGGCTCCCTAGGAAAATTCATTCCATATAACTGAAAAATCCAGATGAACACTAAATTTCCCCTGGTTTTGCTGGCTCTCCAGGACGTTCATTCCTCCCAGGGTAAGTTCAGGCCAGCTCTATTTTCTCTCTTTCTGCTGACTGTTCTGTGCCTGCATTATACCTGAGGCGTGTTCAAGAGAACACTACTTTTTTTTCTTCTTCTGTTGCCTCTTCAGGATACTCGTTCTACCTCAGATGAGTTCAGATGAACGCTGTTCCCTACATTTACTGCCTGGAAGATTAATTCAGGCAAACACTGCTTTCCCCCTAATCTGGTGACCTCTCAAGGCCGCTCAGTCTACAAAAGGCGAGGTCAGCTAAAGAGTACATTCTCCTACGTATTTTGGTTTACCTCTTCAGGAGGTTAATTCACTTGAGGTCAATGTAGGCAAAGCTAACTTTCCCCTACTGTTCCTGTCTCCCAGGACATTCATTCCAGCTGCAGTGAGCAAACACTGCTTTCCCCTGCGTCTGTCGCTTCTCCAGTGTCTTTGTTCTTTCAACCTGAGCCGAATTCAGACACACACTACAGTCTTCTACTGTACATTGTCGCCTCTTCAGGACGTTCAATTAAAGAAAAGAGAGTTCGTATGAATACTACTTTCCCCTATTTCTGTTCCCTCTCGAGGATGTTCACTCCATTGAAGGTCATTTAGACAAACTTTACTTACTCTTATTTCTGTTGCATCTCAAGGATGCTTAATCCACTAAAGGTCATTTAGACAAACACTTCTTACCGCTATTTTCTCTACCTCTCCAGGATGCTCATTCCACTAAAGGTCATTTAGGCAAACGCTGCTTACCGCTATTTCGGTTACCGTTCCAGGCGTTTATTCAGTCAAGGTGATACAGGCAATCACCACGTTCCCCTCCATTCGTTGCCTGTCCAGGGTGTTCATTCTATTTATACTGAGTTCAGGCACACTCTTCTTTACTCTGTTTTTCTGGGGTGTTCTTTTATTTTTTTTTAAGGACGCCCATTTTCCCTTAGCTGAGCTGAGGCAGACATTGTTTCACCCTGTTTCGTTTGTCTTTCCATCCAGGACGTTGTTTGTCTGTCTAAGCTCAGTTCAGACAAACACTATTTTAGCCTACTTCGGTTGTATCTCCAGGACGTTCATTTGACCTGAGCTGAGTTTAGGCAATCACTAATTTGATCTGCTTTTATTGTCTTTCCAGGTCGTTCACTCTATCCAAGATGAGTTCAAATACTATTTTACCCTACTTCTATTGTATCTCCAGTATATTCACACCATCCAAGGGAATTCAGACAAAGGATACTTTACCCTGCTTCTATTGTCTTTCCAGGATATTCACACCATCTAAGGGAATTCAGACAAAGGATACTTTAACCTACTTCTATTGTCTTTCCAGGATATTCACACCATCTAAGGGAATTCAGACAAAGGATACTTTAACCTACTTCTATTGTCTTTCCGGGATATTCACACCATCAAAGGGAATTCAGACAAAGGATACTTTAACCTACTTCTATTGTCTTTCCAGGATATTCACACTATCTGAGATGAATTCAGACAAATGATACCTTAATAAACCTACTTCTATTGTCTGTCCAGCATATTCATACTATCTAAGAAGAATTCAGACAAATGATACTTTATCCTACTTCTGTTGTCTTTTCCATGACGTTCATTCCTCTTAGGGAGAGTACAGACAAAGGATACTTTACCCTACTGTTGTCTTTCCCATGACGTTCATTCCTCTTAGGAAGAGTACAGACAAAGGATACTTTACCCTACTTCTGTTGTCTTTCCCATGACGTTCATTCCTCTTAGGGAGAGTACAGACAAAGGATACTTTACCCTACTTCTGTTGTCTTTCCCATGACGTTCATTCCTCTTAGGGAGAGTACAGGCAAATGATACTTTATCCTACTTCTGCTGTCTTTCCCATGACGTTCATTCCTCTTAGGAAGAGTACAGACAAAGGATACTTTACCCTACTTCTGTTGTCTTTTCCAAGGCGTTTATTCTGCATAAGGAGAGGACAGGCACTGATTCTCTATCCTACTTTTCTTGTCTTTCCAGAACGTTCGTTCCACATAAACTGAGTTTAGACAGGTATTATTTTCTCCTACTGTCATTGCCTCTCCGAGACGTTCATATCACCTGAATTGACTTCAGGCAAACTTGACTTTACCCTCGACTGTTGTTACCACTACAGTATCTTCATTCCAACTTTACTGTGTTCAGCTAAAGAAGAACTCTCGTTGTCGCTACAGGACTTCATTCCACATCAAGAGTTCAGACAGTTAGAACTTCTCTCCTTGACTCTCGTTGTCGCTACAGGACTTCATTCCACATCAAGAGTTCAGACAGTTAGAACTTCTCTCCTTGACTCTCGTTTGTCGCTACAGGACTTCATTCCACATCAAGAGTTCAGACAGTTAGAACTTCTCTCCTTGACTCTCGTTTGTCGCTACAGGACTTCATTCCACATCAAGAGTTCAGACAGTTAGAACTTCTCTCCTTGACTCTAGTTTGTCGCTACAGGACTTCATTCCACATCAAGAGTTCAGACAGTTAGAACTTCTCTCCTTGACTCTCGTTTGTCGCTACAGGACTTCATTCCACATCAAGAGTTCAGACAGTTAGAACTTCTCTCTTCTCTCGTTGCCTCCCAGGTATGGTGGAAGGTTTACGTTCTAAGGGCTGACGGAAAAAAGTCCTCCCGAGTGAAGAACATGCAGCAGACTGGACTGGCTATGAGGCCTGAAGACGTAGCAAGACTCGGGGCTTGACGGGCTGAGCAACACGGCATCAAACATTGGCCGCACCTGTCCGCTACATTGCGAGCGGATGGTCGGCAGATTGGAGCAGTGTTCCATTCGGGGTTATCTTCCCTGACCAATATTGCTTGCAAATGTCCAATCAAAATCGCTTTCTCGGATCAGGAGTAAATAATCCATGCCAGTCTTACTTCCCTTTCCGAAATGGGTTCACTGACGTCGATTCAGTAATGAATTCGATCACAAAGAGTATTGATTAGTTCAAACAGGCGGAGAATTGGAAAGACTGAATTTCACACGCAAAGCAGAAGCACAGGCGATGAGCTGAAATCGGCAGGATGCGGAAAGACATGGTTGATAGAGTGAAAGCCTGTGGGAAACGACGTAGCAGTTGGGTTCTCCCGCACAGCGGCGATCGAGAATGGAACACGGAGGTCTGCTGGGGTGAAAACGTAAGTTTATGAGCAGGTTTCTACGTTGATATTAAAGCATTATTGCCTTTGTGCTAATGGCTGACCGCTGCCAATATTCCTTCTGTTCTGACCTCACAAGGACTCACATTTCTTCGTTTGAATGGTAACATAAGCGTGGAGTGCGCGCGCATAAAGCGAGGGGAAAGGTCAGGTATGTGAATGTCCCCGAAGTGTGTTTTGCGCTTGGCTGGCTACGGTCTGCGGAGGGTGGTGTGTCTGCGGAGGGTGGTGTGTCTGCGGAGGGTGGTGTGTCGAGGGTGGTGTGTCTGCGGAGGGTGGTGTGTCTGCGGAGGGTGGTGTGTCTGCAAACGGAACACGGTAAATATCTGCTGTGTCTCGGTCGCCTTACAAGACGTCTCTACCCCTGTCGCTCATGACTAAGGACAGGGAACTGTTGTGGGGTTCCTGCTCTACTTCAAGGATAGGTTGGGTCAAAAAGAGGGGGGGGGGGGGACGCAAAGCAACGTCTTTGCTCGGAAAACGCTTCATGAAGCGCGCAGGGTGATGAAATCTTCAATATACACGAACCACAAAGCGCGCAGGATGATGAACCCTTAAATATAAACGTACCCTTAAAAAAAAGCCTGCATAATCACTGTCTGTAGCTC
>CM031598.1:4455622-4460923 GCA_018398815.1 Conus ventricosus
CCCACCCTACCCCCCCCACCCCCCTCCACCCAACCCCTCGTTTCTCCTGTAGGGTTTAAATTAAATTGCTCTTCAGCTGTAAAAACAATCGGAGGAGGGGGGGAAAAGACATAAAAAAAAATAAAAGGGGGGGGGGAGGGGGGGGGAGGAGAAAAGAAAAAAGAGGGATAACCTAGCAAATCCATCATACTTTCCCTTCCTCCCTTCGTTCTTTCCTTTCTTCTTACTTTTTTCCTTTTCCTCGCTACCTCTCTTCCCCCCCCCCCCTCCCTCCCACTCCCCCTCCCCTTCTCTCCTCCCCCTCCCTCCCCCTCTGGGTCCCTCCCAACTCCTTTACTCCGCACAGGAACACAAATTGTGTATGGTAAGAAAACAGCAGCACGATCAGCTTGAACAAACACTGCATGATGCTATTTAACGTGGGATGAGGGGGGGGGGGGGGGGGGGGGGGGGGGGGAGAGGAAGAGAGAGAGAGAGAGAGAGAGAGAGAGAGAGAGAGAGAGACAGAGACAGAGACGGTGAGAGCCCGAGGTAAAAGAGAAGGGAGAGTAAAGGGGGGAGAACGAGGCAGAGAGAGAGGGAGAAAACAGACGAGAAGACGGGGGAGAGATAGAGAGAGAGAGACGGAGGGGAGGGAGGGAGGGAGAGGAGGACGGGGGGGGGGGGGATCGAGAGAGAGAGAGAGAGGAGAAAAAGAGAGAGAAAAGAGAGAGAGAGAAAGTTTTTTTCTTTTCTTGTTTGTTGTTGTTGGTTTTTGATAGGACAGTATTACTTCGGTTTACGTTGTGTCTTTGCTGTTGTTATGAAGCCGTGTTGTCTCTAGCAGGATCAGGACCAAACCGGGCCAAACGAAAAGATGCTTTTGGTTTGCAGATTGCTGGTTCGATTCGTCCCTTTAAGTCTAAGTCGAACAGGAAAATTGCCCCAATTGTGTACCCCCCCCCCCCCCCACCTGTCTCTCTGTCTGTCTGTCTGTCTGTCTGTCTGTCTGTCTGTCTCTCTCTGTTTTCTCTCTCTCTCTCTCTCTCTCTACTCTCTCTCTCTCTCTCTCCTCTCTCTCTCTCTGTTCCCCCTGTCTCTCTTTCTGCTCTCTCTTGTCTCTGTTCTCTCTCTGTCTGTCTCTCTCTCTCTCTACTCTCTCTCTCTCCTCTCTCCTCTCTCTCTCTCTCTCTCTTCTCTCTCTCCCCCTCCCTCCACCCCTCCCTCTCTGTCTGTCTGTCCTGTCTGTCTGTCCTCTCTCTCGGAAGAAAGAAGGGGAGGGTGGTAGTGGTAAGGGTGGAGGAGGAGGTCTGTCTAAATTTTAACACTTCACTGTTTACCACCAGAACGACAACACGCTAAGGTGGTCAGCCAAAAATGATTGTACAAGATTCCCAGCCAAAAATGATTGTAAAAAGATTCCCAGCAGAAAATGATTGTACAAGATTCCCAGCAGAAAATTCCAAAGCGCAACACTTAACTGCGTTGCAAATTCCCCCCCCCCCTCCCTCCCTTCCTCCGTCCCCGCCCCTTCTCCCCCTCCTCTCTCTCCCTTCCTACTGTGTGTGTGTGTGAGTGTGTGTGTGTGTGTGTGGTGTGTGTGTGTGTTTCGCTCGCGTTCGTGTATATGTGTGTGTGTGTGTGTGTGTGTGTGTGTGTGGTGTGTGTTTGTGTGTGTGTGGTGTGCGCGCGCGCGCGCGCGCGGGCGAGCAATTTCCCTTTGGGGGGGAAAAAGAAAAGAAAGAAAAGAAAGGCAGGACCTTTTACGAGATGAGAAGGCAAGCGAGACCAACACGCTTTTATAGATGGGCGGTTTGGAAGAGGGGTAAGGGGTGGGCTTGGGAGGGGGGGGAGAGGGGGGGGTGTGGGGGGATGGATGGTTAAGGTGGCGGAGGATGGATGGGAGAAGACCCTCAACGGGTATAATTAGTACCGAAGACGACTCTCCTCTCTTGACATTGTAAAATGTAGACGCCCTACCACCACCACCACCACCACACCACCACCATCACCACCACCCCTTCTCCCCCTCTCTCTCTCTCCTCTCTCTCATCTCTTTCTTTCTCTCTCTCTGTGTCCTCCTCTGTCTCTGTCTCTCTCTCTGTCTCTCTTTGTCTCTCTCCTCCCCCCCCCCCTCTCTCTCTCTCTCTTCTCTCCTCTCTCTTCTCTCTTTGTCTCGTGCTCTCTCGCTCCCTCTCGCTCTCTCTCTCGCTATCTTTCTCCCCTCTCTCTCTCTCTCTCTCTCTCTTCTCTCTCCTCTCTCTCTCTCGCTCTCTCTCTCTCTCCCTCTGTCTTCTGTCTCTCTCTCTCTCTCTCTCTCTCCTCTCTCTCTCTCTCTCTCCCCTCTCTCTTCTCTCTCTCTCTCTCTTTCTTCTCTTTCCCCTCTCTCTCTCTCTCTCTCTCCTCCTCTCTCCTCTCTGTGCGTGCCCTCCCTTTGCTGCTAGTTTATTGTTTCACATTGTTGACATTCTCAGTTCCTGTAGTTGGTGTATGTGGAACCGTCCGTCCCAAGTCAGACTTTGCTTTGGTTAAGGTACCCGTGTCTGGCCTGGTTTATCAGTGCGTGGGTGGGTGGGTGGGTGGGTGGTAGGGTACTGAGTTTGCTTTCACAGGTTCCGAGTTCAAATCCCGTGGTGACCCATGATAGAAGGATCCTCCCCTCCCCCCCCCCCCCCCCCTCCCCCACCATTCTGCCCTTCACCCTTCCCTTCTTGTTTTTTGTTTTCGTGGGGGTTTTTCCCCTTGGCTGTCTCATCTGAACATGTTGTCGTTCTTGCGGTCTAAGTGTAGTGCATGATAGATTTCCTCATCTCCCTTCCCCACCCCCCCACCCCCTCCAATATCCCTATCGCCTCATCCTCCGCGTTTACCCTCCCCCCCCACCCCCCCCCCCCCTCCTTTTTATCCTGCGATAGTTACCCTACGTTGTCTTTCAAAAATCACCTTTGGTAGGTGTGGAAATGAATTCATTGGTGACGCTCTCTTCTTTCTCTCTGCGCGTGTGTGTGTGTGTGTGTGTGTATAGATTCAGAGTCAGCTTATCAGTTCACCATGGCTTAACACCGATCACACACAGGTCACATGATGCATGTAGAATGGCGAGATCGAGAGAGAGAACAGCAGCAGCAGCAACCATAGCGAATTAGTTGTTTGGGTATTCCCTCTCTCTCTCTCTCTCTCTCTCTCTCTCTCTGTCTCTCTCTCTCTCTCTCTCTTCTCTCTCTCTCTCTCTCTCTCTCTCTCTCTCTCTCTCTCTCTGTGTTATTAGCTTTAATTGCTTATTTAATGTTGCTTGATGTGGATAGATCTGGAAAGACATGTTGGGCTTCTCAGATAAGGCAAATTCTATGTGAAACTGGATTTAACATTGTGTGGCTGCAGCAGGGTGTTGGAGATGTTAAGGCTTTTTTATGTCTGTTTAAACAAAGACTCGTGGATTTCTTTATTCAGGAATGGACTGGATCTATTAGAGATCGAGATAGGTATGATAGTTATAGATCCTTTAAAACTATATTCGAAAAAGAGAAATATATAAGTTGCATGGATACTTACTGCTTTCGAGTTGCTGTTTCACAAGCAAGATTAAATGCTTTGCCACTTAAAAACAATATCCATCGATATAGTAATAACAGCCAAGATAGGTTATGTCCTTTTTGTAATACCAGAATTGAAGATGAATTCCATTTTTTATTCGAGTGCTTCATGTATGATGACCTTAGAATAAAGTTTTTGGGAGATTGTAAATTTTTACGACTCGCTGATTTGCTTAAAGTAAAATAATGCCACCCACAGGCATAATTTGTCCAGGTACGTGTTTCATGCTAATAATATCAGAAAGAAAATGACTTCTCAAGGTTGAACATTTACATTTATTTATTTTGATGTATTGTTTCACTCGCTCCAATTCAGTAGTTTAATTTGCTCAGATGCCACTACTCTTAACGGCATTGGTTGTGTAACAAGTTAAACTGTGTGATAATCGTGCAGTCTCGTACTCTTATTTGGATTCCAAGCTTTCCTTTCAAGATGAAAATATTATGATCATTGCTTTGACGCCCCCCCCCCCCCCCTCCCCTTCCATTTAATCCATTTATCATCCCTTACCCCTCCCTCCCGATTACATTGTATTGTGGCCCAAGGCCGAAGTACATTAACTTCTTCTGAGTTCTGAGTTCTCTCTCTCTGTGTCTCTCGCTCTCTCTGTCTCTCTCCTCTGTCTCTCTCTCTCTGTCTCTGTCTGTCTCTGTCTCTCTCTCTCTCTCTGTCTCTCTCTCTGTCTCTGTCTGTCTCTCTCTCTCTCTCTCTGTCTTTCTCTCTTTCTCTTTCTCTCTCTCACTGTCTCTCTCTCGCGTGCGCGTCTCTCTCTCTCGCTCTCTCTCTCTCTCTGTCTGTCTCTCTCGCTCTCTCTCTCTGTCTCTCTCTCGCTCTCCTCTCTCTCTGTCTGTCTCTGTCTCTCTCTCTCTCCTCTCTCTCGCTCGCTCTCTCTCGCTCGCTCTCGCTCTCTCTTGCTCTCACTCTCTCTCTCTCTCGCCGCCTCTGTCTCTGTCTCTCTCTCGCTCTCGCTCTCTGTCTCTCTCTTTCCCTCCTCTCTGTCTCTGTCTCTCTCTTTCCCTCTCTCTCCCTCTCTCTCTCTCTCTCTCTCTCTCTCACTCTCTCTCTCTCTGAGAACCTTATCTCTGCTTGTCGGTTTATCTGGATGCCTCCCCTCTCCCCTCTCTTTCACCCTTTCTCTCTCCTTCCCCCCTCTTCTCTCTCTCTCTCTCTCTCTCTTCTCTCTCTCTCTCTCTCTCTCTCTCTCTCTTAGCTCCCCTTTCTCACCTCCTTTATTCACCTTCCTTAACTCTGCCTCCCTCTCCCTCCGTCTCGCTCCATGCCGCTCTCTCTCTCTCTCTCTCTCTCTCTCTCTCTCTCTCTCTCTCTCTCTCTCTCTCTCTCTCTCTCACGGAAATGATAAATCACTGACGAACTCAAAATGTTAAGGCCACATGTACACTTTGTGTGTGTGTGTGTGTGTGTGTGTGTGTGTGTGTGCCTTAGTGTGTGCCTTAATCGCACTTGCAGCCTTAAGTGTGGAGCTCGCCATTGACGGTTTCACGTGACAAACCAACAGATGAACTAAAACTCTTGATCGGTTTCGTTCCAAAGTAAGGCTACTGCAGGCGGAAATCTAAACAAATTCTAAAAATGGTTTATAAAGGCTCCGCCGAAAAACGTAGGCAAACAAATCACAACACAAAACACGACGCGTTTCGACCTCTCAGGTCTTCTTCAGGCAAGATGCATGACAGTCAGGCCAACGAAAATAAAAGACAATCACTGATC
>CM031598.1:4466023-4473523 GCA_018398815.1 Conus ventricosus
ACACAAACACCCCACCCCCAACACCACTTTTCTCTCTTTTTCTCCCCCTCCCCTCTCTCTCTCTCTCTCTCTCTCTCTCCTTCCCCAAAGGGAAGACGGGACAGACAGACAGCAGAGGCGACAGAAAAACCGGTTTTTTGCTGCCCCCCAAATCAGCCATGGCGGCGGTTTTTAAATTCTGGGTTTTAAGGCCGATGGCTGGGGGTTTTGGGATAATTGGGACAAAATGACTTCCCGCGGGCTTTTGGTTTTAAATTCGCCCCCCCCCCCCCCCCCCCCCCCCCCCCAAAATACCCCCCCCCTCAAATACCCCCTACCCCCACCCCCCCCCCCAAAGCCTTCCCCCTTTCTCCTCTCTCTCTCCCCTCTCTCTCTCTCTCTCTCTCTCTCTCTCTCTCTCTCTCGTAGTCATGCTTAGTCCCTTTAAACGGGGCCCAAAGGGGCCGGATAAAAAAAAGTGTGTTTTTTATTGTTCCCCTTGGAAATAAAGATTTTTCATCATAAACCGTCATCTGTCTCTGCTCGCTGGGCCCTTTTTCCTCTCTCTCTTTCTGTCTGTCTGTCTGTCTGTCTTTTCGGGTTTCTTTCTGTCTCTCTCTCTTTTCCCCTTTCCTGTATTCTTTTCTTTTGCCCTTGTCTCTCTGTTCTCGGTCTCTGTTCTCTTTTCTCTCTCTCTTTTCCTCTCTCTCTCTCTCTCTCTCTTCCCCTTCCCCCCCTTTTTCCCTTTCCCAAACCCCTCTCTCTTTCTGTCTCTCCCCCTGTCCCCCTTCTCCCTCTTTCTCTCTCCTCTCTCTCTCTCTCTCTCTCTCTTTTTCTGCTTTCAAGTGGGTGGGCGGCAGTCGGGAAAGGGCCCCCCTAAGCACGTCTTTTCTCTTTTAAAAAATCGCTCAGAGCCAACGTAATTCTCGGCGGGCGATTAGTCACGCTACCCAACCGTCCCCGCTCGCTCGCTCCGACCGCCGCCCGCCCAATTTGCCCAGGAAAGGATTGGGGGGGGGGGGGGGGGGGGGGGGGGGGAAAAAGAGGTATGTGTGTGTGGTGTGTGTGTGTGTGGGAGAGGAGGAGAGAGAGAGAAGAGGAGGGAGAGGAGAGAGAGAGAGAGAGGGAGAGTGTGGTGGGGGGTTTTGGGTTGTGTGAGAGGAGCGAGGAGCGAGCGGGGGCGAGAGAGAGAGAGAGAGAGGGGAGGGGAGAGGGGAGAGAGAGAGAGAGAAAGTGTGTGTGGTGTTGTGGGGTTTTGTGTGTGTGTTTTGTGGTGTGTTGGTGTTGTGGTTTTGTTTGTGTTGTGGTTTTGGTGTGTTTGTGTGTGCGTGTGGTGTGCGCGTGTGCGTGTAGTGTGTGTGTGGTGTGGGGGTGTGTTTTGTGTGTGTACGGGGTGGGGCGTGTGCGTGTGTGTGTTGTGTGTGGGTGTGTGTGTGTGTTTTTTGTGTTTTGGTGTGGGGAAAAGTTGTAGGGGAGGGTGTGGGGTGGGAGCACAGTGTGATCGGGGCCCGGGAGGGGGGGCAGGGGCAGGGGCTGTTTAAAATTTCTTTGTTCCAGGTGAGGTGGGGATGGAGAGCCGTTTTCTTTCTTTTTTTTCTTTTTTTTTTTAGGGGGGGGGGGGGGAAGGGGAAAAGGGGGGTTCTATGCCAAAATTTTGTTTTCCTGAAGTGCTGCCCAAGCAAATTTAAAAATTGTAGGAAGGAAAAATTTTTTCCCTTTTTTTTTTTTTAAAAGGGGGGTGTGGGGGGGGGGCCCATTGAAGGTGGTGAGGGAAAAGAAGAGGAGGGGGGATTGGGGGGGTTTGTGGGGGGGGAGTGGGGGGGGGGGGGGGGGCTATGTGAGTGTGGTTGCTTTGCCCCCAATTTTTTTTTTCGGAATGATCTGGGGGTCGGGGAGCCTCTTGGTTGGACCCCCCTCCTTCCCCTTCCTCCCCCCCCCTCCTCCCCCTCCTCCTCCTCGCAGTCCCTTGTTTTTTTCGGGGGGTTTACCGTTTTTGATTTGTTGTTTTGTCCCCCCCCCCCCCCCCCCCCCCCCCCCCCCCCTCTCCCCCACTGTCCCCCCCCATTTTTTCTCATTTTTTTTCCAGTGCCCCCACTTCCGGCGCAGTTTTCCGCTCTGTCCCCCCTCCCCCCCTCGATGTCTCTGTCTCAGTCTCAGTCTCTTTTCTCTTCTCTCTCTCTTCTGTCTTTTTGTTTTTCCCCTCTCTCTGTCTCTCTGTCTCTCGTTCTTTGTCTTCTTTCTCTCTCTGTGGGGTCTTCTCTCTGTCTTGTTGTCTCTTGTCTCTTTCTCTCTGTCTTTCTCTGTCTTTGTCTCGTCCTCTTTTGCCCCTTTGTTGTCTGTCTGTCTCTCTGTTTTGGGCGGGTCTGTCTTTTCTGTCTGTCTCTCTCTTTCTCTCTCTCTCTCTCTCTTTTCTCCTCTTCTCTGTCCCCTTTCTTCCAATTGGCCTGATTTTTCTGTTTTCTTTTCCCCTTTCTTCTTTCTCTCTCAAAAACTCTCTCTCTCTCTCCCCTTTTTCATTTTCCCTGTCTTCCTCCCCCCCTGTTTTTTAATTTTTTAAATATTATTTTTGAGTTTCTGCCCGTCTTTTTTTTTTTTCCTTTCTTTCTTTCTTTCTTTCTTTCTTTCCCTCTCTTGTTTCCCCCCAGTCACAACTTACTTTATGTGATGCATGACCCGCGCCAGTCCCCCCCATCTTTAAAATTTGGGTGATGCTGATCGCGCCGTACAAAAATTCGTTATGGTTTGCATGATCACCCGCCATTTCCACACATACTTTTATGTGTTGCAGGATCGCGCCGGGCCCAAACATATACGTTATTGAGGCTGTTTCGCCCCCGTCCCCACAAATACGTTATGGGGATGCTGATCAGCGCCAGTCCACACATACGTTATGTGATGTTTTGATCAGCCGCCAGTGAACAAAACGTCACACAATAGGGTTATGTGAGGGCAGGATCATTGCCAGTCACACACATCCGTTATGTGTGCATAAATTCCCCCCAGTCACACAAACGTTATGTGTTTTGCATGATCAGCCCCAGTCAAAACCATTCCGTTATGTGATGATGTTCGCCCCGTGAAGAAGGGATGCAACGTAGAGGGGGGGTTTGGGGGAAAAAAGGGGAGAGAGGGGGGGGGGATGGGGGGGATGGGGGTTGAGACTGAAAGTGACTGATCGACGGGTTTTGGGGTGGATGTACTCTAAACGCCCAAAAAACAACTCACTAAAAAAAGGGTTTTTAAAAAAACCAAAAACCCATTTAATGAAAATAATAACAGTAAAAATGTAAAAAGAATTTTGATATAATAATTAATCATTCTTTTTAAAATAAATCCCTTTGTGCTAAACATTTTCATTAAAAAACCATTTCGAACCCCCCCCCCCCTCGGCTAAAAATTTGGGAAAAGGGGGAAAAGCCCAAAAATTTCCTAACCCTACTCGTTATTACTTTAAAATGACTTCCCTTACTTTTTTAATGTTAGGGGGAAGGAGAAAAAAGATGAAAATGAGATAAAAACAAATTTTATATTAAAAAAGGGAAAAACCCTTTTTTGGCGGGGGGGTAGAGGAGGGGCCCCTTTCACTTGTTGTCATTTTTGATTTCTTGGCTTTGAAATGGAGATTTACCCCCCAAGTTTACAATTCTTCGGTATTTCTCACCCCCAAGGGGTTTAAAATCGGGGAACAAGCAGCACCCCAAAGCACTCAAAGCCCGCCCGGGGAAAAAGGGGGAAAGTTAAAAAAATAAGAAAGTTTGGGGACAGAAATAAGTTGCGAAAAAATTGTCATTAAAATAAAAAAGTATAAAGTAGGGGAATTTTTTTTTTTTTTTTTTTTTTTTGTTTATGCTTCGGTTCCCTTTAAGGATTTCAAAGGGGGGTCAAAAGATGAAAAAGTCCGAGAAAACCCCTCTCTTTTCTTTTCCCCTTTTCTCTCTTCTTCCTCTTCCTCTCTCTTTTTCTCTCTCTCTCTTCTTCTCCTTTTCTCTCTTTTCTCTTTTTTCTGTGTGTGTGTTTTTGTGTGTGTGTGTGTGTGTGTTGGGGTGTGTGTGTGTGTGTGTGTTGTGTGAAAGGGCCCGGCCTTTTTTGTTTTTTTTTGTTTGTTTTTGGAAGGGCATAAATACATGCAAAAAATCTTTCTTCATGTCGCCTTGAGGAGAGAGGGGGAGAGAGGGGAGAGAGAGAGAGAGGAAAAGAGAGGGGTGGGGAGAGAGAGAGAAGAGGAGGGGGAGAAAATTTTCTGCACTTTTTCCTCGTTATTTTGATTTTTAAAAAAAAGGGAAAAAAAAGGGGGGAAAAGAAGGGAAGAAGAAAAAGAAAGGAAAAGAAAAGGAAAAAAACAAAGAAAAAGAAAAAAAGGAAAAAAAAGAAAAAAGGGAAAAAAAAAATGGCGATTTTCCTTTTTTTACGCTCGTGGGTTTGCCTGTCTTGGGGTTTAAACCCAAAAAAGAAGATGGGGTTTTGACGTTTAAACCCCGTGGGACCTGCACCCAGTGGAAGGGGGTTTTAAGGCCCGAAAGGGGGGGAGGGGATAGGGTGTGGGGGGGGGGGTGGGGTATCAAGGGGGAGGCAATAAAGGGGTTTGTTGAAACTGCGGTGACCAAAAGTTTCGTTGTCTGTCCGTCTGTCTGTCGGGCTGTTTGCCTGTCTGTCTGTTGTCTGTCTGTCTGTCTGTCTGTCTCTTCTCTTCTTTTTTCTCACTCTCTTCTTTCTCCCTTTTCTGTGTGGGGTGTGTGTGTGTGTGTGTGTGTGTGTGTGTTTGTTGTGTGTTCCTTTTTTTCCCAGGGTGGGGGGGGGGGGGGGGGGGGGGGGGGGGAAAAGGAAGGGGGAGGGGAGGAGCGCACCCCGGGGGGTGTTTTTTATTTCCCGGGGAATAATTAACCGCCCCGTTAAAGGCCCTTTTTGTTTATCGATGTTGTTATTTTTTTTTTATAGGGGCCCCGTATACCGCGGTTTAAAAACGGTCATAATCCGAGTAAAACGGAAAAAGTTAGGTGCGTGGTTTGTGTGTGTGTGTGTGGTGTGCGTGTGCGTGTTTTGTGTATGTGTGTTGTGTGTGTGTGTGTGTGTGTGGGTGTGTGTTGTGTGTGTTGGGGTGGTGCGTGCGTGTTGTGTGTGTGTGTGTGGTGGTGTGTGGTGTGTGTGTTTTAATTTTGGGGGAAAAAAAGCTGTCGGACGGTCTTTTTTTTACAGGGGGGAACGTAACTCTCTCTTCCCCCCCCTGCCTCCCCCCCCCCTTTTTTTCTATCCCCTCCTTTTCCCCCGTCCCCCCTTCCCTCTTCTTCCCCCCCCCCCCCCCTCTTTCTCTTCCCCCCCCTTTCCCCCGTCTCTGTTGTCTGTCTGCCCGCCCGCATGTTTCTGTTTTTCTCTTTTCCCCTATCTCTCTCTCTTTTCTTTTCTCTCTTTTTTCTTTTCTCTCCCTTTTCTTTTCTCTTTTCTCTCTCTCTCTCTCTCTCTTCCCCCCTCTCTCCTCCCCTCTCTCTCTCTTTCTCTCTTCTCTTTTCTCTTCTCTCTCTCGCTCTTTGTTCCAAATTTGCTTTTGTTTTTAAGAAATTGCGCATACATGCAGACAGGACACAGACATACCCCATATGCACACACATACACACCACACACACACACACCCCAACACACCAAAAACCCCACACACACACACACCACACAAACACACCCCACACACCCCACACACACACCACCACACTTCTCTCTCTCTCTCTCTTTCTTTGTTTTGTCTCTCTGTCTGTCGTTGGGCTCTCTCTTTTTCTTCTCTCTTTCCCCTCTTCTCTCTCTCTCTCTCTTCTCTCTCTCTCCCCCCCTTCTCTCTCTCTTTTGTGTGGGCCCGGTCGGTCTCTCTTTGTTTTTTTGGGAAAAGGCCCGGGTGATGTGGTCCCCGTCATGCCGGGGAGGGGGGTTTGGGGGCAAACCCCAAAAAACTGGGGGGCCGTGATTGAAAACCCCCGCTACGGCTTTTCTGGTGGATAATGGTCCCCGTAGTCCTTCGTCACACACACACACGCACGCAGCACGCACGCACGCACGCCACAGCACGGGACACAGCACGCAAAGCACGCCGCACGCCCCGCCCCGCACCACGCACGCACCCCCGCAACCCCCACACAAATCACACAACAACACACACACACACCCCACACACAACCCCCCCCACCCAACGCTCTTATGTGGCGCGTAAACCCCCCACCACTCACTCCCACACCCGCGTAACAAAACCCCCACACACACACACAACCAAAAACACACCCCCCCACAAAACTTTAAAACACTAATCACTAAAAACACTAAAACACTAACACACACGGGGCAAGAGAGAGAGAGGAGAGAGAGAGAGAGAGAGAGGAAGGAGAGAGAGGGGAGAAAAGAGGGGAAGAGAGTTTTCTTCTTTCTTTCTGGGTTTCGTGTTACTTTAAAAGTTTTTGCACGGGAAAAAAAAAAACCCAGTCTTTCTGTGATCTTCTTGGAGTTGGGCATGATATGTGTCTCATTCTCTCGCTCTAGTTGACTGCTTCTTGGAGTTGGGCATGATATGTGTCTCATTCTCTCTGCTCTAGTTGACTGCTTCTTGGAGTTGGGCATGATATTGTCTCATTCTCTCTGCTCTAGTGACTGCTTCTTGGAGTTGGCATGATATGTGTCCATTCTCTCTGCTCTAGTTGACTGCTTCTTGGAGTTGGGCAGATATGTGTCTCATTCTCTTCTCTAGTTGATGCTTCTTGGAGTTGGGCATGATATGTGTCTCATTCTCTTGCTCTAGTTGACTGCTTCTTGAGTTGGCATGATATGTGTCTCATTCTCTCTGCTCTGTTGACTGCTTCTTGGAGTTGGGCATGATATGTGTCCATTCTCTCTGCTCTAGTTGACTGCTTTCGCGAGTGTCTTTTCTTGTCTTTTCTTTTCTTTTTCTTTTTCTTTTCTTTTTTTTTTAATGTCCTGTCAGTGTTGATTGTTGTGTGAGGGAAGGGGAGAGGAGGAGGGTTGTGTCTGGAGGAACGGGGTGATGGTGTGGGGTGGGGGGTGGGGGGGGGGATGATTGTGATATTGGTGGGCAATGTGTATCGTATGTTGCGTTTGTGACTTTTACGACTGGTGTCGAGTGATGAGGATGTATATCATGTCTTCAGTTTGCTGGAATAGTTTAGTGCTTGGAAGGTGAAGGTTGTAGAGGTTGGTGACACGATAGTTTGGTTTTGATTTTCCTTTAATGTTTTCGAAGTTTTATTTTCTTTCTGCCCTTATCTGTCTCTGTCTTTCTTTGTCTCTGTCTGTGTCTGTCTTTGCCTGTATCTCTCTCTCTCTCTCTCTCTCTCTCTCTCTCTCTCTCTCTCCTCTCTCTCTCTCTCTCTCTCTCTCTCTCTCTGTCTCTCTCTCTCTCCTCTCTCTGAGATTGTCTTTCTCTCGCGTTCCATTGATTCGTGAGTGTTTTGTCTGTCTGCTTGTTAATGTATTTTCAGTCGTTTTTTGTGATCTCTCTCTCTCTCTCTCTCTCCTCTCTCTCTCTCTCTCTCT
>CM031598.1:4478695-4491195 GCA_018398815.1 Conus ventricosus
GGAACGAAGATCAATCGGAGAACGAGATTTCATCAGCCAATCGCATGAAAGTTTACAGAATTCAGCAAGATGCATACCCTGACCTATACATTAATGTTTATAAATGAAAGAGACAGAAATACAAAAAGAAATAGAAGTTTAAACAACCTAGTTTGAACTTCTTTTTTTTTTTGCATACGAATGCCCTCATCTTTAGTACAAGCACGAGAAAGGTTGGCTTTGAAGAGTATAGGTCAAAATGATTTTTTGTAAGGTCAGCCAATATCTTATGACACATGTAACTAAAAATAGTAACATGCTGTGATTGGTCAGGAAAGTCGTCGGTCTTTTAGTGCTCCCACACAGGCTGTGTAGGGGAAAAGGGGAACTTTCACGGCCACACGCGCAACTTGCTGCACGTGTTGGCAGACTGACATACCTGCTGCCTGTACAAAACAATCAATGACATGCATCAACACTCGCGTGGTCGCATTATTCACGCGTACAAATGAGCAGGCGCGTATACCAAATCGCACAAGTCTGTCTGTCTGTCTCTGCCTGTCTGTCTGTCTGTCTGTCTCTTTTGTCTCTGTCTCTGTACCTCTCTGTCTCTCCGTCTTTGTCTGTTCTGTCTGTCTCTCCTCTGTATGTCTGTCTGTCTGTCTGTCTGTCCCTCTCTTGCCTCTGTCTGTGTCTGCCTCTGTCTGTCTGTATATCTGTTTCTCTCTCTCTCTTCTCTCCTCTCTCTCTCTCTTCTCTCTTCTCTCTCTCTCTCTCTCTCTCTCTCTCTTGGAAGAGAAGAGGGATGGTTGGGGTGTGGGAGGGAGGGGGTGAAAAAGGGGAGGGGCTGGGGAGTGGGAAGGGGGGAGTGAGAGATGACCGGTCTGGGTGGAGCTTGTTTTTAACGGCACAGGGCTAAGGAGACATAAATCGTACATTCCTCTGAGAGAGGAGAGAGAGAGAGAGGAGGAGGAGAGAGAGAGAGAGAGAGAGAAGAGAGAGAGAGAGAGAGAGAGAGAGAGAGGGGGGGGGGAGGGAGAGAGAGAGAGAGAGAGAGAGAGAGAGGAGGGAGGGAGGGAGGGAAAGAGAGAGAGGGAGGGAGGAGAGAGAAGGGGTGAGAGGAGAGAGAGAGGAGAGGAGAGAGAGAGAGAGAGAGAGAGGAGAGAGAGAGAGAGAGTTAGTTCCAGAGAGAGAGAGAGTTCCTGACAATGATCTGACTTCTGATGATTTGTATGATCTAGGGGTGTCATCTGAGGTGCGGCCTGAAGGCACTTGTATTCCTATCTTGAAACTACTTTCTCTCCCATCCCTCCACTCTCCATCCTTCCCTCTCCCACCCCTTTCCCCTTACCCATCCGTCCACCCCCTGCCTCAGCAGCTACAACAAAACAAGGGGCTAAAAAAAAACACCTGAAATATATTTTAATGCTTGATGGTAAAACCTGAAATATATTTTAATGCTTTGATGGTAAAACCTGAAAATATATTTTAATGCTTTGATGTAAAACCTGAAAAATATTTTTAATGCTTTGATGGTAAAACCTGAAAATATATTTTAATGCTTTGATGGTTAAAACCTGAAAATATATTTTAATGCTTTGATGGTAAAACCTGAAATATATTTAATGCTTTGATGGTAAAACCTGAAATTATATTTAATGCTTGATGGTAAAACCTGAAAATATATTTTAATGCTTTGATGGTAAAACCTGAAAATATATTTTAAGCTTTGATGGTAACTGAAATATTTAATCTTTGATGGTAAACTGAAAATATATTTTAATGCTTTGATGGTACTTTTCGTCACATGCAAAAAGATTGGATGTGATCTCTGCAGAGGTTTCTTTTGATGGGAATGCAAGGTACTCGTCCAGGACATTGAATGCTACTGAGTAACACTCCCCTCCCCCCTAAAAAAATAGAGAAAAAAAAGAAGATAAGAAGAAAAAAAAAAAAGAAAGAAAGAAAGGGGGAAAAAATCACTTGTACAAGAATGATATCTATCGTAATTTAGCACAGTTGCTCTTGGTTTGTAATGTTATTGACCATAGTCCAGCAACCATGCTTGGTTGTAAGTTATGACCAAGTCAAACGAACCCCTGCTTGGTTGTAATGTTATGACCATAGTCAGCGAAACCATGCTTGGTTGTAATGTTAGACCATAGTCCAGCAAACCATGCAGGATCTTATCAGGGGAAGAAATCAACAACGAAACAAATCAAAACAAAGACTATCAATGATTTTTTTCTCTCTCCATTCCAACGCAACCATTAGAGGGGTCCTTGGCCAAGTGGTTAGAGCGTCTGCCTGCAGAGCGGACAGTCGTTGGGGTCGAGGGTCTGATTTTCATTTATTTGGTATTTCTTCACCTGTTTCACCTGAAAATCTCTGTGTCCACCAGCAGTACTGGGTACCTGATTCATGTAGGGAAGGTTACAGGTGGTGGGAGGTGACGGGAATGGTCCGGTCCTCCTCCATCACTCCGTGCCTCACGGCCATTAGTTTATGATAACTTTAACCTTTCTTTAGACGACTACTTTCAACCTATGTACATTGGTTTGCGACAGCGTGATTGGGCGTCACCCTTCCGAAGGTGCCACCTTGTCCGTCCAGCGACAGTCCCATAACCTTCTTGATGCTGACGACCTCAGTGACTCGGCGAGGAAATCGAAACTGAGATCATCATGATAGCAGGGCACGAAGGGTCAGAGAATGAGATATTTATGGGGATGCTGATCAGGGGGTTTTTTTGAGGTAATTAATTTTTTAATGCCAGGGAAATTTCCATTGGATCTAAGACGCAGGGCCGGGTTTTATGACCCTTAGGTTTGTTGGGACTTTCTTTTCATTTTTTCGCGTCAAAAAAACCCCCGAGGATACAGTCCCCAAAGGGGGCCAACACTTTCAAAGATGCTTTGTCAAGAAAAACAAAACCCCTTGTGCGGTCAAGGCGATTTTCTGAGACCATCGCCCGGGCCCCCCGGGGTTTTAAAAAGCGGGTCGGGGCACAAAAAAAAATCCCACATATAAATGGCACAGATGTGAATGGGAACCTTCGACCCACAGCCAAGAACCCACGAAAACGGGCGCCTGTGACCAAAACTGAAAATTGGCTTTGTTGAAAGTTTTTTTTTTCAAACGTTTAACCCTCATCGAAAACTTTCTAAACAAATGATTTAAATTTTTTCAAAATGATGCAAAAAACAAAAAAAAGAAAAAAACCGAAACCAAAGGAAAATTTAAGGGGAACATCTTCTACAAAGATATTTCTTATTTTTTTTGGGGGAAAAAAAAACGAACACATTTTGTTCCATATATGTACGCAAAAACACACCCACGCCGCGCGCGGGGTCAAAACACACACACACACAAAACACACACACACCACACAAACACACAAAACCACCACCACACACACCAAAACCAGGGGTTTCTTGAAAATTTTTGGGTTTGGGTTTTTCTTTCAAATTTGCAATCACAAATGTCTGCGGGCCCAAATGATTTCAGGGGGGCCTTTTAGGAAGATGACCCCCATCTGTCCCCAATTTTCTATAGATGCCGACCCAAACGCCGTCTTGCCTTGCGCTCATTCTACGCGGGGATAGGGAACGCTCTCCCCAATTGATGGTTAAAGGGCCCCCGGGCTTCAACGGTCCCCAAAGCCCGGGCAGCCCCCCCCCCTAAAATTTTTTTGGCCCCCAAACCTTCAAAATTTTTTCTGTTTTTTGTCACCTTTTTAAATTTTTTTTTTGTTTTTTTTCTTTCTGTCAAATTTTTTTTCCATCTTTTATTTGGCGCTGGATTTTGGTTATCTGTCGAACATTCTTTTCCCGTTATTACTTCACACAATCACGTCTTGGGTGCAAGGGAAAAAGGGGGGTTTTAAATTTACTTCACCCGAATTTTCGTCGTACTGAAAATTATTCCCACATTTTTTCAACTTATTACGGGAAAAACGCATAATAAAAAAAATTTTGAATTTGGGGGGTCATGTTAGTTTTAGTCGCGGGGGAAAAAAACCCCATTCCCGAGGGCATCTTGGAACACAACAACAAACACACCCCACCACACACAACACACAAACAAAAACCATAAACCGCACGCACGACCCCAAGCGCGCGCCCACACCACACACACACAAAAACACACACACCCCCCACAACACACACACACAAAATACTAGGGATAATACATACTACAACGCTGGCACGCTCGCACACACGCGCGCCCCGCACACACAAAACACACCCCAACACACACACCCCCACAAAACCCCCCAAAAACCACCCCCCGCACGCACGCACGCACGCACGCAGACGCACGAAACGCACGCACCACCCCCCCAACACACACAAAACCCCCAACACCCCAAACACACACAAAACACACACACCCCGCACACCCCAAGAACTCGCCGAGCCGTCGAAAGGGACTGGAGAATGAATCGCCCAATGGAAATGGCATAAAAAACCAGGTTTGAGAAGCCCAAAGGGTTGAAAAACGATCGCATTACTGTAAAAAACTGTCCTGGACAAAAGTACGTATCCTTAAAAAAGCTTCCGCCCATGGGACCCATCTTTAGCAACGAAGGAAGGTTTTAAAACCACACCCCTTTTTTGTCAAAAAAATTGCAGGAAAGAAAAAAAATTTCCCCCAGACACTTTAAGGTCAAACCCCTGCGTGTGGGGACGTACTCGTCGCCCGGGTTTGTGCGGGGTGAGACACAGCCATTTTAAGCAGTGTGTGTGTGTGTTTTGGTGGGGTGTGCGTGGGGTTTTGCGGGGCCCGCGTGCGCGTGCGCGGGGCTTTGCGGCGTGCGTGCGTCCCGTGCGTGCGGGTGTGTGTGTGTGGGGGTGTGGTGTGGGGTGTGTTTAGGTGTTTTGTGTGTGTTGTTTTTGTGGGGGTGTGTTTTGTGTGTTGTGTGTGTGTGGTGTGTGGTGTGTGGGTGGGGGGTGTCCCCGCGCGTTTTGCGAAAGTTTTGGGGTTTGAAAGCGCGCGCGCGCAGCGTTTTTTGTGTTGTGTGTGTGGTGGGTGCCCGCTTTTGGTTGGTGTTTTGTGGGGTTTTGTGTGTTTTTGTGGGGGGTGTGGCGGTCACGTTGTTTTTTCTTAAAGCAGGGGTTTTTTGGTTTTGGGGAAGGGGAGGGGGTTTTAAAAGGGGGGAGTGAGGTGTAGGTTTCCGGGGGGGGTTTGGAAAAGGGGGGAGGAGGCGGGGAGGGGGGTTTTGCTCCCATCTTTTCAATATATTTTGTTTTAGGCCCCGCTGGGTTATGGCCCTTGTTTTTGTAAATTGTATGGACCCCCCCAAAGGTTTTTTTTTTTTTACTCCCTGGGTTACCCCAATTTTTTGATAATGAGGGACAAAACGATCATTATTACGATCATCAATGTTATCATGAGGAGATGAAAAAATCAGGGGTTTTGGCCGGGGGATCTTCTTTTTGGGGGGACCCATATTAATATGTCGCTGTTTGTTGGGACCCAAGTTTTTCTTATTAAAAAGGGGGAAAGGAAAGGGGGGGAAAGGGAAAAAAAGAAAGAGAAAAAAAAAAGCAGAAGCAAAAAAAGGGTTTGTGGGGTAGATGCGTTTACCAGAGGGGCGTTTATGGAAACCCTTTCAGCAAACCGGTTTTTTTCTTTTCTTGCACGTGTGGGAAAAAGCCTAAATTAGGGCCTCCCCCATAGAGAAAATTGGGGCATAGTCAAGAACACATCGTCGAAGTCAAAAACTCGAAATAGATTTTTCACACCCCCACACACACCACACACACACAAAACCGCCCCCATTTTGCACGTGCTTTGTTTTTTTATGAAACGCAAAAAAAACACAAGTGGTTTGAACTGGTCCAAAATTTAAAAGTGTTTTAAATTTAACCCTTTTTTGTCTTTTGCGGGTTTTTGATTTTTTCTTCTTTTCACCCCGGAATGGAAACAAAAGCGCCAAAAAAAAAAACAAGGATTTCAGGGTGTTTTTTTTCGAAACCCCTTTTTTCACAAAAAAAAAAAGGTTTACCAGGGTTTAAAATCCGTGGAAAGCGCCTTAAATTGTTTATGCAGGGGATCGGGTATTGCTGGTTCGAATTTTGCGAGCCGCCAATTTTTGAAGGGGCCCTTCGTTAAAACGTAGTATGCAACCTCTGTGGAAAAAAAAACGGGAAAAAAAGATTGAAGCATGAGTGTAAAGGCATTCGTTGGGCTGACACAGGAAAGAGAGAAAATGGCCAAAAGCAGCCATTTTCGGTCGGCTCTGCCTAGGCAGGCAGCCCCCGTTGGGTAAAAGGGGGCTTGGGTTGTAAAGGAAAGGGGGGTTTTGGTTTTTCTTAAAAGAGAAGGTGCGTCTGGCAAGTATCCTAAAACAAAGACAACAAAAACAACCCCAGCAACAAGAAAAACCCCTGTTTTAAAACATCATCTTTATGATCCCCCCTTCTTTTCCCTTTCCCCCACCTCCCCCCCCCCTCCCTTTTCCTTCTCCTCCCCCTCCTTTCCCCCTCATCTTTTTGAAGATAATGATAATCAAAAAAAGTAGTGCCAGTTGCGGACGGTCAAATGCGCTAACTTCCTTCTGCGAACCCTTAAATTGACAGACTCAGAATTACCCTTTAAAAAAAAATTTTTATTTCCAAAATGGCGAAGTTTTTGGCATTAAAAGGTGGGGTGTGTGTGTGGGTGTGTGTTGTGTGTGTGTGGTGTGTGTGTGTTGTGGGGTGTGGCGTGTGCGTTTCATGTGCGCGTGAAACAGGAAAAAGAAAGAGAGGGGAAGAGAGAGGAGGAGAAGAGAGAGGAAGAGAGAGGGGAGAAGAGAAAAGAGAAAAGGAAAAGGGGAAAAGTGAGGAGAGAGAGAGGAAAAGAGGAGGGGATGCACCTTTTTTCCCCTTTAAAAGCCCGACACAACCCCGGGAAAAAAAACCCCCACCCCCTCATTCCCCCCGGCTCTTGCCCCCTCCCCCCCCCCCCCCCCCCCCCCCCCCCCCCCCCCACCCCCCCCCCCCCCCAAACCCCCCCCCCCCCCCCCCCCCACCACTCCCCCTCCTTCCCCCCTTTTTTCCCCTTTCTTCCCCCCCCCCCTCCCCCCCCCCCCCCCCCCCTCTCTTCTAATAGAAACCCCGATCGAAAAAAAAACCGGGGGGGCCTGCCCAAAAAGGGCCCCCGGCCAGTTTTCCTTTTAAACAGTCCTCAAGGGGGGCTGGGGGGGAAAGGGAAAATGGTGGGGAGGGGAGGGGAAGGAGGGGCCTGGGGAAGGGGGGGACGGAAGGGGGGGGGGGGGGGAGGGTGGGGGGGGGGAAGGATTGTTGGCCCCTTTTCCCCACCGTTTGTTTTTGACACTGCCTGATGACTTTTTTCCTTTGCCCCCCCCCCCCCCCCCCCCCCCCCCCCCCCCCCCCCCCCCCCACCCCCCCCCCCCCCCCCCCCCCCCCCCCCCCCCCCCCCCCCCCCCCCCCGGGCACCCCCCCAGGAGCCACCCTTCCCCCGCCACCCACCCGCCCCCCTCGTTTGTCTTCTGTCACTTGAAGCGCTTGGCAACTCCCCCTTCCTTCCTTCCTTCCTTCCTTCCTTCCCTTCTTCCATCTTTAACGTTCTCTTCCTTCTTGTTCTCCTCTTTCTTTCTCTAACATCTTTCTGGATCCTTTTATATATTCATTTTTTTTAATATTATTTTTCCTTTTTTATATTGAGAGGGATTGCGTGTTGCATTGATTGGAAGACAATCAGTTTTGCTCTCACTTCAATGTATTCCCTAAACATAGTTTTTGTTTGTTTCTTCTTCTTTTTTTCAATGTGGAGGTTGCGTGTTGCAACACAGAAGAAAGTGTCAATATTCCAATTCTACACCTCACCACTACCCCTCCACCCCTTCATCGCCGGCCACCCTTCCTACCCACCCCCCCCCCCCCCCCCCCCCCTCTCTTTATATTGGAATGGGTGTGTTTTGAATTTGCGGCCTTTTGTGAGATTTTCAGGATCACAACTTAACAGAAGTGTCCGGCTTTTGTATTTTAATCAGAATTTTTCTTCTTCGTATTTTCGAGTAGCTGTTACCTGTCTTGTGACTTTCGAGGAAGTGCATCCCATTCAAATGATTCTTAGACTGTGACCGTTCTTGCTCTTTATTTTCAGAAAGGTCTTTCTTCACAGAAGCTCCGAGTCAATCTGATTTTTAGTTAAGTGTCGACGCGAGAGAGCCAGATGTCGGACAGTGATAGCTGTTTTTTTTGTTTTTTTAAAATTCTGATTTCTTTTATTTGGATTCAATTCTTCGTTTAATTAATTTTGTTTCGGTTAATGTGTTTCTAGGTTGGTTGGCTATTCAAGCTAGCAGAGTGCCTTGACATTCAGGACAATGAAGACGAAGAACGAGCAGTCACTGATTGATATTTGGCGCGAGATGAGTGTACATTCAGGACAATGGAGGCAAAGAACATTTGTAATTTGTACCCGAGGGTATGTACAACTAGGTCTGACAGGGAAGATTCTGCATTGAATATAAGGTTTCTTTAGGCTGCAATATCGTGAGAGAGAGGAGAGAGAGAGAGAGAGAGAGAGAGAGAGAGAGAGACTCAAGATTTTCTATTCATATCAGGCCTCAGCCCCTCATGAAGGAGAATGTGAGCAATAGGGTTGAGAGAGAAGAGGGGGAGAGAGAAGAGAGAGGAGAGGAGAGAGAGAGAGAGAGAGAGAGAGAGAGAGAGAGCGAGGGGAGAAAGAGAGAGGGGAGAGAGAGGGGGGGAGAGAGACTAGACAGAGGAGAAGAGAGAGAGAGAGAGAGAGAGAGAGAGAGAGAGAGAGGCGACGGAGACAGAGACAGTGACAGTGACACTGTGTGTTTGGGTATCACGTTGCAAGAGAAAACGTCATGTGCCACGGATTGATTCAGTCACAAAGACTACGTATGCGTGCAACACGCAGCGCTGTTTTCCTACGTTGTGCTGCTTGCATGTGTTGGGAAGTGATCACTACGTTTCTTTCCTGCTTATTGCTACACGTGTGTTTCATTCAGCGGTACAGTGCTCTTACTTTTTTTTTTTTTTACAACATGGACCGTTCAGTCGTAATGACTTTTTTTCTACTACTTTTTATCACATGTATTGCTTGTTACTCTGTTTTAGGTTTTCTTATGGGAGCAAACGTTACCCACTTGTTTACTGTTTATTGTTTACTGTTCCATGCCTCATTTCATTTCCAATTTTGTTTTGATTAAATTGAGGTTACTTGTATTTGTTTCTGTCCGTCTGTGTGTTTATCTTTTGATCTCCCTTGCATCTTTGGGTGGATCCTCAAGCGTAGGCTCAAAGATTGTCCCCTACATTTTATACTATTTGTATAATGTCTTTAGTTTTTCAACAACTTTTTTCCTCCCCACACCTTTGTTTGGCTTCATGTACTACCCTTCGCTGGCTGCTTTGGGGGTGCTATTGGATTCTTTTTTGCACCCTTGGTGGTGAGAACACCACGATATTATGGACTGCGGTGTCTCTATTTGACGCCAGGAGCGCAGACACAACCAGCCGTGTCTCCCTGATGAATTCCGACCCAGCGGACGAAAGGCCTTGGAGCAGGCAATACAAATATATCTGCCTTCAAAAGGGATTGCAATGGTTCCCTTATGCAGCTAGTGAAGAGTTTTCATATCTGTAATATATTTTCTTAATTTCATGTTCCCAATTTCTCCAACTTCAAACTTCCCCCCCCCTCCTTAAGTCCAAATCTTTGCCAAGTCATTACTATGAGGACAGTTCAGTTGTTGGCCTACGCTTGTTTTTTTCCCCCCACTATTAGATTGTTCGTCCATGCATTTGTTCTGCCTTTATTCAAGTTTAAACGGCTATGCCAGTCTTGAATAAAAGTTACTCTGTGTTAGGTTTTCTTATAGGGAGCAAACGTTACGCCACTTGTTTACTGTTTATTGTTTACTGTTCTCTGCCTCATTTTCATTTCCAATTTTATGTATTGTTTGGTCTGTGCTACGTTTTAATCTCTCTCTCTGGCTCTCTCTCTGTGTCTTAATCAGCCTTTTCTGTCATTTTACGATATAGATCTTCACCACCCCCCCCATCCTCTTCCCTTTCACCACACTCTGTCCCCTCCTCTCCGTGTGTGGGTCTGTGATTGAAGGCAGCATGTCATGTCCTCTCCGTGTGTGGGTCTGTGATTGAAGGCAGCATGTCATGTCCTCTCCACCTGTGTGTGGGTCTGTGATTGAAGGCAGCATGTCATGTCCTCTCCGTGTGTGGGTCTGTGATTGAAGGCAGCATGTCATGTCCTCTCCAGTGTGTGGGTCTGTGATTGAAGGCAGCATGTCATGTCCTCTCCACCTGTGTGTGGGTCTGTGATTGAAGGCAGCATGTCATGTCCTCTCTACCTGTGTGTGGGTCTGTGATTGAAGGCAGCATGTCATGTCCTCTCCGTGTGTGGTCTGTGATTGAAGGCAGCATGTCATGTCCTCTCCACCTGTTGTGGGTCTGTGATTGAAGGCAGCATGTCATGTCCTCTCCGTGTGTGGGTCTGTGATTGAAGGCAGCATGTCATGTCCTCTCCACCTGTTGGGGTCTGTGATTGAAGGCAGCATGTCATGTCCTCTCCACCTGTGTGTGGGTCTGTGATTGAAGGCAGCATGTCATGTCCTCTCCGTGTGTGGGTCTGTGATTGAAGGCAGCATGTCATGTCCTCTCACCTGTGTGTGGGTCTGTGATTGAAGGCAGCATGTCATGTCCTCTCCGTGTGTGGGTCTGGATTGAAGGCAGCATGTCATGTCCTCTCCACTGTGTGTGGGTCTGTGTTGAAGGCAGCATGTCATGTCCTCTCACCTGTGTGTGGGTCTGTGATTGAGGCAGCATGTCATGTCCTCTCCCCGTGTGTGGGTCTGTGATGAAGGCAGCATGTCATGTCCTCTCCACCTTGTGTGGGTCTGTGATTGAAGGCAGCATGTCATGTCCTCTCTACCTGCATGTGATTGAAGGCACATGGTCATGTCTTTACCTGCATGTGATTGAAGGCTCATGTCATGTCCTCCCACTGCATGTGTTGAAGGCAGCATGTCATGTCCTCTCTACTGCATGTGTTGAAGGCAGATGTATGTCCTCTCTACCGCATGTGTGATGGTAGCATGTCATGTCCTCCACCTGCATGGACACAGGAAAGGCACCAGGCTCGTGGAACTATGATGTCACTAAAACCTATTCCATACCAGTCCACCCCCCCCCCCCCCCTCACACACACCCACTGTCCCTCTCACTCAATCTACAAGAAAAGCGTCAAACAGACATTGTCTTAAGGGCCTCAGGCAATAGGACGTTAATGTGACCATCAAATTAGGTCCAGTTACTTTCTTCCCAACTGCGCGTTACAGGATTACAAGGACGGTGGGCATTAACTTCTCCAGTGCTGCCGCATCGGTGCGTATCGCAACACCCCAGTGTCTCCTACTGCGATGTAGTTGCTTGTGTGCCTTGAAGTGTACTCACATCTATGGCTCAATGAGGAAACCATTGCGCTAGCAGTAGAGCTTTCTTTGATGCAACCTTACGACCATACCACTCTGGCAAGAGGAATGGAACTCGCAGACGGATAACAAAGCGTTTTAAAATACGTCCAAACCTGGAAACGTATTTTTTATTATGTTCCCGAGGCGGCCGTAAAGAAGAAACAGGATAGGTCTTGTTTCCTTATGATGTGGGAGATGTGTAAGCATGACGTAAAGTCGTGATGACATCATGACTGTGTATGCACGTGAAAAAAAAACCTGACATGAAAGTGCGTTTGTTTGTATGTTGTTGCTTTTTTAAAACTTATCCGTAAGATTTATTACCTTTTCACACTGTTCTTACTGAAGGCATTCAGAATTGCTGTTCATAGGAAACGTTTACACTCTAAAGAAAAAAATCGTCATACCACTCGCATCTGACCCACTGCGTCGCTACCACATCTCCCGAGTGGGCATCTCGGACAACGTTTTCAAACACCACGCTCAACGAAGCTTTACTCGCTCGAGATGTTGCAAATAAATACTCCAGCCTCCCTCTCTTTCTTCAGTTTGTTGAAGTGATCTTAACGGTTAAAAGACGCGCACCTGCACATTCTTTTTCTTTGCATCTGATTATCTTCCATGCCTAGTCGCATCTGTCCCTTTCCAACTCTACCCTTCTGCTAGGTTCTGTTCCAACTCTACCCTTCTGCTGCTAGGTTCTGTTCCAACTCTACCCTTCTGCTGTTAGGTTCTGTTCCAACTCTACCCTTCTGCTGCTAGGTTCTGTTCCAACTCTACCCTTCTCCTGCCAGGTTTTGTTCCAACTCTGCCCTTCTCCTGCTAGGTTTTGTTCCAACTCTACCTTCTCATGCTAGGTTCTGTTCCAATTCTACCCTTCTGCTAGGTTTTGTTCCACCTCTACCTTCTCCTGCTAGCTTTTATTCCAACTCTACCCTTCTCCTGCTAGGTTTTGTTCCAACTCTACCCTTCTCCTGCTAGGTTCTCTCCCAACTCTACCCTTCTCCTGCTAGCTTTTGTTCCAACTCTACCCTTCTCCTGC
>CM031598.1:4496195-4503695 GCA_018398815.1 Conus ventricosus
AGTATGGTTTCCAATTTTAAACCCATTTTCAGTTAAACATAGGTTTCCCCTTTTGAAACAGCGTATTGGGTGATGCTCTTTTTATGATTTTTTCCCGGGTTTTGTACTTTTTTTTTGGTCTTTTAAATTTTTCCCGATATATTGCTCAGTTTTGTTTGGTTTTTATATTTTTCTTTATTAAAGATTTTTTGGTTTGCATATCGGTTTTGAATGGTTTTTAGGGTCCCTATTTTGATTTTTTTTTTCATTTCTGATGTCACGTACCTGGGATACAAGTTGTTGTGAAGACATTTTTTTGTTTTGTGGGGACTGCCCTTCTGGCAAATTTCAAGATTTCCTTTTTTTCCCCCTTTTTTGCTTGTTGATTTTCATTTTTTTGGATGGTCAATTGGTTTTTTAAGGTTGGGGTACATAGCGATAGGGTTTTACATGTTTTTTTTTAAAAAATTTGGGCAATTTGTGTTCTTTGGGAATGAAGTTGTTAGGATTTTGAAGAATTTTTTCCCATTTTTTTTGAGTTTCCCGCGAGGGGGGTTTACCATATGATTTTCCTTTTCCCATTTTTCTTCTTTTGTTTTTGTTGTTGCTGGGTTGTATTGTAAATTTTTAAATTTTAACCATTTTTTGTAGTGCCTCCTGGGATTCTACTGCTGCATTTTTTGAACACTCTCTCATTGCATGACAGGTTTTATAGTCTTTGTTATCCATGGGGGATGGTTTTAATATAATGGTGGATGGTTACTTTTGGTGTGTACATAAAGAGTTTACGTTTGGGGTTTTTTGTATGGTTTTAAAGGGTTGTTGAGTCCGTGTTATGCTAAGTAAATTCACTCCTTTTGTTTGCTTCAAAAGGTGATCTTTAAGTTGTGGTTTTTTAAGATTTTGCATAGTTCTTTTTTTTATTTTCGATGGTTTTTGGGGTTTTTTGGTCGTGCAGCAAGGCCTCGTCTTTTATAGTCCCGGGCAACAAAAAAACAAAAGCAAAAAAAAGGGAAAGGGAAAATCATATGGGATAAAACCCCCATACGACGGGGAAAATCAAAACAAAATAGGGGAAAAAATTCTTTAAAATTTCCTAACAACTTCATTCCCAAAAGAACACAAATTGTCCAAATATTTAACAAAAACACTGTCAAACTATCGTACTCATGTATGCCCAACCTTAAAAACCTAATTGACGCATCCAACAAAATGAAAATCAACACAGCAAAGAAGGGTGAAGAAAGGAAATCTTGCAATTGCACAGAAAGGAGCAGTGCCCACTAAACAATAAATGTCTTCACAACAACATTGTATACCAGGCTACTGTGACATCAGAAAATGAAAAAGAAACATACATAGGGATCACTGAAAACCACTTCAAAACCAGATATGCAAACCACAAACAGTCATTTAATAAAGAAAAATATAAAAAAACCAAACAGAACTGAGCAAATATATCTGGAAACTTAAAGACGCAAACATAAAGCTACAATATATCCTGGAAAATCAATAAAAAGAGCATCACCATACAGCAATGTTTCAAAAAGGTTGCAACCTATGTTTAACTGAAAATGTTAATACTATGGAAACCATACTTAGGCACTTTAAACACCAAAACAGAATATAAACAACTGCAGCATAAATGGAAATCGTTGTTAGTGAACACACCCAAAACAAAAACCTGAAAGCCCAAAAAAAACACGTGCAGCCAACCCGCACGTGCAAACAACCGCAAACGGGAGCCCACACGCTATATAACATCGGCGGTGGGCAAACCAAAAGCCATCCTGATGACAGCGCAACACGCTTGAAACAAATTTGTAGATAGTTTTAAGACTCCTCTTTTAACTTGTTTTATATATATATATATATATATATAATATATATATATATATATATATATATATATATATATATATTATATATATATATATATATACAAGCATACATACACACACACAGCAAGAGAGAGAGAGAGAAGAGAGAGAGAGAGAGAGAGAGAGAGAGAGAGAGAGAGAGAGACAGACAGACAGACAGAGAGACAGACAGACAGACAGACAGACAGCCACAGACACACACAGACACACACAGACACACACACACACACACACACACACACACACACACACACACACACACACACACTCTCTCTCTCTCTCTCTCTCCTCTCTTCTCTCTCTCTCACATATACAAACACACACACACACACACAACACACACACACCACACACACACACACACACACACACACACACACAGATAGATATACAGACGCGACACTGAGACTGATGAGAGAGAGAGAGAATACGAATACGAATACGAATACGAAATTTAATGATTAGGCCTACAGCCCATATCATGGGAGTTGAGTTCAAAGTACAATATGACAACAATTATAGTGTAACATGTCGAACATTAGACATACTATCAGAACATGTTCACCAATGGGAAAGCAAAAGTACATGCTGGAATACCAGATGATTTGAAACAGGTTTGCAATTCTTTTAAATCAGGAAAAGCCGTCTCAATTGCAATGATTTGAATATAAATGTTGCTAGATTATTTATTACGATACTATTTCTGGTTTGCCAAAAGCATGATATCTAAAACATGATGGTATTTATAGAACTTGGCGGGAATATACTGTTCCCTTAGTTCCTTATATTTCGGACATTCTAAAATGAAGTGTATTTCCGTTTCTCTAACAAAACAAAATGGGCAGTTCAAATTTTCTCCTGAAACATTTTGACAATGTCGTAAACGATGAGGTCTCAATGATGAGACACCAAGTCTTAATCTAGTCAAAGCATTTCGCACAGGAACATGTTTTACTGTAGTTAGATGAAAACTAATAGATAACGCCGAATTGAATGAACAATAAAAAGAGAATCTATCTCTTGTTGTTATGTCAAAATGCCATTTCCTGCTTATAACACTCTATTAGTCTATTTTTAAAGGTTGATCTGAACAAATTACAGTTTCCGACACCTTGGCTTTCCAAACATGTCCAAAACCATAACGATATAAAAGATTCCGCATGGAGGACACCCAAGTTTCTTTATCTTGATTCTGCAGAGTTTAGTAACATGTTATATGCTTTAAGTGGTAACCTATTCAGTGGCATTCTCAGAATGCGTAACCAATATTTCAGGCATTTAACATAAACATTTACAAAAAGTGGATATCGTCCAGTCTCACCATATGCTAGTATATTTGAAGAATGTATTTTTATATTGAAAAACCTTTTTAAAGAAAAAGATGAACAGATTCAATTGGCTGAAGATTTGTTCTTATACCCCATATCTCAGCCCCATACGTCAGCATGGACTGTATTTGGCCATCAAACAGTTTGAAAATACTGCAGGAGACGAATTACCAACTGACCACAAATACGAAATATTGCAATTACCCCTTTTTTTGCACGACTGGACAAATCCAAAAGAGAATGTGTATATGACAGACGGTAGAAAGGAATATACCTAAATATTTATACATATTTACTATCGAAAGTGTTTCATTTCCATATTTCCACCTTTCACGAATAGAAACATAACCACCATTTCAAAATATAACAATATTAGATTTCTCAAGGTTCACAATTAGTCCTAATCGCTTGGACACATTCCACAAGATATTTAGTTGAGTTTGTAATCCGTTTATGGTATCTGAAACTAGCACAACATCGTCTGCAAAGAGGAGGATTAAAATTTCAATGAAATCGGGGTTAAGTTGAACACCATGCTTTCCTGTTCGTGTAATTTCTTCAGCTAAATGATTAATAAAAGAGAAAATAAAACAGGACTACATATTTCTCCTTGTTTAAGGCCACGAGGGCACATAATGTTTCTGAAACATCTCCTCCTACTCTAACCCTAGCTTTTACAACATTATACATGCTTTATTGCATTGAACATTTTACCCTTATCTCATTTTTCTTCAAAACAATCCAAAGCCTTTCCCGTATCACCGAATCGAACGCCTTCTTAAAATCTATGAAAGCAACATACAATTTCTTGCGTTTAACTAACTGCTTTTGAACTAACGCTGTTAAAGTAAAGATCTGATCGATAGTACTGTAATGTTTTCGAAAGCCGGCTTGGGTTTCATGAATTAATTCTTTTTGTTCTATCCAGTTTGAGAGTCTTTTATTTAAAATAAAACTATAAATTTTACTACTTATATTCAGCAAAAATATACCTCTATAATTATCTGGGACAGCAGTATCACCTTTTTTATGAAATGGTTGGATTAAAGACTCCATCCATACATAAAGGGTATGAACCAGACGTGAAAAGAAAATTGAAGTATTTAACAAGAAATTGTATTATTTGTGTTGACGGGTTTTTGAAAAATTCACCAATTATACCATCTGGTCCCGAAGCCTTACCCTTTTTTAGTGCTGTTATAGCTTCCAAAACTTCATCATTATTTTATGTCTCGCTCAAGAATATCTATATTATCATCTTCTAAAGCTTCAATAATATCGTCATCAACCTGTTCCCCACCATGGAAACCAACATCATCATTACTACCATAGCCATCAATGTCAAAGGAATCAATATCGTTACCATCAACAGGCAGTGAATTGAATACATGTTGAAATGATTATACCACTCCTCTTTAGTAATTTCATTGAAGCGGAAGATTTTGAAACATAAGACTTCACAGTAGCCAGAAAACTTTCGGATCATTCATTTTTTTTTTGTAGCGTCAACAGCACCCTCTCCCTTTGTCCAGCTGCTTTTATCTCTTAACAAGTATTTATATTGTTTTCTTTTCTCACAATATGCCAGTCTATCCGTGTCATCGTGTGTCCTATTAAAAACTCTCAACTTTCTCCTTAGAAATAATCTACTTTGTCTACATTCCAGATCGTACCAAACCTGCTTTTTTTTCCCTACCTGTTGTTACAGTCTTCTTCATACACCGTCCAGCTATATATAAACCCTCATTAAACTTTGTCAAAGCGGCGTTAATATCATAATCAACGAGTTCAATTGCTTCATTGATGTGGTTTTTAACCTCATCAGAATCCAAACACAAATAAAAGTCTTGACTAAAATCTTCATTCCAAACATACTTAGAATAAGAATTACCTTTAGGCTGAACTCTTTCTGGAATCTCAGCAATAGCGGTAGTCAACAACTCCAAAACTACTGGCATATGTTTAGACTCAATTCTGCTCTGAACTTTCAGCGACGAACACAGGACAAAATGCTGCTCGACATCAAGAAATAATCAATAACACTACAACCAGATGAGGCCACATATGTAAAATTCCCATGTGCATCACCCACTACAGTTCCATTTAGTATTGAAAAACTAAACTGTTCACAGACATTTATGAGATATCTTCAAAACTGTTCACGACATGATCCATAGAATGTCGACTAGGATGGCTTGAATTAACATGGGGCACAGAAGAGTTATCAAAAAGTCGTCAGGGATAATGTCATCATGAGGGTTATTCGGTACCAGTCCTAGCATTAAAATCACCAAACAAAATAAATTGAACATCGCCAAGCAGTTCAAGAACATCCAAAATACACTGTTCAATTAGTGCAACACCATTAGTTATCTCCGTATCTTTGTAGTATGCCGAGTCAGTCGGAGGGGGATATGCACCCAATAAAACAATGTCAGAGTGTGAATTAAATAAACGTTTAGATAACTTCAAAATAACTTCAATATCATATTCCATTTCTATACATTCAATATAAGCAGTTAGTTCCTTTCTGACTAATAGCACAACGCCGCCTGAGAGGCGGGCAGTGACAGAGTCAGTCAGTCTGACAGCCGGTGAAACATAGGCTTTATGCTGGGGAAAACACTGTGAAGAAAAGGTCTGAGAGAAAAAAGTTTCCACCAGCAAAGCAAAGTCAAAATTTCCAATAAAAGATCGCATATCAGGTTCATAAATACGTGCCAGTCCCTCAATGTTATAAGTCAAAAAAGTTAACCGTTCATTTTGAAAACTTTCTTGCTTTGTGGTCGAAAACGTCATCATCCACCATCATTTGCAATATCATGGTCATAATCATAATGTCACTAACATCAGAAGAAAAATCACTATTATGATTCCTATTCTTGTTGTCACCAAAAACATGACTGACATGATTGACTACATTGCTTTCAACAATAACATCACCACAATCATGACTAATGACATTACCACCATCATAACTAACAACATGACTGAAATCACAACCATCATGACTAATTACATCACTGACATCAACACCATCACGACCAACAACATGACTGACATCACACATACCATGACTAACAACAACACTGGCATCCCACTCATCATGACTAATGACGTCACCAACATCCCCACCCTCATGACCATGATATCACTGAATCCCAAAAATCATGACCAATAACATCACTGACATCCTCAATATCATCTCGTACTTTATTCGGGGACACATGAAAATCAGAGAAACACACGCTTTGAATTTTGTTGTCAGTGTGTAGCGCAGGCACGGATGTGTCGACCACCTCATCCCGAACTGCACGTGATATTTCAATCTCGTGTTCAGGAGTAGGCGGTGTCCGACTTTTACTTGTTCCCACAGCGTGATCGTCAGTGTGAAGGATATTTTATTACTTTCATTTACACCCGTGTGTTTTACCTTACCGGCCGGCCATTTCCTAGGTCATCTTTTTAGATTACCATCCTGATCGACTGAGAATTTTTGTCCGTCAATGATCAAATGATCGTAGACCATGGACACTCTTTGTTGTTCTTTTTGGCTTCTTTTAGATGAGGCACCAACTTTTTTCGAATTTGCCTAACCGCTGAGAAAAGTCCTCGCTTATGAATAATTTTGGTTCCTTGTAATTTGCTTCTGGCGTTTAGCAGTTTTTCTTTATGTTTATAGAAGGTGCAACAACCGATTATCGGAGAGTCTGCCTTTCTGTTCAGTCTGTGGTCTGTCAAATGGTATGTCTTCGGTCAGATCCAATTTGTCTGTCATTAAGTCCTGAATTAAAGCCTCACAATCTTGTCGAGTTTCATTCTCTCGTCGATGAACACCGTGGGAAAATGACATTGTTCCTTTTTGAACGGCATTCAAGATCATCTGCCTTTCGCTCTAATTTCATCACATTTTCAGTCAGTCTTTCGTTTTGTTCTCTGAGCCTTTCTTATCACACTTGAGATCTGTAATCTCCTGCTTTAACAGAGAAACATCCTCATGTAAATCACTTAGCGTCTCTTTCATCTCTCTCATGTCGGCCTTCATTCCATCAAACTTACAGTTCAACATCTGAAGACTCGACATGACATCAGCGATAGAAGGTTCCACAGGCGGGACGGGACGGCGAGGCACTAGCTGCAGGCGAGGATCCTCTGGCACTCCTCAGTCGTGTCTGCTTGAGACTCTCCTCCTTGCTGCCGGTTCTGGGTCCTGGGTTCATCAATGTCCCCACAGCGTGGAGTAAAAGTCCGTGGAACAAAAACGACAGGATCAAACCTACTGCGACACCGTCTTGCCATCTTCGGGACTTCAA
>CM031598.1:4516195-4548695 GCA_018398815.1 Conus ventricosus
ACTCGGGGGCTATTCACACACAACAACAAACCCACAACCTTCACTACCCCCTATCCCCACCCCCTCCCCACTCTTGGCTCTGGTGGGAGCCATGAGAGAGGAGAGTAATACCATAGTAAAAAAAAAAAGGCTATGAACAGTGTGGCTACGATTATGAGAGTGGTGTGGGGTTTTTTTTTTTTTTTTTTCGGTTTTTTATTTCTCCGTCCCTTACTTTTTTTTTTGGACAGAACGAGAGGAAGGACAGGGGGAAGAGGGTGGTGCGGGGCAGGAGGGGATGGGGAAGGGTATGGAGTGGGTAGTGGGTGGGGAAGGGAGACAAACGGTGGAGAGAGAGAGAGAGAGAGAGAGAAGAGAGAGAGAGAGAGAGAGAGAGAGAGAGAGAGAGAGAGAGAGGCAGGAATATGCCTGTTTTGTTGGAAAAGAGTAAGCACATAAGAAGACTTCATATCTTGCCTTACCTTTTAATAAAAAGCAATATACAACAATATGTGAAAGCTTAAATCATAACTAGATAAACTCCCAAATCACGGCCAATAGTACGTGAACAGAGCCGACAGAAAAAACGGAAGAGGAAGGAGACGTGGGAGGGAAAAGAGGGAGGGAAGGGGAAGTAAAAAAAAAAAGAAAGGGAGGGTAGTACAGAAAATTGACGAAGCAGAGAGAGAGAGAGAGAGAGAGAGAGAGAGAGAGAGAGAGAGAGAGGAGAGAGAGAGACGAAGACAGAGACGGGACAGACAGACAGACAGACGACTGACTGACTGACAGACAGACAGACAAACAGGGAGCGTACAATGGAAGTAATAATGCATGAATGAAAAGAAAAAGAAGAGGGCGGGCGATTTTGCAGAATGGGGAGGTGGAAAATTAAATCGGTGTGTGTGTGTGCGTGTGGTGCGTGCGTGCGTGCGTGCGTGCGTGCGTGCGTGCGTGCGTGGTGTGTGAGTGCGTGCGTGCGTGCGTGCGTGCGTGCGTGCGTGCGTGCGTGCAGCGTGCGGTAGCGTGCGTGCGTGCGTGCGTGCGTGCGTGTGTGTGTGTGTGTGTGTGATGGAGAGGAGAGTGAGAGAGAGAGAGAGAGAGAGAGAGAGAGGAGAGAGAGAGAGAGAGAGAGACTGTGTAAATCATGGACTGTTCGTAGGGCCGGGTGGAGAGTGAACTATGCATGAAGATTCTGAACTGCCATCAAAATGCGAGTGGCATCAACACAATCTTTCCGCGCGACAGACCTGTGCTGTGCCCCTCTGTTATGCGGAGTATGTCAGCTGATCTGAAGATTCATTCATTCTCCTCTCTCTCTCTCTCTTCTTCTCTCTCTCTCTCTCTCTCTCTCTCTCTCTCTCTCTCTCCCTCTCTCTCTCTCTTCCTCTTTTCTCTCTCTCTCTCTCTTATTGCCTGTCTGTCAGTGTTCTCTCTCTCCCTCTGTCTCTCTCGGCTCTCTCTCTCTCTCTCTCTCTCTCTCTCTCTCTCTCTCGTCTCTCTTACTCCTGTCTGTCTCACTCCTGTCTGTCTGACCTCGTCTGTCTGTCTGTCTGTCTGTCTGTCTGTCTCTCTCTCTCCTCTCTCTCTCTCTCTCTCTCTCTCTCTATCTCTCTCTTCTCTCTCTCTCTCTCTTGTGAACCCTTGATTGGGTGGTCTGTAGACGACTGACTTGGTTTTGTGTATCTCCGTCTCAGTCCGTCTGTTTGAATATACATGTAGTTCATGTTGAAAGAGTAAATCAAGAAACCGACAGTCACATGGTTACAAGAACACACACACACGCGCGCGCCCGCACAACACACACACACACACACACACACACACACACCCCACACACACACACACACACACACACACACACACACGCTCGCACTTTCGCTTCCTGCTTACAATTATGCAGGTTGGTATTTTTTCCCCAGGAAAAAGACAACCAAAAAAAAACAGACGTAGGGAAATGGAGGAAAAAAAAAAAAGCGGCTTCTGCACACGGTGAGAGAGCGAAACAGGTGAAGAAGAAAAGCGAGAGAGGAGACAAGTGGGGGTGGCGGTGAGCGGGGGATGGGGGTGGGGGTGGGGGGTGAGGGGTGAAGCCATTTAGGGCCAGAGACCCAGGAACTGAAAAGCCTCTTCCATTGTGGTTACGCCTATTTAGTTACGTTCAAATCGGATGTTTGAATTTTTTGGAATGTCCAGAGCTTTCGAAAGATTCCAAAATTTAAATTTTTTCAATTTGTGTTTTAAGAACAAGGTCACAACATTGTAAATAATGTCCTATGGTCTTTAAATCTCTGTGCAAATTTTGAACCAATACAGGACTTAATCAGACCCATTTTGAATTGCACCACAAACATACAAAGCCGTTGTAAAAAACACAGCAAATTAGCCCAACTGGATAAAATGATCTGGCCAGCAGCTGGAGCCAAGCCCTGATTTTCAGCAAACAGGAAATGTCCAGATCCTGATATCCTTAATTGCTGTAGATGTGAATAATTAGCAAATGATTTACCCCAATCTTCACATAAAGCAGCAGAACCAATGAAACAGAATTATTATGGGGACATGAAAAAAACCATGAAGATTTTCATTTTGGGTGAAAAAGTATACCTTTCAAAGGAAAGAAAACTCAAACGTACCTTGGGAATTTCTTATCTATCTCTTTTCTTCTTCTTTATTTCATTAAATCTTTGCCAAGTCATTGATATATGAGGGAAGAACTGTTAGCATGTGGTGTGTGTGTGTGTGTGTGTTGTGTGGTGTGTTGTGGTGTGTGGGGGTTGTGTGTGTGTGTTGTGGTGAATATCATGCTTCACTGAAAGGGAAGAAAAATAATGAGCTAAAACATATAAACAGGAAAGATTTCCTTTCCTGATGTATAAAAACCATGGTCCTGTTTGTGTCCAAGATGGGATGGCAACAAAAGAAAGAAGCATAATCAGAAACCAGGTTGTGAAAACCCTTTTTTTTCATTGAATCTGACCATTACGTTTGTTTATGATGTTAATAAATATGCTGCAAAGCAATTTGCCCAATTCTGCCAACTTCCTCAAAAATCTTCATGCATGGGTAAACCTTTGACTTCCGGAATAGGCCGGAGGACGCCCGGGGAAAGCCCGGGAGGACACTGGAAAGACCAGAACCAAGGGCTCTGTGGGCTGGCTCCCCACTTTGCCTTAAACATGTGGCTACTAAGAATAAAAGGAAAAGATGCCCCCAGATTCCCCGAAAGGGGAGAGAATGATGAATCCATCGGTGCTCAACCAATCACGACTGCAAATCCCAAACGGACTATAAACATGGACCAAATGGAATATCCATTGTCTGTGGAAAGCGTTCGCTACCACCCGTGGCATGAAGAACCACAGAACAAAGATGGGATGTGTGAAGACTCATCTGAATGAGCAGAGCGCACTGCATCACAGATAAGACGTCGGAAGACCAAGCCAGGATTTAAACCCAGTGCAAAGGACATCCACGCTGTTGGTTCGGATGAGGAATTTGCACAGCCCTCGATGCCAGGCCTGAAACCAACCTGCCACAAGCAAACGAAACTGAAGATTGGGAGAAACGGGAAATGCAAAAATCGTCCAAAGACTCGATGCACTGAAAGGGAAAAGCCCGGGAACACAAACTAGCCACATATGGGGACATTGTGTATCCCACATGTAAGACGCCTATGGAGTAAAACTACCCCAAAGAGAAAAAAACCTCCAAAGAAATCCAGACGCCACGAAAAGAGGGACAAGATCAGAGCCCCAAAAGAACAACCTCAAGAAGCAAATGAAGACCGCACTGCCAGCTGAAAAAAAAGGCTTGGAAAAAACTGTGGGAAGACCTGAAAGAAAAACACAGCGCCCTCAGCAAAGGGGAATCTGCGAGGAAGAGGAAGAGCAAAAAGAAGAAGACACAAGAGCGCTTCTTCAGAGACCCCCTTCCATTTTTGCCAGAACACTGTTTGAGCAGCCAAAACTGGAACCCTAATGTGGACAAAGGAGTTCTTGAGCAGCATCTGGGGAAAAACCCATACTCTACTCACAGAGCAAAGCACCACTCAAACATTCAAGGTCTGGTGGGGCCAAACCCAACCCTGGGGAAACATTTCCCAATGGCAACCTCCAACGTTGGCGAAATCAAGAAGGTGGTCGACAAAGCCAGAGCCAAATCATCAAAAGGCCAAACGAATACCTTACCAGCTTTAACAAGAAATGTCCCAAGGTGCGGGATGGCTCCACAGGCTGTTTGCATGGGTTTGGAGAAACCAGAAGATCAGGGCCAGTGATGACAGCAGATGGTTGTACATCCCCAAAGAGCAAAACTCAAGTGACATCAGCCAGTTCAGGCCCAATATCACTACTGAACGTCAAAGGGAAAATCTTCTTCTCTGTCATGGCAGCAAGGCTGACCAAGTACCTGAGGGAAAAACAAGTACTTGGATGTGTCAGTCCAGAAAGGTGGCATCCCAGGCGGGGCTGGCTGTGTAGAACACGCCACAATGATCTGGACGCAATCCAAAAGCAAAAACAAAAAGAGAGACCTGGACGTAGTGTGGCTTGATCTGCAAACGCATATGGATCTGTGCCCATGAGATGATACAGTTGGCTCTTGAGATGTACCATGTGCCAAGAATATCCGCGACATGCTCAAGAAGTACTTCAAATGGCTTCTCAATGCGGTTCTCTACCAAGGATACACAACTGATTTGATCAACTTGGAAGTGGGCATTGCAATGGGCTGTGAAATTTTCCCCCGAACTGTTCGTGCTGGCAATGGAACTCATCTTGAAAGCACAACAAACAACGCGAGACAAACAGACCTTGGGGATGGATACAAGATGCCTCCTCTCAAGGCCTTCATGGATGACACTACAGTGATTTCATCCAGAGAAGACGAGACACGTCATGGCTGGAGAGGGTGGACGAACATAGTTTGCCTCATCCAGAATGAAGTTCAAGCCAAAAAAATCACGGAGTCTCTCACTGAGGAAAGGGAAAATGGCCGAAAACTGTGGGCTTCAGTGTTTTCCAACCAGGCCCCTTCCAACAGTCACAGAAGAACCAGTCAAGAGCCTGGGCTGGTGTCTGCAGTTCATGCGATACCAAAGCTCCTATGGCCTCTGATGATATACGACATCTGCACCAGCACAGTGGAAGCAATGGAAGCCAAAATCAACAAGTTCACAAGGAAATGGCTTGGTGTCCCACCCTGTCTGACTGACATCGCGCTGTACTGTCGCCAAGCAAAGCTCAAACTACCACTGGAAATCCATCCTGGAGGGAAAACAAAACAGGGAAGATCAGACTTCAAAGCATTCTGGAGGACTCAGGGGACAAGGTGGTAGAAGCAATCAAGCCCCAGCTGAAGACAGGCAGAAAATGGAAAGTTCAAGAGGCGATGGATTCTGCAAAAGAAAGTTCAAAATCAGAGAAATAACAGGACACACACAGACCAACAGACAAGGACTTGGGGTGACCAAAACTGAGTGGTGGTCAAAGGGGCCAAAGGAAAAGCCAAAAGAGACAGATGATTCAGGAGATGAAAAAGAAGAAGACCAAAAAAGACTCCAAAAAGCAGTCCAGCAGAGCCAGCAAGGGCAATGACAACGTGGGAGAATGCACTCCAAAAAGTCTAACTTTGGGAAAGACATTTGGCACAAAGGCCCCTCTCAGGATCACTTCATTCTCCGATCTGCAAATGACCTTCTGCCCTCAAATCAAACCTGGTGAAGTGGGGGAAAACAGACGATCCTGCATTTCCCCTCTCCAGAAAAACAAACAGTGGAGCAGTTTTATAAGCTCATGTAAAGTAGCCCTGTCTCAAGGAAGGTACACAAGGAGGCACACCAAGTGCTCAAAGAGATTGTACAAGTAGTCTGGGCTAGTACCAACACCACAAAAGGGAGAATCAGGACTCCAAAAGCACCCCCCAACATTCTTCACGGCAGGAGGCAGCAAATCATGGCCAAAAACAACAGTGCCACTCGAAACATGCAGGCAGAGTCTGCTGGATGGGCAGATGACTGGAGTGCACTGCAGACCTCCCAGAAAGGAAGATCACCCAGAGACACAGCAAGATTTGGGATGAGACCAGACATAGTATCCACTCTAAGTCAACCAAGCACTGATCATGATCGAGCCACGGTGCCATATGAGAAGAGAAAGGAGGCAGCTCAAATCTACAAGACTGAAAAGTATGCTGATCTGGCAAACAACCTGAGGAGAGAAGGCTATCAGGTCAAAGTCCCACTGCAGAAATTGAAGCAGGGGATTTGTAGGAACGTCTGCATACAGCCTCATGAAACAGCTCTCATTGCAGGGAAGGAAAAAACCAGAGCCCTGAAAGCAATGGCAGAAGCGCAAGAGGTGTTCAAGCTGGATCTGGGCAAGGAGGAACAAAAGTGAACTTCATAAGGCTTAATTTTCCCCACAAATATCAGGTTCCCGTGGCTCAGTGGTTAAAGCGCGAGTCATTAAAATAGAAAATGAGCATGTCCAGAGGTCATGGGTTCGAATTTCCCCGCCATGGGGTCGTCCCAAGATGGGGAAAAAAAGGGGGCAGCAGAGGGACATCCGGGGTCATGAACCGGGTGTGGCCCAACCCCCCTAGAGTGTCAGGGGATAAGGGCCGAAACACTTGCTTCAAGGGGCTTCTCTTCTGAGGACTCTCTGCTGCCAGCTCTCCACAGTTTTTTTCTACTTCAGTGCACTTATGTTTCTGACCCAAATTAGAGAGTCAGGGACACATCCGATTTCTTTTCAATTATAGAGGTGAATCCTGTCACTCTCTGTGTCTTTAAACTGCTGTGGTTTATGTAGTCTGGCTGCTCCCCCATCCCCCAACTTCCTGCCCCCTCCTCTATCCCCTCCTTTCCTCCACCCCTGTTTTACCCCTGTTGTAAGTTTGTCATTTTTTTGTCGTTGTCTTTGTCTGTTAAACTGTCTCTTTTTTTTGTGTTGTGTGGGGTGTGTGTGTGTGTGGTGTTTGTGTGTGTGGTGGGGTGTGGGTTTTTGTGTGTGTGTGGTGTGTGTGTCGCCTCCCCTCCCTCGATCTCATTCTCACCCATTTTCTCCCCTCCCCTCTCTCTCTCTCTCTCTCTCTCTCACTTGGGGAGTACAGCCTAGAAGGGGAGTTTGCAATGTTTATGATAATGGGTGTAGGGGAATGGCGTGCACATATGCATGCATGTTTATCCAGGGTAGTGCGATGGTAAAAAGCAGGTTCAGTTCGCACTGAACACAAGCCTGCGTGCTGAATTCACTATTTCATTCAGCACTTTGTAAGTTCCTGACATATTATCGATGGAATCGCTGAAGCTGAAACGCCATCGCCATTTAAGCCAAGAGTCAGTCAATGAGCTGTGCCCATCAATTCCATCGCGCCAGCAGTCCACTTTGTCAGTCACCCTAAAGGCAAGCATTACAATCTACCTCCCCCAGCCACCACTCCGTTCCTCTGTCAGTTGCATGTCTACAACTGGCTCAAGGTCTAATGAGGTGCACGAACGTTGTTTGCATTTGTCGTGATGCATTACAGGTTTTAGATCAGGTTACGGTAATGGTATGTTCAGTTTAACATTGTGCTACTCCCAAGTGTCTGTTGATATGCATCATAGTATATACGCATTCAATTCTCTCAATAATGAGAGTGCATAGATTGCAGTCTTTCGGTGTCCCGGTGCTTCTGTCTACTGTCTGTGTTCTTGGTATTTCGCTGCTCTCCCCCCCCCCCCCCCCCCCCACACACGCACACGCACACACACACACACCACACACACACACACACACACAACACACACACACACACACACACACACACACACACGCACCCGTCCCTTTCTCTCCCCTCATGGTCTGGCACTGTAAGAATGGCTCCATCCTCCTCCTCCTCTCTCTCTCTCTCTCTCTCCTCCTCTCTCCTCTCTCTCTCTCTCTCCTCTCTCTCTCTCTCTCTCTCTCTCTCTTCTCTCTCTCGCCCTACTGTGGAGCCCATATGGGCTGGTCTGTAAACAACTGAGTTATAATCTTCTTCTAAATCAATTTGCATATTGTTCCCGTTTAAAGTGCAAACACACACACACACACACACACACACACACACACACACACACACACACACACACACACACACGTGAACACACTCACACAGACAAACACACACACACGCACTCACAAACACACACACACACACACACACACACACACACACACACACACACACACACACACACACACACACGCGCGCGCCGTGCGCGCGCCACACGCACGCCACGCACGCACGCACGCACGCGCGCGCGCGCGCCACACACACACACACACACACACACACACACACACACACACACACACACACACACAGATGGTGGTGGAGGAAAATATGGTACCGATGCGAAGTAGTGAAGGCCTTTAGGCCAGAGACCCTGCAATTAAAAAGCCTGTTCTATTGTGGTTACGCCCTATTCAGTAACGTGCAAGTCCCAGCAGGCTGTGACACGCTATTTTTGTCACGAGTGATCATCCTATCACTGAAGTCACCCATGTGTTGTTCACAGCAGAGCACAGCATGGTCGTTATCTTGACATCTTTAATCAACATTACAAGTGTAAATGTTATAGCTTGAGGTATGGGATAGAAGATGGAGTGAGGGTGGAAACGGTCATGGTGATGTTGCTGTAGGGGAGTAGTGAACACACTTACGCATGTAAATTATGCCAGAGTAAGTGTACCGGTGTGTCAATGTTGGTTGGCACATGAACGCATGCATGTGTGCGCTGAATGCGCTATTTCATCCAGGCGTGTTCCTAACATACTATCCGATGGAGATCGCTGAAGCAGAAAGGCCGCCACTGAAGCCAAGAGTCAGTCAATGAGCTGTGCCCATCAATCTTCCACCGTGCCAGCAGTCCACTTAGTCAGTCACCCTAAGTGCAAGCAATTACAGTCTATCTCGCCCCACCCCACCCCACCCCCTGCTGGTTGCATGTTTACTCGGTCAAAGCCTAATGAGGTGCACGAACGTTGTTTACCTTCTGATGATTCATTACAGATTTTAGGTCAGGTTGCATTCATGTTACGTTCACGACACTCCCAAATGGCTGGTGACATGGTTGACGTCAGGAAGGCGCTAGATTCTCTGGATTGCGGGAATGCCGACACCACAGTCACTTTTTCTGTGCGTCTATCCTCCTGTCTGTGTGTACTTGTGTGCTTGGCTCTCTCTCTCGCCCACCCCCACCCCCCCTCCTCCCCTGCCCCCTCCACCTCCTTCTCGCCTTTTATTCTATGTTACTTTGTTAAAGCATGTTAAAGCATGGTAGAGTTTCTCTCTCTCTCTCTCTCTCTCTCTCTCTCTCTCTCTCTCTCTCTCTCCTCCTCTCTCTCTCTCTCTCTGTGCTGGAGGAGGAATCGACGGAGAAGGAAGGGGTGGGGGTGACAGTGGTAATGGTGGTGGTGTGTAGGAGAATTGCATGCATATATTTCATACATATTTATGCCGGAGTGACAGAAAAGGTGCGTGTGGGTCGACACCTGAACTCATGCATACGTGTGTTAAAGCACTATATCGTGTAGGCATGTTGTGCGTGTTCCTAACATATTATCAGATGGAGATCGCTGAAGCAGAAACGCTGCCGCTGCACTACAAAGTGTCCGTTAATGAGCTTTGCCCATAAATCTTCTGTCATGCCAGCAGTCCACTCTGTCAGTCATCCTGAAGGCAAGCGTTACAATCCACCAGCCCCACCCCCACTGCTCTCCACTCCGCCTCCTGTCAGTTGTCTGTTTGCCAGATCAAAGCCAAATGAGGCGCATGAACGTTATGTACTTTCTAATCATACATTACAGATTTTAGGTCAGGTTACATTCCTGTTACGTTCAGTTTGATGTTGTGGTCACTCCCAAACGTCGGGTGATACAACTGACGTTAGGAAGGCACTTGATTCTCTTGATTACAGAAATGATGTTATGTCATGTTCTCTGCCTGTGTCTGTGTTCTTGTTTGTATGTCCCCCCCCCCCCCCCCCCCCCCCCCCCCCACACACACACACACACTCGTCCACACCTCTGTTTCTTTCTCTTCACCATCTGTCACTTTGTTGTATGGCATTGTTCTCTCTCTCTGTCTGTCTCTGTCTCTGTCTCTGTCTCTCTCTCTCTCTCTCTCTCTCTCCTCTCTCTCTCTCTCTCTCTCTCTCTTCCCCCCCCCCCCCTTCTCCCTCTTTCTCTCTCTCTGCTGGAGGAAGACAGGATGGAAGAGGAGGTGGTAGGAGGTGACAGTGGTGATGGTGGGGGTATATAGTTGAATTGTGTGCACATACACATATATTGTTTATGCCGGAAAGAATGCACTGGTGCATGTGGGTTGGTATATGAAAACGTGCATGCATATGTAAATGCACTTTTTCATCCAGACATGTTGTGCATGTTCCTAACATCTTATCAGATGGTGATCGCTGAAGCAGAGAGGCCGCTGCCTCAGAGTCCGTCAATGAACTCTGCCTGTAAATCTTTCATTGTGCCAGCAGTCCTGTATGTCTGTCATCCTAAAGGCAAGCGTTGCAATCTGTCTCCCCCACTGCCACCCCCTGTCAGTTGTTTGTTTACTGGGTCAAAGTCAACAGAGGTCCACGAACGTTGTGTACCTTCTGATGATACATAAGTTTAATTTCAGGCTATGTTCAAGTTACATTCAGGTTGAACATCGCACCACTCACAAACGTCTTGTGATACAACTAACGTCAGGTAGGCACTCCATTCTCTTGATTCTGGGGATGCAGATATCATGGTCACTCTCTCTGTGCCTCTGTCTGTCTGTCTGTCTTGTTTCTGTGAGTTTCGCTACCCCTCGTCCTACTCCATGACTCTCTCTCTCTCCACTCACTCCTTATGACTTTGTTGTAAACATGGCACTGTTCTCTCTCCCCCCTCTCTCTCTCCCTCTCTCTCTCTCTCTCTCTCTCTCTCTTTCTCTCTCATCTTCTCTTCTCTCTCTCTCTCTCTCTCTCTCTCTCTCTCCTCTCTCTCTCTCTCTCTCTCTTTCTCTCTCTCTTAGGACAGGACAGAGGAGGAGAGGGTGGGGAGACAATGATACTGGTGGTGGTATATAGCTGCATTGCATGCACACATACATACATATTTATGCCAGAGTGAATGCGTTGGTGTGTGTGGGTTGGCACGTGAATACGTGCGTGCGTGTGTAAATGCACTATTTCATACAGACATGTTGTGCGTGTTCCTAACAACGTGTTATCAGATGGAGATCGCTGAAGCAGAAACACTGCCGCTGCCAAGCAAAGAGTCCATGAATGAGCTCTGCTCATAAATCGTCCATCGTGCCAGCAGTCCACTCTGTCAATCGACCCAAAGGCAAGCGTTACAATCCACCAGCCCCACCCCACCCTATCCCGCCCCCTGTCAGCTGTCTGTGTGGAAGTCAAACGAGGTGCATGAACGTTGCTTATCTTATGATTCTTCTTCTTCTGCGTACGCAGGCTGATACTCCTGCGGACACTCCCTGTGTAGAAGGCAAGGATTAATCCCATCTACCCAACATAGATTTCAGGTCATGTTGCAGTCAGGTTTAATGTTGTGACACTGCCAAATGTCTGGTGACACAGCTGACGTTAGCTAGGCACTCAGTTCTCTTGCCTGAAGGACTACGGATGCCACAGTCACTCTCTCTGTACCCATGTCTGTCTGTCTGTCTGCGTTCTTGACTTTGGTTTCCCCTCGCCCCCCTTTACACATCTATTTCTTTCCCCTCACTCTGTCACCATGTTGTAAGGAGGGTGTCGTTCTCTCACTGTGTCTCTCTGTCTCTGTCTGTGTGTATCTCTGTGTCTCCATCTCCCTTACTCTCAGTCTCTCTTTCACTGTCTCTCTGAACCTGTCTCTGTTTCTATATCTCTTTCTCTCTGTGTCTGTCTCTGTCTGTCTGTCTGTCTGTCGGTCTGCCTCTCTCTCTCTCTCTTTTATCACTCTCTCTCTCTCTCTCTCTCTCTCTCTCTCTCTCTCTCTCTCTCTCTCTCTCTCTCTCTCTCTCTCTCTCTCTCTCTCTCTGTGTGTGCTGGAGAAGGGCAGGATGGAGAAGGAGGGGTGGGGTGGGGGCAACAGAGGTAATGGTGGTGGCATATAGCAGAATCGCGTGTACATGTACATGCATGTTTATGCCGGAGTGAACGCAGTGATGCATGTGGGTTGGCACATGAATGCATGCATGCGTGTTAAAAGCACCGTTTCATCCAGACACGTTGTGCGTGTTCCTGCCACGCATTTATCAGATGGAGATCGCTGAAGCAGAAACGCAACCGCTGCAAAGCCGAGAGTCAGTCAATGAGCTCTGCCCATCAATCTTCCATCGTGCCAGCAGTCCAGTCTGTCAGTCATCCCAAAGGCAAGCGTTACAATCCACCAGCCCCACCCCCCACTGCATTTCCTCTCCACCTCCTGTCAGTTGTCTGTTTGCTGGATGAAAGTCAAATGAGGTGAGGGAATGTTGTTTGCCTTTCTAATGATGCATTATAGGTTTCACGTGAGATTACATTCCAGCTGCATTCAAGTTTAACGCCAGGATATTCACAAAGATTAGGTTATACAGTTGATGTGGAATCACCATCCTCGCAAAGTTAGGAGGTGGGGGTGGGGGGGGGGGGAGAACCTATCTGAAAATGACAACCAAGGCAGGTGGCTGGTTTGGGTTAATTAATTCAGCTTTAACGTCAACAGATATGTGAGCCTACAGGGATAATCTTGGCAGGAAAACGGGAGAGGGTGGAGGGCTGGGAGGGAGGGGGAGGGGTGGTGGTGGCCCAAAAGGGTGGATAGAGAGGAAGGGGTCACTCTAACTGAAACTGAGGACATCAGAATGATCTTAGTTAGAGCGATGGTGAGAATGCAGAATGATGGTGTGATTTGGACATTTCAATGCAGAATGATGGTGTGATTTGGGCATTTCAATGCAGAATGATGGTGTGATTTGGGCATTTCAATGCAGAATGATGGTGTGATTTGGGCATTTTAATGCAGACTGACGGTGTGAGTTGGGCATTTCAATGCAGAATGATGGTGTGATTTGGGCATTTCAATGCAGAATGATGGTGTGATTTGAGCATTTCAATGCAGAATGATGATGTGATTTGGGAATTTCAAATGTCAACGTTTGACTGCCGTGTGGGCACAATTCCCACTGAGGTAAGTAGGCACCCAAAGTACCGATGCGCATATTGGGTGATCAAAAAAAAAAAGGGGGGGGGGGGATTGCATTCGTGCATTTAGATGTGTTGAACAATTTAGTAATGGGGAAAAAACAAGGGCAGGCTAACAATCACTCCATCATCGCACAAATGACTTGGTGAAGATTGGAAAAAGAAATAGTTGGGGGAAGGGGGAGAGAAATATCAAATGGGAATGAAGAAATAGGGCATGAAGTTATCGATATACAATTCTTAACTAGCAGGAGATATGGACCATCATAGTCCATCTTCAAACAGAACCATTCATATCGCCTGCTTGGAGGCCTTTCTTCTGCTGATTGGGACCCATCAGTGACAGGTGATTGTGTCGGTGCTCTCTTGGCATCAAATGGAGATATACCACTGTCCACAGTTCTGTGCGGAACCAGGTCACTAATCCGGTGGGACCCCACGAACCACTTCTGGCAACCGTCAAACGACGGAAGATGACATGATATGGCCTCGTCATTCGTCACAAGACCCTCTCCAAAACCATCCCTCAAGGTACCGTTGAAGGAGGGCGCAGACGAGGACGGCAGAGGAAGAGCTGGTCCGACAATATAAAGGACTGGACCAAAATGACCATGCCAGATCTCCTCACTACAGCCACCAACAGAAGATTCTGGAGACAAACGGCGGCTGCCTCATCACGTCCTCCCAACGACCCTAGCGGTCAGGGGAATGACTGACTGACCGACAATTCTGTGGTATTCTCACCGCCAAGGGTTCAAAAAATAGAGTCCGACAACTCCCCAAAGCAGCCAGTGAAGGGTCGAAAGGTAAAACGATAATAAAGCGCTGTAGGGAAATAAACTGTTGATAAACTAAAATCATTATGTGAAGATAATAAAATGTAAGGGAAATCTTTGAACCTGTGTTGGAGGATCCATTTAAAGATACAAGGGAGGTCTAAAGGTATCAACAGTCAGAGTTTTACTACTTAGGAACTGAACATTGCCAATACATAAGTGCTGACAGTAGCTAAGAATTGTACAGAACAGCCTCTACTTGGATCTCCTATGAGATGCAATCTCCCACTAACTGACCAAATAATTATATGTTGAACAATTTAATAGTGGGGATTAACAAATGCCGGCTAACAATTCCTCCATCACTGCACTGATGACTGCAAGTATTAAAAAGAAGGGGGGGGGGGGGGGGGGTAGATTACAGATATAGAATCCTTCACACGCAGCAAATGCAGACCATCGTTGTTCATCTGAAGACAGAACCCTTCATATCGCCTGCTCTGACGCCTTTTGGCCGCTGATTCAGACTCGTAGAGAGACTTGGTTGATTGTGATTGTGTCTGTGCTGGTGATATACTACAGTCCACAATTGTGTGGTATTTTCACCACAAAGGGTTCAAAGCCAGAATATAGCAACATTCCAAAGCTGCCAGTGAGTATGCAGCGATAGACAGATCTACGTGTATGATTGTGACGGTAACATGAGAGAGAGAGAGAGAGAGGAGAGAGAGAGAGAGAGAGAGAGAGAAGAGAGACAGAGACAGACAGACAGACAGACATAGAGAGAGAGAGACAGAGAGACAAAAAGAAGAGAGAGAGAGAGAGTGTGTAACAATGGGTATTTGTGTGTGTGTGTGTGTGTGTGTGTGTGTGTGTGTGTGTGTGTGTGTGTGTGTGTGTGTGTGTGTGTGTGTGTGCGTGAAGGAGAGAAACAAGTGCGGATAGATGTGAATGCGTCCATGCATACGGCGTATTCATATCTCGTCTTTATCAGATCGAGATCATTGAGGCGGAAACTCCGCCGCTGAAAAGCAGGAAGCCCGTAAAAGAACTTGGCCTATAAATCTTGGACCGTGCCAGCAACCGACGTTTCATTCACCAACAATGACAAGCATCACAATCTCTGTGCCCTGCTCCCTCATTTCTACGTTTATTCGGTCAGAGTCCAATGAGGCCCGTTTCTATTGTTTGCCTTTCTGATGATGCACTCTAGGTTTTGGGTCAGGTTGCGGTTAAGCTTTAATGTTAACAGCCCTGCGGGTGTTAGGACTAGAGGTGGGCAAGCATCCTGAAAGAGCTGAGGAAGCAAGCATCCCTAGCTCTAACTGACACTTATCAGCTGGTTGTGTTTGGTCACTTAGTCAAGAATTAACCGAACACCAGTCTTAGAAAGATATGAGATACATGGACACCCAGCTCATGAGAATCATGGGAGGAGATGGGGTAGGGAATCTAACTAAAGTGATAGAGAAACAGCCAGGACATCGACGTGTTAAGATAGACGACAAAAATGCCAGTTTGAAAGTTCACTGACCTTACATTCAATAATGGTAAATTTTACGACGCCTGACCGAAATCTTTTTTTCAGCATATCTGTATCTTTTTCATGGTCTGTCAAAATCAGAACATTTCACTGGAAACTCTGCCAGAGTACCAGAGTTTTCTGGGCAGCAAGGATGCCAGTGTTTATGCTGGTGTGTAGAGGATCAGAACATTTCACTGGAAACCCTGCCAGAGTACCAGAGTTTTCTGGGCAGCGAGGATGCCAGTGTTTATGCTGGTGTGTAGAGGATCAGAACATTTCACTGGAAACCCTGCCAGAGTACCAGAGTTTTCTGGGCAGCGAGGATGCCAGTGTTTATGCTGGTGTGTAGAGGATCAGAACATTTCACTGGAAACCCTGCAGGAGTACCAGAGTTTTCTGGGCAGCAAGGATGCCAGTGTTTATGCTGGTGTGTAGAGGATCAAACTCAACGTTCGGAAAGCCAGTGTATGCTCCTCTGGAATTTGGGGTCTTAGGTCTGGCACCCGTTGAATTTCAGACTCTTGTGTAAACGTATTCTTGCAACTTTATGTCGGCATAGCTGCGAGCGTAATCGCATTCATGTGTGTGTGCGTGCGTGCGTGCGTGCGTGCGTGCTTGTGTGTGTGTGTGTGTGTGTGTGTGTGTGTGTGTGTGTGCGTGCGTGCGTGCGTGCGTGCGTGCGTGCGTGCGTGCTTGTGTATGTGTGTGTGTGTGTGTGTGTGTGTGTGTGTGTGTGTGTGTGTGTGTGTGTGTGTGTGTAACAAATCCACGTGCATGGCGTGTATTCATATCATGCATTATTCGATTGAAATTGTTTAGACAAGACACCACTGGAAAGCTAGAAGCCCATAAAAGAGTTTCAGCCGTCAATATCCCATCATGCGATTCCTCCATTAAGTCAGTCACCCCAGTGGCGAGCGTTACAGTCCATCCCCCCCCCCCCCCCCCCCCCCCCCTGACACTAAGCTGTTTATTGGGTCACATTCAGGGCAGGTGTATCAACCTTGTTGTCCTGGGTCTAATTACGCTCAAGTATAACGTTCGGACTCCAAAAGAGATATGGTTGACGTGAGTTTGTCAGGTGACAAAATCAGGGGCATCATGTTCGTTTTGACCGGTTTATTTCTTTCGAAAAGAATGATTAGTAAGTCCGCTACAAGACAAAACACGACGCGTTTCGACATCTTAGGTCTTCTTCAGGCAAGATAGACGAAGAACAAGAGATCACTTATCTTCTCAAATTCGGCGCAAAATGGACGTTCAATGAAAAGAAATGAAAAATGTAAATCTGGGTTTAAATTTGAGTCCTACCTGTGCATGACAGGCAGAGATAATGTTTGGTGGGGAGAGGAGAAGGCGGGCAGCTCTTTGTGACACTATACCTGCACCACAGGACGAGCCAAAATAGGACACGTTGTGATGGAGACTGAACACGTAAAATTTCGTGTGGCACCTGCAGGATTTGAATTTGCGTCGTTTGATTGCAGACTTGGAGTTCTACCGGTGAGCTAAATAAGCAGAGTAAATGGCAGTGTTCATGTATGTCCACACATTGAACTGTTCTGTGTTAAATGCACCTGGCTCAGGTACAACTTGGATTTTATGAATCAGTTTTTATGTGCCTACGCACATTAATACTACCATTATTGGTGAGCACATTTGTGTGTGTGGTTGTGTGTGTTTTGTGTGTGTGTGTGTGTGTGTGAGTGTGTGTGTGTGTGTGTGTGTGTGTGCGTGCGTGCGGTGTGTGTGTGTGTGTGTGTGTGTGTGTGTGTGTGTGTGTGTGTTGTGTGTGTGTACATGATTGCATACATAATTATGTAGGTACTCGAATGTGTGTGTGTGTGGGGGTTGTGTGTGTGTGTGTGTGTGTGTGTGTGTGTGTGCGTGGGTGCGTGCGTGCGTGCGTGTGTGCGCGCGCGCGCATGTGTGTGTGTGTGTGTGTGTGTGTGTGTGTGTGTGTGTGTTTTGTGTGTGTGTGTGTGTGTGTGTTTGCACACCTGCACAGTGGTGTGTAATGTGTCCGTGCTTATGATGCGTGCTCCTAGCACACGCTATCAGATTGAGATTACTGAAGCAGAAAAGCCGACGCTGTAATGCTAGGTTCACACGAGAGCAACTTTTACTGCCAACAAATAGACCCCAAAAGTTGCCAACTCGATGTGCAACAAATCAAAATAGATTTTGGCCAAAGTTGCTTCGTCATATGTGAACGCAAGAGGCAACTATATGGCAACTCCGTAGCTCCGCCCCTTTTTTTTGCTGGCTTGGCCTACGTGCGCGAACCTATTTTTCCTTGTAGTTGCAGGTAGGTTGCAACTTTTGCAAGCAACTTCTGGAAAAGTTGCCAGCTTTGTTGGCTCGGTTGAAAACAGGATGAGGCAACTGCAGTGACGCACAACAAAAAGTTGTCATGCAAGCACAAAATTCGTGCTTGCATGCGTGTGGGAAAAAAGCGAGAAAGCGTGGCGGCACGTGCCGCTTTTTGTCGCACGCATGCACTTCGCTCCGCCCTTTTTGTTGCCTACGGATTTACTTGTGTTGGCCAAGCTGTTCACACAAAAGCAACTTGAAGTTTTCATGCAAAAGTTGCCAACCCCACCAAAAGTTATATCTCCCGACGTTCAACTTTGGCTGTGACAACGTTCATAGGCAACTTTTATTGGGGAAACCAATGGGGTTCTAATTGGTTTATATGGTTGCTGTAGTGACAACTTTTGAAGCAACAATGTAGCAAAATGGCAACTTGAGTTGCCACCATTGTTGCCTCATTGTGCACTCTGATGAAACCAGGCATAAAGCAGAGAGCTGGTAATTGAGCGTTCCCTATAAATCTCTGATCGTACGAACGGCTCCCTGTGTCAGTCACCCCGGCAGCAAGCTTCACACTGTATCTCTCCTTATGTCACTTGAGCGTTTATGGGTCAACGTCAGATCAGGTGAATGACCCATGTTGGTGGTACTGGTGATGCATTTGCACACCCTCGGTCTAATTACGAATTCAACCAGGACAAGCCAGAAGTCCCAGATCATAATTATGGCTGACATGTGTAACCACGCTGAGGAATTTGGAGGAGGGGGGGGGGGGGGGGGGGGGGGGAGGGGGAGGGGCAATCTCAAATTATAGAATTGTTAATTAATTTTAGGTTTTAGGGTCACAGCCACTATAAGTGACAGGGCTGTCTAGGTAAGAGGAATAACCAAGAAATGAAGGCATCACCCAGATTTCGTTTTTGCATTAGACCCACTGCTACACAGGACTGGGTTACTATGGTGTCTTGGGAGACAGGGTCTCTCTCTCTCTCTCTCTCTCTCTCTCTCTCTCTCTCTCTCTCTCTGTGTGTATTTATTGTTTGAAGGCTGGATGAAAAAAAAAGCCACAGACTTGTGCTTATTCTTTTTCCTCATTAAACAACATTTCGTTCGTTCGTTCGTTCGCTCGCTCTCTCTCTCTCTCTCTCTCTCTCTCTCTCTCTCTCTTCTCTCTCTCTCTCTCTCTCTGCAATGTGAACAGAGGTTACCATCAACCAGCACTTACGACGTTCAAATGAAAAATGAATGCTGCAGGAAGTAGTAAAATATTTTGGTTATGGTATTTACATATTTCCTTCTATGAATAATATTAAACTGGATGGTCGAGATACTGGCCTATTTTGCTTGTATTTCAAGCTTTCAATTGATTGATGTTTATTTTATGTTGTTACTTTCGTTTTCGATGTGATTATTTTGTGCTGTACCCCACATGTCATTAAGGTACAGCTAATGACATTAAACATGTTCAGTGTTCAGTGTGTTTTCCTCTCTCTCTCTCTCTCTCTCTCTCTCTCTCTCTCTCTCTCTCCTCTCTCTCTCTCTCTCTCTCTCTCCCACGGCAAATTTCTGTACCTCTCGTGCATGGAAAATCCTGACACTTGTTGTGTAGATTGCTTAATTGCATTGCTGTTAGATTCTTCTGATTCGTTTTATCTTATTTCCTTTCTTTTTAATTTAATTTAAGATGTTCTACAGGTTTTTTTCCTTATAACATGTAGCTTTTTTTCTCTCTTTTACATATGAATGTTGATTATGCAATCCGTCGATGTGTTTATTGTTGTTAAATTTTCCGTCACTGAACTACTCACAAGCTATTGTTAGTTGTTGCTTCAGTTCAATAGTTTGTTTATGTACACATCTGATCAATTAAAAAAATGCTTAAAAAATGATGGCCTGGGTGAGGAGATGGCCGATAACTCTTCAGTACTACACCTTTACCTCCAGAATGACAGGACAGTGACAATATGACGGGTAGAGATGATACTGAAGATAGAAATGGCATTGTAATGTTAGACTCCTGCATGGTTGAACTGGCAGCATTGAACTGTCAACTGGATGTTATGTCACTATGCTCTTCAGGCAGCAACGTTGTCAATGGTTACACTGGGTACCCTGGAATCAAAGTCACCAATTTCGAGTGACGTGTGTGTGTGTGTGTGTGTGTGTGTGCGTGCGTGTGTGTGTGTGTGGTGTGTGTGTGTGTGTGTGTGTGTGTGTGTGTGTGTGTGTGTGTGTGTGTGTGTGTGTGTGTGTGTGATTGCACACATGCGCCCTTGTGTATGAATATGGCCATGCGTATATGGCGTGTTCCTAGAACCTGCTATCAGAAAAGACCACAGAAGCCAAAAATTCGACTCTGTACAGCAGAGAGCCTGTAATTGAGATATCCCTATAAATCTCTCGGCGTGCATGTGGTCCATTGCGTCAGTCACCCCAACAGCAAGCTTCGTTGTCTGGTTCCCCATGTCAGCTGTGTGTTTATTATGTCGGAGTCAGATGAGGTGAATGACCCTTGTTTGTCTCTCTGATGATATGTTTGTACACCATAAGCCTCACTGGTTTAACGCCGGGGCAACCCCAAAGCCCCAGGCGATATGACCGACGTGTGTAAACCATGCAGATAAACAATGGAGAGTGCGCCCCATCTGACACTGTAGATGTGTTGGCTATTTTGGGTTCTGAGCTCACACAGGACGCAGAGACAGGGCCAACTGGCCAACGGGGATAACGAGGAACTGTTGGCAGCAGGGAGGGGATGGAAGACACATCTTCAATATTGCACTTGTACCGTCAGAACTACAGGACACTGAAAGTATGACAAGGTAAGATGATATTAAACGTGCTGGTTGCAGTGTTAGACTCCTACAGGGCTGAACTCAACGTGGGCTGTAAACTTGGTGCTCTATCGCTGCTCTAACCAGGCGGTAAAGATCCCAAGATTCACACGGAGTATCTCGGAATCGAAGTCACAAATGTTTGAGTTCCCTTAGGACAAGATTCTGCCCTCGCCTGTGCTGGAGTTTACAAATGGATTTGTATGTACTTAAATATGTGTGTCTGTGTCGGTGTGTGTCTGTGCACGAGTGCGTGCGTGCGTGCGTGTGTGTGTGTGTGTGTGTGTGTGTGTGTGTGTGTGTGTGTGTGTGTGTGTGTGTGTGTGTGTGTGTGTTGTGTAGGCATGCGTGCGTGCGTGTGTGCATTACAGTCGATGGTTGTTCTGGTTTTCTTAAGTTATTCAGTATGTGTGTATGTATGTGTGTGCACGAGCATGCGTGCGAACAAGCATACATGCCTGTACATGTGTGTGCGTGAGTGTGTGTGTGTGTGTGTGTGTGTGTGTCTGTGTGTGTGTGTGTGTGTGTGTGTGTTGTGGTGTGTGTGTGTATGTGTGTGTGTTCATGTCGAGGGTTGAGAGAGAGGAGAGAGAGAGAGAGAGAGGAGAGAGAGAGAGAGAGAGAGTGTGTGTGTGTGTGTGTGTGTGTGTGTGTGTGTGTGTGTGTGTGTGTGTGTGTGTGTGAGAGTATGCCTTTGTGTGTGTGTGTGTGTGTGTGTGTGTGTGTGTGTGTGTGTGTGTGTGTGTGTGTGTTTGTGTGTGTGTGTATTTGTGTGTGTGTGTGTGTGTGTGTGTGTGTGTGTGTGTGTGTGTGTGTGTGTGTGTGTGTGTGTGTGTGTGGTGTATGCGTGCGCGCGCGCGCGCGCGCGCACGTGCACATCAGTGTGTCCTTGGCGTATCCTATAACATCTCATCATGAGATCGTCGAAGCAGAAAAGCTGCCATTGTAAAGACAGGGGCCCTTAAAATGAGCGTTGCCCGTAAATCGTCCACAGTGCCAGCAGTCTGCAGACGTCACGGTCCATCTCCTGTGCTGTCAGGTGCGTGTTTATTGGGTCAGATTCAGGTGGAGGTTCATGAACGTTGGTTGACTCTCTGGTGATGTCATTACACTGTGTATGATTGCACTGAAGTTTGTCGTTGAGACTCCCATCGTGTCTCTTATCATAGGACTGACGTGTATAAGTATACTACAAGGGTAGCAGGACTAGAAGGGTGGGAAGAGTGGGATCTGTCAGTGAATGAGTGAGTGAATGAAAGAGTGAGTTTGTGTGTGTATGTGTGTGTGTGTGTGTGTGTGTGTGTGTGTGTGTGTGTGTGTGTTGTGCTGGTGTGTGTGTGTGGTGTGTGTGTGTGTGTGTGTGTGTGTGTGTGGGGCGTGTGTGAGGTGCGTGCGTGCGTGTGTGTGTGTGTGTGTGTGTGTGTGTGTGTGTGTGTGTGTGTGTGTGTGTGTGTGTGTGTTCGTGCGCTCGCGCGCGCGCGCGCGCGCGCGTGTGTGTGTGTGTGTGTTCATGTGTGTGTGTGTGTGTGTGTGTGTGTGTGTGTGTGTGTGTGTGTGTGTGTGTGTGTCTGTGTGTGTGTGTGAGTGCGTGCACGTGCGCTTGCATTCGTTCTTGTATGTGCATGATATAATATTTGTGTGTGTGTGCATCTGTGCGTGAACGTATCTTTGCATACAGCGCGTCTTTATGCCACGATGTATTCTTATCAGCTCAAGATGATTGAAGCAAGACCGACACGGCTGTAATGCAAACAGCCCGTGAACGAGCCTTGCCCATTTCTCCGGTCATGCCAGCACTTCACCCTGTCACCCCTCCCAGTGGAATGAGCCTTGCCCATTTCTCCGGTCATGCCAGCACTTCACCGTGTCACCCCTCCCAGTGGAATGAGCATTGCCCATTTCTCCAGTCATGCCAGCACTTCACCCTGTCACCCCTCCCAGTGGAATGAGCCTTGCCCATTTCTCCGGTCATGCCAGCACTTCACCCTGTCACCCCTCCCAGTGGAATGAGCCTTGCCCATTTCTCCGGTCATGCCAGCACTTTACCCTGTCACTCCTCCCAGTGGAATGAGCCTTGCCCATTTCTCCGGTCATGCCAGCACTTCACCCTGTCACTCCTCCCAGTGGAATGAGCCTTGCCCATTTCTCCGGTCATGCCAGCACTTCACCCTGTCACCCCTCCAGTGGAATGAGCCTTGCCCATTTCTCGGTCATGCCAGCACTTCACCCGTGTCACTCGTCCCAGTGGAATGAGCCTTGCCCATTTCTCCGGTCATGCCAGCACTTCACCCTGTCACTCCTCCAGTGGAATGAGCCTTGCCCATTTCTCCAGTCATGCCAGCACTTCACCCTGTCACTCGTCCCAGTGGAATGAGCCTTGCCCATTTCTCCGGTCATGCCAGCACTTCACCCTGTCACTCCTCCCAGTGGAATGAGCCTTGCCCATTTCTCCAGTCATGCCAGCACTTCACCCTGTCACCCCTCCCAGTGGAATGAGCCTTGCCCATTTCTCCGGTCATGCCAGCACTTCACCCTGTCACCCCTCCCAGTGGAATGAGCCTTGCCCATTTCTCCGGTCATGCCAGCACTTCACCCTGTCACCCCTCCCAGTGGAATGAGCCTTGCCCATTTCTCAGGTCATGCGAGCACTTCACCCTGTCACCCCTCCCAGTGGAATGAGCCTTGCCCATTTCTCCGGTCATGCCAGCACTTCACCCTGTCACCCCTCCCAGTGGAATGAGCCTTGCCCATTTCTCCGGTCATGCCAGCACTTCACCCTGTCACCCCTCCCGTGGAATGAGCCTTGCCCATTTCTCCGGTCAAGCCAGCACTTCACCCTGTCACCCCTCCCAGTGGAATGAGCCTTGCCCATTTCTCCGGTCATGCCTGCACTTCACCCTGTCACTCCTCCCAGTGGAATGAGCCTTGCCCATTTCTCCGGTCATGCCAGCACTTCACCCTGTCACCCCTCCCAGTGGAATGAGCCTTGCCCATTTCTCCGGTCATGCCAGCACTTCACCCTGTCACTCCTCCCAGTGGCAAGCGTGACAATCTCGCCCCAGCCCTCACCGTTCTTTGCCGCTGGGTGAAAATCAAACGAGGTGCACGAGCGTTTTTTGTTTTTGCCGATGGTGTGGTAAAGGTTTTAGGACATGTTACATTTCGTTTCATCGTCAACTCTCCACACATTTCAGGCGTCACGTCTGATCGGAGAACGTCTCCAAGACATTACAGAGAAGGGATCCTATCATAGACTGTCCCTATCACCACAATGACTAACGTCTCCACGACATTATGGAGAAGGGATCCTATCATAGACTAGTCCTATCACCACAATGACTAACGTCTCCACAACATTACAGAGAAGGGATCCTATCATAGACTATCACCAGGCTGACTATGTGTTAAGACAGAGAGCTAAAATGTCAATACTCATGCTGAGTGCTTGCGATGTTCGATCGAACGCGAAAAATGTTATCACAGACTCGGAACTTTAACCTCTGAGCCATGTAGACCGTGAAGGTGTACATATTTATGTGAATACGCAGCGAATCCAACTCCGATTTCCTGTTTGCACGTTAGGCGAAATGCTCAGTGATCCAGTTAAGATACAGATCCACAACGACAGATGCATGACTCTCCACTAAGGAATCCAGTCCAAGTACAGATCCACACGACAGATTCATGACTCTCCACTAAGGAATCCAGTCCAAGTACAGATCCACAACGACAGATTCATGACTCTCCACTAAGGAATCCAGTCCAAGTACAGATCCACAAAGACAGATGCATGACTCTCCACTAAGTGATCCAGTCAAGGTACAGATCCACAGAGACAGATCCACGACTCTCCACTAAGTGATCCAGTCAAGGTACAGATCCACACAGACAGATGCATGACTTCCCACTAAGGGATCCAGTCAAGATACAGATCCACACAGACAGATGCATGACTCTCCACTAAGGGATCCAGTCAAGGTACAGATCCACACAGACAGATGCATGACTCTCCACTAAGGGATCCAGTCAAGGTACAGATCCACACAGACAGATGCATGACTCTCCATTAAGGGATGCAGTCAAGGTACAGATCTACACAGACAGATGCATGACTCTCCATTAAGGGATGCAGTCAAGTTACAGATCCAAAGGACAGATGCATGACTCTCCACTAAGGGATCCAGTCAAGGTACAGATCCACAAAGACAGATGTATGACTCTCCACACGTTTTCAAGGCACAGTTCTGGAACCCAACACAAGTCGGATTTTGCAAACGGAAATCTGGAACAGGGCATGTCATAGCTTGATGTAGAATTGGTGGTGATGATAATGATGTCGGCAGCAACAGCAACAGCAACAGCAGTAGTGTGGTGGTGGTGGTAGTAGTGTAGTAGTAGTAGTAGTAGTAGTAGTAGTCGTCGCCGTAGCAGTAGTAGTATAGTAGTAGCAGCAGCATTGCTAGTAGTAGTAGCGTAGTAGCAGCAGCAGCAGCAGCAGCAGCAGTAGTATGTAGTAGTAGTAGATAGTAGTATGTAGTGGTAGTAGTAGTAGTAGTAACAGCAGTAGTAATAGTATCAGCAATAGCAGTAGTAGAAGCATTCACAGTGGCAGCATAGTAATTGTTTTTCGGTGAATTTGATAAAGCAAAACCCTTTTTTGCCGAATTTACTCTTTGTGTTTTCTCTCTTTCGCTGTCCTGTTCATCTTATTTAGCGTCGTTTGAATAATTTTCAAGTGACTACCTACAACCTTTGACACTGAGTTTTCTCTCTTGTTTATGTTTTGTTTATTTTGCTCAGGTGTTGTTTACATTATTTTCACGTGACCATGAACAGCACTGGGCACTGTTTTCTCTTTTTAATATTTTTTTAAAATTTAGTTTTCGTTTACATCATTTTTAGATGACAAGGCAGGGGACTTTACACTTTTTTTCTTCTTCTATGTTCTTCTGATGTTCTTTAGTTGTTGCTTAAATTATCTTCAGATGACTATGTGCAACATTTTACCATTTGCGAATTTTTCTCTGTATGTTATTTTCCAGTTTACTACCTTCACCATTTTCGCTGGGTCACCTAATTCGCTGCTCAGAACAGCTCTACGCTGGAAACTCCAGGGTAAAAAAAACACACCAGGGCTATGCCAAGAGATCCGCCGCTCAACACTCGGGAGAGAGAGAGAGAGAGAGAGAGAGAGAGAGCTAAAAGACAAAGGACTGACCTTGGAGACAGCCCCCAAACTGCAGAGGAACGAGACAGAGGATTCCGTGTCATTGACTCATGCGCTAACATCACAGAGATGATTGAGCTTGAATCTTAAGCATTTTGTTCTTTGTGTATGTTCTCTCCTTTTCATGTTTTTTTCTTCTTCTTTGGGCGTCATTTGAGTTGTTTTTAAGATGACTGCCACATATCTCTTCTTTCTTCTTTAGCTGCCGCTTGAATATGATTTTCCATTGCCAATGTGCGACATTTCAGATGGGCCACCCAACTCACTGCTTAGTTTAGCTCTACGCAAGACATCCCAGGGGGAAATAAATCCAGGACTCTGTGAGAGTTTGCTGGTTTCATAAGCCGATGATAGCTATTTTCACAAAGAAAAGCCGTAATCTTTTAGGAAAACAGGGTTAAGGTTTATCCCAGCGCATCACAAGTGTTTCCTCAGGTTAATAGCCGTTCTCACCGTTTTCACCAAGGATTACAAGTTTTTGTTTTTTTGTTTTTTGCTTTTGTTTTCAAGGAAAACAGTTATCACTGCTGTATCCCTGAGAATCGAAACTGTTTTTTTTTCCATTTTGGCGAGGAAAACGGTTATTGCCCTTAAAGAAAACAACAACAAAAAAAGTCATGATTAAGAGATCAGACCTATTTTCTCTATTTAGCCAACCCCATTAGACCCTGATGCGATCATAGCTGATTTCCTGTTCATGGCGTTTCCTCGCGATAATGTCTGGTTTGCCCAGGAAAACAAGGATCACAGTCATCATCCCCACGAAAATAGGTGAAAAGATTGTGATCCTCCGTAGAAACAATGGAAAAACAGTTATTATCCTCAGGAAAACAGGGAACACAATTGTGATCCGTAGAAAAACACACAAAACCACAGTTCCACTCTTCATATTTCAAATTTTCGGCCACGTGGCCTTTTTCAAAGAGAGAGAGAGAGAGAGAGAGAGAGAGAGAGAGAGAGAGAGAAACAAAAACAAAACCAATACAACTACGTAATGTCCACCTTTGACAACTGGAAAGATCTGTCCAGTACACTCATGGGACAAAAGTCTGTCCCCTATCGGCACTTCCGGCGCTGACTACCTACAGGCACCTGTTGCTGAAAACTTATTATTCTTACCTTTAGGCTGGCCTTAACTTGCTAGTACTTGGTAATCTGGCCCTTCCGACTCAAAACATGCTGACAGTGTCTCGGTAGAGAGTCGTAGAGGGAGTGGAGGTAGGCAACAGTCAGCTGATTCCAGCAAGTGGCGAGTGCACAGCGCAGATCTGCGACAGTACTGATGCGGCGAATGTTTTTTTCTCACCTGAGTCTTGAGGACAGTGGACTTGCCCCACGTTCTCGATCGGATTTAGATCTGGACTTTGAGGGGGCCAGGAAAACACGGAAACTGTGCTGTCGCTTCCAGGTCTCGGTGTGAGCCGCGCGGTGAACAGAGGCGTTGTCTTCTTGCAGGTACCAACGTTTGTTTGGGTAGTGGTCAGCAACAAACAGCAGAAAGTTGTTTTTCCAGCACATCAGTGTACTTCTGGCTGTTATATTGCCTTCCACGAACACCAGTGGTCCAACTCTGTCATACGAAATGCATCCCCACGCCATCAGTTTCAATGCACTGACCACTTCTCTTCGACTTTCCTCCATAGTTTTACACGTCCACTGGGTTTGATCACAATGGTCATTTCATCACTGAAAATACCATTTTTCCACTGATCGTTCTCAGTCCAGTGAAGTTTACTCCTACAGTACTGCAGCCGCTTCTTTCTGTTCACTTCCTTGATGACTAGTTTCTTCACTGGGGGATGCTTTGAATAGCCAAGTCCATGCAGATTTCGCTTGATCGTCTTTTGGCTGACTACAACGGAGGTTGATGCACGAAATTCGGCTGAAATTTCAGACACTGTGGCAGATCTGTCCTGTTTTACGACCTTTGACAGTGCAGACAGGCACCTGTTTGTGAACACTCTGGGCCTACCACTCCTAGGTTTGTTTTCTACTGTTTTTTTCTGTCACAATAGTGCCTGTAAACTTTCCCGATGGTTGACCTGTTTAAGGTCAGCACATCTGCCACCTCATTCACCCCAAGCCCCTGGTCTATCAACGACACAATGCATTTTTTTTCGTCTCCTCTGTGAGCTGTTTGTTTGCCGATGCCATGCCAGATCTAACAGCATACCACAAGCACCAAACGACAGTTCAACAATTTTCTTTCCTTCACACAAAAGAGTACACTTGTGAAAATGACGTCAGTGGTTTTCGGTACACAAACATGTCACCAAGTTGAAATATTGGTTAGACAATTTAGTGGAAACAATCACTTCAAATGTTCCGCCATTAGAGGGGACAGACTTTTGTCCCTTAACGTGTAGTTTTTTTTTTCCTCTCTTGAAAAAGGCCACGTGGCCCAAAATTTTGAAATATGAAAACTGGAACTTTGATTTTGTGTACTGTTTTCTTTCCTTTGGAGGACCAGATAGATTGCTTTTGTTTCTCGTAGAAAAATAGTTGCGATCTTAGAATGAAAACTGTTTTCCCACTTTTCGCTAATTTTCCTCACGGCTTATTGCTGTTTTCGTCGGGGGAACATCTGTCATCGCCTTCTGACGCCGGTATGTTGCCATAGAACGCTCCAAAGACACCTGGCGCGCAATTGTCGGAAGACTGCTAAAAGGCAAAGGCCTGATGCTGGAGATGACCCCGCCCCCCCCCCCCCCCCCCCCCCACCCCCCCCATCACCCGCCCCAAAGTAGCAGACAGAGACAGGCCATCTCACGTGCAGAGCGGCGCAGAGACGATGGCACCTGATGGTAAAGTATGTCACTCTTTGTGTTTTCTCTTTTCTCTATTTTTTTTTCTTTTTAATGATCTTTGGGTGTCTTTTTTTTATGTGTACGTTCAGCATACATTTATATTCTTTCTCTCCAATTGTATTTCCTTTACCCTCAGCAGGGTCGTTTCAATTATTTTCAGATAGCTTTGTTCGGCATTTCATTCTTTGTGCTTTCGTTTTTGTCTCTTTTCAAGTTCCTCGTTGTTTTTTTTCAAATTCAGCAGAGTGTTACATCATTTTCAGGTGATATCGTTCGGCTTTTTACTCTTTGTGATCTTAGAATGAAAACTGTTTTCCCACTTTTCGCTAATTTTCTTTTATTTCTCTGTTTATGTTGTTTGTTTTTTTCTATAAAAAGAAAAAAAATTCCCATAGCATCGTTTACAACATTTTCAGATAGCTATGTTCAGCATTTCACACTATGTGGTTTATTTTCTCTCTTTACTTTGTGATTATTGTTTTCAAATCTTCCTTAAGTGTGTTTCTCTGTTGATGTTCTTTTTGTTTTCAACAGCCTGACTTGAATTTCAGATGATTGCGTTCAGCAGTTTACTCTCTCTCTCTCTCTCTCTCTCTCTCTCTCTTCTCTCTGTTTTTGTTTGTTTGATTTGTGCATGTTCTTTTAAACTAGGGTCGTTTAAATTCTTTTCAAATGACGACGCAAAATGTTTTGCTTGTTCGTTCATTCGTTTGTTTTTTGTGTGTGTGTGTGTGTGTGTGTGTTGTGTGTGTGTGTGTGTGTGTGTGTTTGTGATTGTTTTTTTTTTTTTAAGTTTTCCACGGGGTACTTTAAATTCTTTTCGTATGACGACACGAAATATTTTACTGTTTGTGTTTTCTCAGTTTTTAGTTGTTGTTTTTTTTCCCCCATCTTCTGCAGGTTCGTTTAAACTATTTTTGGATGGCTTCCCGCAGTACATTACTGAATGTGTTTTCTTTCTTTTTATGGTTTTTGTTTGTTTGTTTTGTTTGCTTGCTTTGTTTTGTTTGAAATCTTCTATTGTTGGTTTGAAATATTTGTGATGACTACGAACAACTGTTTATTCACTGTCTTCTCTCTGTGTCTATGTTCCTTTGATCTTTTCTGGGTGTTGTTTGCAATATTCTTAGGTGACCTTACACAGAATTTTTCTGTTCGTGCTTTCTCACTTTAATTGTTCTCTTGCTGTTGAGTGGCTGCTTAAAATGTTTTCAGGTGACCATGCATGTAAGTTCTCTCTCTCTCTCTCTCTCTCTCTCTCTCTCTCTCTCTCTCTCTTGGTGTTTTCCTTTTAAATATTCTCTAAGTATTTCTTTAGTTATTATCAGATGACTACGCTTATCAATTTATTCTATGTGTTTTCTCTCTCTTCATGTTATGTTGATCTTCTTTTGTTGTCATTAACATCAAGTTCATTTGACTACGCACAGTCTTTTTCGTTTTGTGTTCTCTGTTTCATGCTTTTTTAAAAATTATGTAGACGCTGTTTAAATTGTATGCATACAAGTAAGTTCAGAAATTAATTCTTTCGATTTTTGTCCTTCTGTGTGTGTGTGTGTGTGTGTGTGTGTGTGTGTGTGTGTGTGTGTGTGTGTGTGTGTGTTTTGTGTGTTTTTTTCATCCTAAGCAGAGTTGTTTAGAATTAGTTTTGGATGACCATGTACATCGTCCTATTATCTATGTCTCTCTCTTTTTGTCTTTTGATTTATCGTGGGCTTGTTTAAATCGTGCAGATCACGTTTTTGCCTCATCGCGCTTCGCCTAATCACGTTTTACCTAATCACGTTTCGCCTAATCACGTTTTACCCAATCCTTTGTTCTCGTGCGTAAATTCGAGTGTTCCCTTCTAGCGGCTCTGGAAATTCCAAGTGTAACGTTTGGCTCAAATTTTTACTCGCGCTTCATGCAAATAGCGTTTTCTGCCGACTTCTACGACCGCAGAATTGGTGTAGGAATTGATGAAAAAAAAATGTTAACAACATTAGGTTACTTGGATTGGCTGAGTGGTGTGAATGTAGTGAACGGACAGACGGGCTGCCCCCTCCCCCCCCCCCCCCCCCCCACACACACACACACACACTCTCCCCCACCCACCCATCCACCCTGAGAAAAAGCAACAACAACAAAAAAAAAAAACAGACTTTGTTTGATCGTACATTTGCTGAATATGCCGAATGGGTGTTGGATTTCTTAGAATAATCAATATGCAAAAATGATGTATTCAACTGTACGTCGACTCCATGATAAATATATTTCATACAACCGATGACTTAGACAAACAAACAAAAAAATGATTATATCTAGTTTGGGGCGAAGTATGATGGATGACGTTTGGAAATGAAAATGTATCGGGCAAAACGTAAAATAAGTCCAAACGTGGTCAGATGAGACGTGATTGGGCAATATAATCATGGTGCGCCGTTTAAATCGTTTTCTGGTGACTATATGGGCAGCGTTGTACTCTTTGTGTTTTCTCTCTTTGTACGTTCGTTTATCTTATGCGGGGTCTTTGAAATTATTTTCGGATGACTATGGACAGCACTTACTTTTTGTGTTTTTTTTCTTCCCTTTCTACGTTTTTTTTATCTTCAGCTAAGTCGATTACATAATTTTCAAATGATTGCGAACACCGTTAACCTCTGTTCTTGTTCCCCTCTCTTTTCATGTAACTTTTTTTTTCTTGAAAACTTCATTAGTTGTTTGAAATATTTTCACATTACTATGTATTGCATCTTACTCTCTTTTTTTCCTAAATGTTCTTTTTACTCTTTCTTTAGGTGTCGTTAAAACTATGTTATGATGCAACACTTTATATTTTCTCCGTTTTTATGTTCGTTTCATGTGTTGTGGTCGTTATTTGTGAATGTTTTCAGATGACTACGTACAACATTTTAACACTTTGGGTTTCTCTTCTTCTTCTATGCTTTTGTTCTGTCGTCTGTAGGTGTTTAAAATATCGACAAATGAATATATGACAGCGACAATGTGGAGAGGGGACGAAGTGACGATTTGAATTATGTCAATCATTATCCGTGATCAGAATTGTGTCTAAAGACTCATACGTGATCAGGGTCAACTGCCCATTTGCCAACCTCGGCAAATGTTGTGCTGGAAGTCATGATATGCTAATGAACTTCAGTGATGGCACCAGTGTGGAAAGTTGATTTTCAGAAAGCTATAAACACATTTTCTTCCGCTCTCTGAAAAACAAGTTGTTCAAGATTTGGTTGCTGATCAAAAAGTAAGGAGAAGTAAGAATATTGCTGGTTCAAGGTCCGTTTTCTCTCTGTGTTTTGAATTAGATCAGATTCGATTCATTAGCTGTCCGGGATGACCTTTATAACAGTCCAGAAAAGTGAAAATACGAGTGTGGCAAATGGTGTGTGTGTGTGTGTGTGTGTGTGTGTGTGTGTGTGTGTGTGTGTGTGTGTGTGTGTGTGTGTGTGTGTGTGTATGCGCACGCGGGCGCGTACACGCGTACATTTTAATCTATTTTAATGACAACTTAAAAAGTATCGTCAGACATCAATTTTCTCCTCATTGACCTCCTAATATAAGAGTGGTATGACAACAACAACAACAACAACAGTAATATATGACAACAACAACAACAACAACAACAACACAACAACAATATATGACAACAACAACAACAACAACACAATTAAGGAAAAGACATAAACTTGGAACAGTCCACAGCTTCTCTAAAACTTTCGTTGCAGGCGTCCCTCACCCCACCCCCACCCACATCACCACCCCCAAACCATCATTGTCACTAACCCCCATCATTCTTACCATGCAAAAAAAAAAAAGAAAGAAAAAAAAGAAAAAGAAAAAAAAAAGCATT